>CM076406.1:106125-695163 GCA_038363315.1 Mugilogobius chulae
AGAACATTGTGAATTTGCAACTATATCTAGAAGTCTACCTAAAGTTGTGTGACAGGCTTCAACTCTAACAATATTGTTCATATAAAGCGAAAAGATCTGCAAAAAGAAGGAAAAGTACATTTTATAGTATTATTTTTTTTTTATTAATTTATGGTGAGATTTGAATGTATCTTTTAGTTCTGTCAAGCACTAAATAAACTTGCCTTGCCTTGCCACTTGCACATTGAAGATATTTCCCACTGTGACAAAAACTACACACATTGCCTTCAGTAGCCTGCTCACCCTGTGGACGTCCTGGTCAAACACGTATCGTGAACGTTGCAGGCGAACAGCGCAGTGGGTAGGTCACTGAGGTCCATCATCTCCTCTGCCATGGCCTCCTGATCCGATTCTCCACACACCATGTCCTCTTCATCTTCCTCATCCTCCTCAGGGTCACTGCTGTAGGCCTCTGAGCCACTGCTGCAGCCCTTCAAGCTCTCACGCAGCATGGTACAGCTTGATTGTAGATTCACTGTGGAAAGAGAGAGAAAACAGAACATTTGGGCCAACTACAGAAAACACACAATGGGACAGGAGCATAGATGTACAATGTAACCAGCAGAAAGTCTTTTTAGAAGTAATGTTTGGCAAATGAGCAGACAGAGACATCTAGTGGCTTGTAAGATCAATTGTATTCATTCTTGTTTTAATCTCCTCATTTCAAATCTCAGTAGCCGGCATTTTAATCCCGCTTCAAAATGCAGATATGTCGTTTTAAAAAGAATTGTAACTAACGAAATAGTGAGTGAAAATAAGGTTATGTGAAACAAATCAGTATGTTAAAGGCCTGTTGAGCGCGCTTTTCTTGCTAGGTGCGTCTACAAAACCATAAAAAGCTTTACGCAGCGACGCTTACCTCACTATGCACCGTCAGAAGCCCGTAAAACAAATCCCAGGAGTAGACAATTTGAGTATTCTACATTAAACAACCTCTGGTGCGGCGTTTTTCCTTTTTGTAGGCGAGAGTTGTTTATTATTGGATTCTCTCGACTCTGGAGGCGAGACCAATCCGGAGCCAGAATAAACCGCCCCAGCCAATCAGAGAGGAGCTGTGAGGGATGCTGTGCGTGGCCATGGTGCGTGACGTGCTGTGCGTCACTGAGAGATGCAAAATGCTCAGATAAAACATAAACTAAGACGTTATTATAACTTGTGTAAAAAGGTATAGTTTTTTTTTTTACAGTATTTATTGTGCTTAGTTCAACCACCATTCAAACTGGTTAAATAGATGTATGGACATTCGCGACTGATATTAAACAAACAAAAAAACATGCCCCTTTTTATATATCAATCATAAGAACTTTGTTACAAATTGTAATAGTTTATAATACAATTTATTTATTTACACCAGCCACCGATAAATTTTATACAGTCACATCAGACATTAATACAGTGCCAAAGAAACTGAAGGCATAGTGGTTTATCAGGTTAAGAAAGGCACTCACTTAAATCTGCATCACACTTTTTGGTTGACAAACAGAAGAACATTCATAAGAGAGCATTGACGATGCATAGTGGTGATGCAGATAAATGAGTGAATCTTGTTAAAAACCATTTAACTAATATCATGAAAGTGACATGTAATTGGTCATTAATGAAAGTTTTATGTTACCTTACTCATGATGTAGTTATGTGATTACATTACATACATTGGCTGTCAGTGGCTACATATTGTATGTGCAGTTAACCAAGGCACAATTTATCATTTATAATGACAGATAAACTATTATACAACTCATCATAATATCACATCTTCTTTTTACATTATTTAAAACTAAAATAAATAAAAACTCCAGAGTGCTTAAAACTGCCAGGATTAATCAGTCTTTAGGTCCAGTGGTGAGGGAGAGGCATGTGCAGAGTGGGAGCTGACCGGGGGAGGCTGTAGACGGGCAGGAAGAGGAGCAGGGGCCACACTGTCATTGTTCACCAAAGCACCATAAGAGAAGGAGCCTTCAGGCTGGACCACAGAACGTTTGCAATGGAGGGTTGGGACGCCTGCATGCGACCAAAGAAAGTTATTTTACTGTTAACTTGTTGCATTGAGAGCAAAACTATCACTTAGGTAAACATCTGCTTTTAGTGGAATCCATAAGAAAATTTATGAATGCATAAATGAGGAAAAAAGTTTATAAAAAGTTTGTGAAAAGTCCAATAAAGAGTAATTTATTAAACAAATGTGCAAACTTCACTTAAATAAAAGTATCAGGAACATAAAAAGCAGCATATACAAACCATTGGCCATATCCATAGTCACATAAGGCTCAAAGGCCTTGGTTCTCTTTCTGTTTCTAGTGATGAGAAATGCTCCCAGGAAACAAATTACAACTCTAGAACAAACACACAAACAAACAACAATAAGACTCAAAATACATAGCATACCTGAGCAGGGAGGAGTCAGTTACTCACCCTAACAGAAACATGCAGATGTGTAGAACATCCTCGTGTTTGAACTCCTCATAAAGACTGCTCCTGATACAAAAAGAGTAATCAGTTAATTTTAGACAATCTTTAATATTTTATCAAATAAAATAAGGCATCATAATAACCCTATTTTTATTTATGTTTTTTTATGACAAGATGAAGGAATATATAATAATAATATAAGACAGTTAATGCAATATAATTTAAATGACAATCACAAAACATATTGTAGAGACATTTTATGAGCTAAACTCTGCGAAAAATAATTATTAACTTGAAGGATACAACATTTATAAAACATACAAAACCCAAAAGCTGTAACTCACCAGCTACAATAGCAAAGAAAGTAGAGATTATGTAATTGACACTTGCAATCAGACAAGAGTCATGAAGAGCGCAGGCTTGAGAGAGAAACCTATGCACAGAAAAGACAAAAAACAGGGCTCTTTAACTGTCCTCAGTTTTCTCCACAGTATCAGAATAACTGCCTGACTTACCTGGCTTGGAAAACCACTGATGTGACATACAAACAAGCATGACGTAGAAAATAGGGTATTCAAGTTGCATAGAGCCTTCAATAGTCAGAACCAACATGGCTGAAACTGCCTTCACAGTGATCACTGTAACTGAGCCTGCAGAGTAAACAAACCGTAACAGAGACAAGATGTAATATTTGCTGTTGTGCTAAATGTGAGCATAACAAAATGAATTTCAACACTTACCGAGTAAAGCCACAAGAAGTAGAATGATAACGAGGTAGTTAGCGCGTCGTCTTTTGTAGAAATAGAGGAGCAGACAGAATGTGATAATCTCTAGAAACTGAGACAAAATATATACATATGTTTTTACTGTACATTTTACAATAACAGTAAAACAGTCACAGAACTAATTTGTATTAAATCAATTAAAGATACAATGTTGATTTCACTTTTTTAGCTTTATCGCACTGTATGAGTTTCTTACCAGATATAAAAGGACAGGCCAAGCTACAATGTGCCTCACGACATTATTTGCTTCAAGTTTTTCATGAGCGTTTGGTCCAAAAGACACAAAAGGTAGGTTCCAGCAATGGTTATAGGCAGCCAAACAGTGATAGGCCATAACGTTCTTAAAAAAAGAGAAAAATATAAATGTATTTACTACGCTACATTTACTACTTCATAAGCATACACGACAACAACTTACTTGCAAATCTTTACCCTTCAACTTTTCTCGCAAGAAAATAAATCCCAGGATGGAGCTGGCTGAAAATGAAAAAAGAAGACTGCTGTAAATATAAATGTATTGTTGACTGCGAACAAAATTTTGTATAAACTGTAGAAAATACCAGTACTTTGTTAAATTTCACTGTATATGTGCATGGATTAGAATAGGCAACAAACACTTAGCCTTTTCCTTTTATTTAGTTTTTTTGTATTGTGAGTTATGTAAATTGAAATTGAAATGTTTAAAGATCTTTTTTTTTTTTGGACAAAAAATCTAACACAATCAGTCATACATTTCACACAAGCCATAGAAGGAATCAATAATCCTTTTACACAGGTGTGGGTGACTTACCGAGCAGAGACACAGCGTTGAGTGGTGCGATGAGAGACAGCGGGGCAAAGGCATAAGAGGTGAAGTTGGCCGACTCTCCCAGACAAGTGAGGACAAACCCACACCACCATGTTTTGGTGCGATAGAAAGCTCGAACGTCATTTGTGTTCGCCAAGGTCACATGGCCCAGTTTCTGCAATGGGTTATAAGTTAAACTCTTTTATCATGTTGTTGTTGATTGAAGCAACCAACCAGTTGAAAAAGGATTTTTTAATTCATACAGTGTTAGTTGTAACATTTGCTTTTTGCTCAAACAAAACAAGATGTAAGGTATAGCTGTAATCCAGTTGATTTTTTTTTAATAGCCTGTGCAGAAGGTCAAGATATAAATGCTTTTGTGGAAGCAGTAGTTTAATTCAGTTGTCATTGTTAGAAGTGGGCAAATGATTGAATTTAGATAATATCGTAATTGTTTTCTTGAAGATATGCAAAAAACTGAATATAATGTAGATTGTCTGCAGCAAAAAGGCAACAAAAGACTGTAAAAAATAAATAAATAAAAATAAAATTAAGACAAAAATCTGCAAAATCTGAAAAAATTTAAATCTCATTGAGCTGTTTTTATTTTTTGTTTGGGTCAGATATTTGGTCAGATCATTGAGAGAGAGACTTGCTAGGATTTTTTTTTTTTTTTGTAGTAAACTAATTCATTGAGAGCACATGTCTTAGTTTACCAAGAATATAGTCAACCCAGTCAAGCCCAATTTTTTTAATCATTTAAGTTCATAATACATTTAAATACATGTTTGATCCTTGTTTTGAATTGCTAACTAACGTGAATTTATCCACACAAAAATAAAACCAAAACTTGCAAAATATTCAACAACTTATTAACAACTACATGTATAAATTTATTTATTTATTTATTTATTTTATAAATTTTGTGCTAGCATTCAACATCAAAAGAATTATTGTTGTCAGCTAAAAATAATAATATTAAAGGTGTGTGTAATCACAAATTAATTATTTCTATTTTGGAATGTATGACAGCATCAGATTCTCGACCGTGAACACAACCTTTGTTTTAAATGTCGTCACATCACCCGATCAATGCTCCAACCCACAGAGGAATGTCTTGGTTAAGAAAATAATCCTACCCACCTGAACAGTTAAAGAGATGCTGACCAACAAGTTTCCAAAGATGGCGAGCAAAGTACCGATGAGATTATCCTATGGAGGAGAATAGAACTGATTATAGATTATACACATTAGCTAGGTGGTACTACAATAACACAACGAAAAGCAAGAAGCAGATGTGACAGATCAGGAAACAGAAGCAGCAGTGTGATCTCACCGTGTACGACTGTCCAAACGCTGTGCTCAAACCCATCCCTTTGGTTTTTAAGTGTCGACCTCACACAAAGGCAACTCATTTAAACCATTTGTGCTTTTCCATATGTCAGCGGGATCAACTTTGAAGCGCTTCCCTCATTATAATAATTGTTGTTCACTTCACCCGACTTCACACACCCGTCTTCTTCCGGGATCTTAGCGTCTTGACGTCATTGCTTTTTCTTTTTCGGTGACGCCCGAATGAGCAGCTCAGTGCGCACAACCGCCACCTACTGCACAGTGTCATCCAAACTGATGCCAATTGCTTCAAGTACTAAATTCTTCTTTGATTGCAATCTTCAAACAAACGGACAGACAGACAGACAGACAGAGAAATTATAAATGAATAAATCAATAAACAAATCAATAAATCGATTGACTGTGCTAAGGGGAAGGTGTCTTCTCTTTTGTTTTAATTTATAATCTCAAAAGATAATCAACCTTGTTTATTTGGAGTAAGGCCCTTGTATTTTCAGAGCAAGGGGAACCTCTGGTGGCATGTGTGCACTGAAGGAACATAATGGAAAAAAATAAATAGTAGCCTATTTGAATTAAAAACTTATTTCTTGTAAAACATTTCTTACATCCTTATGATTTTAGAGGATTTGTATCATTGAAATTGTATAAAGTAACTTAATTACATTAAATTAAGTTACTTACATACATACAAATATACATGTATGCATACATACATACTTGTTTTTCTATCTTAGTGAGGACATTCATAGGCATAATGTATTACCCAGCCCCTTACCCTAACCCTAACCATCCAAACTAACCCCCCTAGCCCTAACCCTAGCCCTAATCCTAACCCTAACTCTAAAACCTCATCTTGACCCTCAAACAGGCCAAAATTTTAAAATAACATTGATTTTTTATTTTTTTATAATTGCACCAATCTTTCTTACAACCCATAGACCAGGAGTGTCCAACTCATTTTGGCAATGTGCTACACTGGCATCATGGTTGTCCTTGAAGAGTTGTAACTAAAACCAACCTTACTAACTTATTTGATTTTTGTATATTGAAATGACAAATACTGAACATACTATATTGCACTGTAGTCTGACAAAAGAATTACTCTTTCAGTTTCAGGTAAATCATTTTATTAGATTACAACCCACACATAGCCCCTGATTATTATAAGATTAAAGAAAACCAACTTGTGTTTGACACATGTGTCATAGACCAGACACTGATCAATAACCGCTAAGGTAGCCTTGAAAGAATATTTGGGTAATGATTTAGATTTTTTTCCCTCTAGAAGTGGGTCAAAGTTAGTGTGTATCTATCTAAATGTACTTCTACCTTTCGACAGCAGAGGGCAGCCACACCTTATATTCTGCACCACATACACAGTCTGTTCCAAAATGATCAGCAGCAGGCAGCTCTTCATCTTTGCATTCAATCCTATTTCCATCAGAGAGGACAGAAAGTGAATATTGTATTAGTCTGAAAGTGGGTCTAAATCTCCCAATCTGACTGTGGATGAGCTGCTCTGCAGTGCTGCTGAATTACCTCCTCATAGCAAATGTAACAGCTGGATCTTCAACAAATCTGATCTTTGAAACTGGCCTTTTCTGCTCTTTTAGGATTACATGCTTTAGAGAGAAGTAATCCCCACTATACTGTCTGTAGCCCATGTCTTGGCCTTAATAACTGCAAAGAGGGGGCATCCAGCCGCAAAATACACTTTACATATACTCAAATTCAATGATATAAGGGAGTATTTTCTGCTTGTATGGATACACTGCATAGTTAGATAGACTCTAGTGAAGGATATTTTAAGGTTAATAAATGAGTAACCAAACCTGCACTAGACTGGAAATACATATGATAATACGGGATTAAAAATATAAAGTATATGTACAATAAATATCTTTAATAAAAGGAAATGAAATGCCGCTTAAATGCTACTTAATCAATCGTATAAAAACGTAAGATGATGCAGATAAATAATCTATATTAGGGATGCACCAATTCAGGCTTTTCTTTGTTTTTCCTCTCAAAACGTAAGACATTTTGTCAAAAAGTATTAATTAACTGTTATTTGCTATACAAGTGACAACTTTTTTTAATTCGTGTGAATAAAATGTCAAACCATAGTGTCAAACATTATGAGATGCTCTGGATCATCACCAGTCTCATTACAACCAATTAACTGAGATATCAGCTGAACTGATAACATGGGGCCAATACTTGATCCAGCTAATTTCATTGGCGCCGATGTTCGATCCCAGTGTTGGATCGGTCCATCACTAATCCATATACTTACAAAATCAGTTACTGTTGGACTGACATATGTGTCTTACAACATAAGTATGAAGCCACATAAAGCCCATCTAACTTCCTGAAAATCTTTGAATAAATTATTAATATTGACTTGATTATTGACTTATTGATAGATAGATTTGCTACATTGCCACTCACTTTGAGTAATTGGAAGACTGGAAGGTTAGGAACCTAAAATGATTACGCAAGATGAATTCAAATAAAGAAACATGGCATTTTGTTAAACTGTATCAATTTTGATTATGTCAAGAAAAAATATGTGGACTTGTAGCCAATAAAAGTATAAATAATAACATTTGTATTGCAAGCTAGGTTAGAGATTTTCATTCATTCATGTATGCTTAACAGATTTTCTTATAATATAAGACGGAATATTTTCAGTATTATGGCTAAATGAAGATTCAGTCTCCCAAAAGCATTGGTTTTAAAATGATACTTGAAGGTGGTAATAAAAATAAAACTGTATTTAAATAACATTTCATAAAGTAGGTAAAAATGACACAAAGGAGCTGGATTTTAATAAAACATTATTTCTATTTTTGTTTAATACTGAATTGTACATGATAAATAAAAACACAACCATTTTTGAGATTACACAAAATTACTGTTGAATTTATGCTTTTCTGATATTTTAAGTATATACAGTGCAGTAAATAGGAATTACTTTCATTACTCTGAAAAGAGTTGTGTCGGTGGGATGGCTCTCACTTGTAATGTCACTGCTTAGTACAATTAAATGAGACAGAATGAAACGTCCCATTCAGAAGCCAGGACTGTGTAGTTACTATTCGAATGGTTCTGCCTATGCCACACAGTGAAATCTTTTTACAGGCTTTAGTGCTTTGACCTGTCCAGTCAGTTCAACAGCAGGACAGAAGTGCTAGTCTCAGTCAAATGTCCGTGTTTAACGTCTTTATGGACTTGTAGGCTCCTCTGCACAACTGTCCGCACCGTCACTGGGTCGTTCTTCATCTGAGTGTCTTTCACTTTTGCTTTGAGAAACTGTCCCCAGCACTTTGGCACTGTGCTCCTGTGCCTTGGCCCTCAGAGCGGCGATGCTGTTCTCCCTCAGTTCCTCTTTAGACATGATGGACTTGCTCTCCGCCCTCTTGTCCTCGGTCTCTGCCTCTCCCTCTCGCTGGGGGCCTGCCTGCTGTTGCTGCTGCAGTTGTGGGGGGTGTGGGGGAGAGTCGCACTGTCCCGTTCCCTGGGGAGCGCCGCCCTCCATAGACTTTTTGTGCATCCCTGCAAAAAGTTGCGGGTATTCAGATTTAGAATAGCGCCTGTTGATTGGTAAGCCATCTTGGACTGGAAACAGTAAGCAAACATATAGTACTGGTTTAGAATGGTGTTTGGACGGACAGTTGTAATGCAATGTCATGGGAGAGGATCAGTGTGAGGAGGCTCTAACAGGCTTTAGAGGCATCATGCTGTGGTAAAGTAGTTAATGCATAAGTGTAAATCATCTATGATAAAAAATGACTTTGACCAGACTAATGTTGAGAAAAAATATGTGATTCGTGAAAGAGTCCATTTATTATTTGTTTTATATTAATATTTCAATGTTCTTATTGATTTGTAATAAAATGCAGACTCCACTGCTCCAAAGTCTTGCCCAAATGTTTGTGCAATGCAATATTTTTGAGAGAGACCATATCAAGCTCCAGTAAATTCTGTCTTGTTTTTAAGAATTTCCAATAAACTGGTAAGAGAAGAAAGTCTCACCGAGCAGCCAAGGCGCACAGGACTCCATGATCCCGTCTTTGGCAGACTTGAGGATGGACTCAGGCAGAGGGATGGAGTGTCTGACCATAGCTCCATACAGACCGTACTCTGCCATGACAGTGCTGCGGCCCCAGCACTTCTCCCTCTTCCTCCACTTGGCCCTGCGGTTCTGGAACCACACCTGCAACCAAACAGTTTATCTAAAGGTACAAGGTGTGACATATTAGCAAAAAATATACTTTAACAAAAGCAAGGTTTTTTTTATTTTTACTTGGATGTTTTTGTTGGGTAAAAAATATTACAAAACTGTGTGTTTTTACTCTGTACAGACTTGCATCTCCTTAAAGTCTCCTTTTTTGTGTCCTATAGCAGAGGGCCTCATCCTACCTGTTTCCATCAAAATGTTGTTTCTTTAGCTATAATAGTTAGTGCTGTCAAGCGACAAAAAAAATTGAGAGATTAATTAATTATGATCTGTAATTAATTAATCTAATTAATCTTCTTTTAATCACACCTAAAAATTGCTGAGAAAAACACTCAACTTAAGTGTTTTTGTTTTTATCTACTTTGATTAATTACATTATTGTTGCCAATGGGTAATATTAATATATTGCAAAAAATGAAGACTTTAGGAAGTTGTAAAAAATAAAATTCCCATTCATCAGTCCAATAACTCTCGTCTGCTCGCTTCTACTCGTGACCTCTGTCCCCCGTCCCTCAGGTCAAAGGGCATGTGCAGACTTTCCTCAGGTCAAGTTGAACAACTCTTATGTCCACTTTACAACTCGCAGATGGAAACAATGAAAGTTAAAGATTTCAAAATAGATTAATGCGATTAAAAAAATTAACTTGATTAATATGTATGTAATTAATTAATCACAATTAATGCACTAATTTGACACCCCTAATAATAATCCACAGTATGGCATAAAACTAATGCATGTCAATGAAGAATGCCCCAAACTAACAGTTTACCTTTCTATTTCAATAGGGTTATGCATTTCATGTTTTACCCCCAGAAATGTATTTTGTTATTAAGTGTGGATTCTTCTCAAATAATGAAAGGTGAATTAGGCCTACTGCTGAAACATGTACCATGTAATTATATCCCCTTTCAATTTTACTGTCTAAAAAAAAAGACATTTTAAAAGCTTTGCAATCAAATATGATCTGTCTAAACAGTATTTTGCAGGCCAATATTTTAAACGGATTAGTAAAAAGTCATTTTTTTATTCAATTTAACCCAAAGACAATGAAGCAATGCAGGCTAAATAATGCACATTTTGGGTTTTCCATTATTGATTTCATGTAAGCTAAAATAACATGAGAACGCTTTTTAGATTGATTTCCCATAAGTGCTGCAGCTACAGGTGTGAGGGATGTGTGCTGCTGTCACTGCTCATTTGCAGCACTGTACTAACTTCCACAGATGTAGGATACTAACTCACAAGACAGCAGGCTGCACAGCACTTGTCCACCTGTCCATGGCACTGGCAAACCGAACTCTACGCTCCTAAGAACTGCGGCCCTCAGTGGCTTTGAGAGGCTGAGGAGGAGGGGCCCCAGTCACTCATATTCAATTGAACCCGATCCAAGCATTTAGAGGCCTCTTTTGCAGGCAATTCTGATCATAACCCCCTTCTTCATAGGAGACACTTTTTATGAGAAATTGCTTCTCTGGCCCTCAAAAGGCGCTGCTGTGGAAGCTGCGAGGAGGAGCGACCCTGGGGCACGCTGAGGCTGATTGAAAAATAAGTTAATTTCAGGCCCAATCGATGGCGGCCAGGCGGGCAAATATCACGGGAAATTAAACTAGCTGGACTCGCGGGAGCAGCGCTATTGACCCGTGCTAATAAATTCAATGTAGTTATTTCATTTGAACTCCCTGCGCCTCTCCAGCAGCAGCAACCGCGTCTGATTTAACTAATTACACTCAATGAGAAAATTGGGTGTTCATTTTATTTGGGAGAGGTTCGTTATTTATTTGCCGCTATTATTTATTCTGGGCTGTGGCGCCGCGCGTAATGAGAAGAAGATTAAAAGGCGCGAGGCAGATGGATGGTCCAGGTCACGCGGCAATCTCCTTCCGCCTTGAGAGCTTGATTAGGTCGTTAGCGGCTGCTTTTCCGACAACAAATTGTTTCACATCCAACTGAGAGTGATGGGACGTGATGCGGTGTCCTGGCTCTTGGCGCGGAGAGGAGGGCTGCGCGCGGGTCGATTTACGAGCAGCTACGACGTGACTCTTTTAACGCTACGAGGCTGCATCATCCACGCCACGGGCCCGAGACAATTTCAGATAGAGAGGGCCCTGCGCAAACTGCATCAAACGTTTGTTGCCGTGACTCCAAAGTAACACAAGCAGAGGCAGACGTCGTGCGTAAAAGTGGCTCTATGGTGTGTGGAATAGTCTTTTGTAGCCTATCTAAAATATAAAATAATTTCAGTTTAGTGTTTCCAATCATGGTAGCAGCTAATTAAAGAATACACGTGTACGATATCCTAAACTATTCCTTAATAACTATCAAATGTAAAGAAATGCATTAAATATATTTTTTTTTTTCCTAAAGACTTATAAGTAGCCTATATGTCCCTAATTAGCTAGGCCACATTTAGCCTATTTTTAGGTAGGCTATGTAACCTATGGCTTGTTGATTAGATTATCTACTATTCCTAACAAGCAAAAAAAAAAAAAACGTTTTTAATTTTTGAAATAAGCTAATGTATAATTTATTTAGGGTATTTTTTATTTTTTTTTACTTGCAACTGTGCGTAAAGCTAATTAACCTAAAATATATGCAAGGTTAGCGGCACCAAATATAAAATTAAAGCTTACAAAAGGTAAATGAAAAATCTTTGTACTTATTAAAATGCCTAATGAACGTGCATTGCCTTTTACCTGTATCCGGTCTTCAGGCAGCTCCGTCTTCATGGCGAGCATCTCTCGTGCGTAAACATCTGGATAGTGCGCTTCGTTAAAGGCCTTTTCCAGCTCCTCCAGCTGATAGGAAGTGAATATCGTCCTGTGAAATGTGATACAATAATTCAAATAGGCTAATTAACGAGGCTAATTATCTGTTTTTGAGAATAAGACATTTGCAAAAGAATATTATCGAAGTCGACAAATAAAATATCAAAAATAGGACGTTTATAATAAGTCTGAAAGACTGTGTCTGTGCTTTAGTTCACTCTCGACAAATTAAATAGACAACTATGCAGTGATCACAGAAAAACACAAAAATAACACGGAACAAAGCAGAGCAGCCTTTGGACCAAAAATAACAAAAGTGTTAAGACATTTACGCACAGCGCTCATGTTGTGTTTTCTGTCAGAAAAGAAGAGTGAGACGATTTCGTTTAGTTAAGTACAATGCAAACTCACCTGTGTCGTCTCTTCTTACGCTTTTTGCTCTGATTCACCGAGGATTTTGAGACTTTACGCTCATTTGAAGACAGATCCTCCGAGTCTAGATTTAAACAATGTGAAGGTTACAATGCAATGTAAATCTGACTGAGCGTAAACAAAGGCACAATGACAATGACAATGCTCATGAGTCAAATCAAAGAGTGGTGAACCTGAGCTGGCGGAGTGGCTCTGCTCCAGCGGGCCTAAGCTCCTGTGTCTCGGCTGTAAGTGAACGTCCTGTGCCTCCGAAAGCACACTCTCTAAAAAGGCAGGCTGGCTGTAAAACGAAGGGATAGTTCCTGGGCCGAGCAGTCCCATTCCCATGCCCACAGCGGGACCCAGCACAGACCTAGCGGTGATCAGGTGCGCCCCGGCCGGCAGCGTGCGCAGGGGGCTTCGTGGGGGTACGGACGGCTCCTTGTTGAGCCCCAGAATCTCCTGGATGCCGAAGCCCGTGCACCTTGTGGGAGGATTGACACCGCTGGTCTTCGGTGGCTGGCTCGCGCCCACAGTAGTCTTGTCCGGAATGTTTAAAGTTTGTGAGAGCACAGAGCTGGCTTTCCCCGTCATGTCGAGTCCGAAGCGTCAAAGGCCTGTTTGTTATAATGTGCTTTTACTGGCTAGTCCCCAGTGCATGATCCTCCGAGTAACACAAGAGCCCTTCAGAAAAGGTTCCTTTTATCCAACAGGTCCATCCCAACAAGAGGCAGGGCGCACAGCCAATCAGCAGCGAGCATCCAGGATTCCTGTGGATCATGGATGTAGGCTGTTGTACGCCTTGTGGCTGCACAGGGTATCAGAATATCTGACTGGATAAAGAACTACAGATTTACAGCGCACTGCAGCTTCAGAAAGGCACACGGCACTGTACGGAGCGGGAAGAAGAAGAAGAAAACTAGAAGGGTTCTCCTGAGCGCACAGGCAGGACTGCTGCAGAGGCTGGAGCTGTTTTCATTCACTAAAAACAGACAATTAACGCGGATCACCTGCACGATTTGCATCATGCCCCAAAATAGCCTAAAGTAAATGCACGTGCGTGTCGCGTGGGTGAGTGCACTGCCCCTCGGCCTTACTCGTGTTTGTTTTAGCAGGCCTATTACAGACAGCAGGGTACAAAGACTTGCCTCGAATCAGCGTGGATCTGTTAGCTGGACCAGCCGTGCGCCTCTCACACACAAGCAGATAATTGATCTCCAGATGCTCCGAGAAACTCATCACACGCGCATCAAAGGCCTTCCAAAACGACAGCTGGACCACAAGCCACGACGTGCGCCTAATCCCGCCAGCATCAGCATCAGCACCAGCATCAGCTTCAACTTCAACTTCAGCATCCACCAGCCAAGATTAGATGTGCAAATGAGAAGTAAAACAACAGTAATAACGATAGTCTATTATTTAGCTACTATAAATGCAACACTTAGAGCCTAATTCAGACAGTTCTAATATTAAAAACTCGAATATAATAATTCTAAAAATAATGTTATATGAATAATAACAATAGAAATACTACTACTAGGCCTACTACTACTAGGCCTACTACTACTACTACTACTACTACTACTACTACTACTACTACTACTACTACTACTACTACTACTACTACTACTACTACTACTACTAATAATAATAATAATAATAATAATAATAATAATAAGAAGAAGAAGAATAAGAATAAGAATAATAGCAGGAAGACTATAGGCCAAAGTCAGGTGCCAAACCCTAAATGGGCCTGAGACAGCCTCTAATATTTGACATCAAACTGTGGGAAATGAGATTTTGATTGAGGAGAAAAACATTGCTGGAGCAATTAGTGAGCGGCCAGTAGAAAGTAATTAGGACCTATTTAGTGGAATAGTATTAATGAAGAAATGAGTGTTATTAGGATATGCTAATGACGCATCAGCCTGTTGGGATCAGGTCATTTGTTCACATGGAGAGCTCTCTCTCTCTCCTCCTATAGCTTCTTATTAATCCATCTTCCATCAAAATGGCCGCGTGTTGATTTGCATGCACAACACAGGCTGCCTAATAAGGCTGCAGATTAGGGAAAGATTTAGTCCAGCCATTCGTGGAGATTGGGTGGCCATCAAAGACAGCAGATCAGACGGCTGCAGATTAAAACGTAAACAGCTGTTGGACATTTCTGTTCACTGGCTCCATCTCTTTCAGCTTCTGCTTCTGCGGGACTCAAAAGCAAATCTGAACTTAAGTAGCTTTTATAAACTTTGCCTGTTGACGACAGGGGGCGTAAGGTGACTTATGAGTCTACTTTTGTTTAGCTTTTTATCATTTAAGAAAGATTGTCCAATGTGGACACGTGCCAAACTTGGCAGTTTTTTTTTCTCTTAGGTCATAAATTGTGTGTTTACACTTTACAATTTGAACCCTGACGTCACAGCAGCATCACACGGGACAGTCAGAAAAACTTGGTCCAGAGCTGCTGTGGGTGAGGCGCCCCTCCCGTCCCGCTCAGACACTTTCTCATGGCCCTGGCCCTGCACAATGGCATGTTTGGTAGCTGCCTGTCGGCATTGCTTAATTAGGCGAGGAGTTGATTAATTTGCACTAATTGACAGCTAATTTAAGAACTGGTGGCACATCGGATTGACATGTCTGAACAGGCTACCTGAGGTCAGGCCTCTTTTCAGACCAGTTAAGTTTGTAACAGGTGTCCCAACTTGTATGAAACACATCTGACGCGTATTAGAAAAATAAACTAGTGCTGCTTCAACTACAGGTTTAGGCTACTACACTAATGTCTGGTCCAGTCGGGACCGACATTTGAGTCTAACAGGAGAGTCCCCAAAGTTGTTTTTAATAGCCAATGTGTAGACCTACAGTTCAGACCAGTTCAATACCTAGCCTAATTATTCTGAAAATATTAGACCTAGTTACAATATGGATGCCAATATATCAGACATTTGTTCCCACAGCTTCAGAGGACATAAACCCAGCGTGTGCCCTCTGAAGTGTTTATACTATGAAATACAACCATCGTTATGTTTTCATGTAGGCTACTAACATTCATATGTAAATTAAATAGCCTATAATATCTCCAAAATCAACAGAGTTAGGTCATGTCAGTAAATAAACTCTGTACCAGATTTTTGCCCGGCCGGAGGTGAACCTGCGTCTGTGTCAGGCCCACTGCAGCCGTGGACACTCAGGGGCGCCTGGCTCTGTCCCCCCTGTGTCCTGTGAGGAGAGGAGGACTGGGGCTTGTTATGACCCATGGAGGAGTGTAACCTGTTGGAGTGAGCAACCAGCGACATCTCAATTTGGAAATAGTCTTAACTAATTACCGCAAATGGCTTTCTTTGTTTCCCATTCGCCGGGCCTGTCGGATCCTCTTTTTGCTTGACCGCCAAGTCCAACAACAACAAAGAGTGCTAATTAGAAAAGAAATGGTCCTAGTAATTATGTCGACTCTGATTAGGGCCGGTAACAATGAACAATATTATTTTTACGCAATGTTTTGTGCAGAGGACTTGCTTTCCAGCGCTCATTAGGAGCGCATGGCCCCGCGCCCGGGGCGGAGGTTCTGAGCATGCGCACTTGGCCGCGCTCTGATCCTGAGAAAAGAGCGAAGAAAATAGTACCCGTAAGTGGTAAAAATATTGCCTGGAATCCAGAGCCCGCTTCAGCAAACTGCGAATATCGTCTGGATTTTCCAGGCCTAAAACTTTATAATAATCACAGAGAACAAACACATAAAAGAGCATTTTTATTGTTGTGGAACAACTTACAACATGTACAATGAACAATAGAAATAAATAAATAAAACAGCCTACAAAGAGGTGGATGGCATGGTATTGTTTTGCTATCAATCTAAAAGTGAGAGCAGTGAGAATATGTGAAGGAAGTAAAAACAGCTGAGGTCAGTCTGAAGGACAGTGGGGCTGTTGATGGTCACTTCTTGGGCCTCTCCAGGATGTTGAGGAACTTGCCCCGGGTCATTTCTCTGGCTGAAAAACAACAGACAACAGACCATGTCAAAATCTATATCAATGATGGTGTATAACTGAAATATTAAAGACGCTACTACAATTAGCTTTGTTGTTCAAATGAATCAGTCTTTAAAATATAGCTAATAAGGAATATCAGTGGTATTGACATTGGTGTTGAATATCAGGTCGTTTCCTAAGTTTCAAGTTTCCTATTTAGGAATCATGACAAGTCTGACAAAGAGACTGCTTTTCAAATAATCGACTTACAGGTGATGATAAATTGAATTAAATCCTGCACATTGCCTGCTACATCAGCCTCAGAGCCGACGGCTTTAGAGATGCGAAGCATGTTTTAATATCGGCACTGTCACACAGAGTCATTTATACCAACATCTGCACATCAACAAAGCTGTGCTTCCCAACACTACAGTGAGCATCTGAAAAGTGTCTTCTACTCCTGCTTTGACCCGCCCACTCACATGAGGAACACATGTGAGCACTTGTACATTCAATAAAGACACTTTGACATTACACTGTTTAACACGGACTCTTCTGAGTGAACATTGTGCTGAACAACCAGTTAAAATAAGATAACCTACTGTATATTTGTCCCACTATGGAGAAATTCCAGTGTCGCAATGCAGTTCAACAGCAAGGAAATAGACATATGCAATCAAACAAGACAATTTAAAAAAATGTATTTTTTATTTTATTTTATTTTTTTTAACGTGGCTATAGCTGCTCATTATTAGTTTACTCAAAGTTTTATTAAGAATGATTCCTGCATGTTTGAGCAATCTTGTATTGTCCTGCAACTGATAATTGAGTGCTCAAAAAAAAACACCTTCCACCTATCCCAGCCCACTTGTCTGTATGTAATTCGACCGATAATCCCACTATATAGTTACAACCAGCTAAAACGATTATGTACAATAAGTACATAAGTACAATTACTAATATTCATTTACTTTTGTCTCTATTCGTGTAGGACAGGGGTGTCCAAACTTTTTTCAGAGTGGGCCGCATTTTAAACATATATGGAGCAGAGGGCCATATATTTTACGCCAGTGAAGTGAATCATTCAAAATATTGCATTTGACCTAATTTTAATGAACCACCACACTTTTAATAGAGCCTTAATCATTCATTTTATGGTTCAAAGAAACTAAAATGTTTGTTTTTTTCGACTATGATAGAAGAATTGCTCAAATTTGACATACATTTTGTAATTTGGGCCAATCTAGCAGTAAGTCTGAGGGCCAAAGAAAATTGGTCCAAGGGCCGCATTTGGCCCCCGGGCCGCAGTTTGGACATGCCTGGTGAAGGAGGTCATGTCAGTTGAAAATGCAGTGAATTTTAAAATAAAAATGTATAAAGTTCTGCTTAGAATATTAACAAATTATAGATCAAATATGTTCAAACTGCGACCCGGGGTCAGATTCATTTTTGTTGACCTTCAGACTTCCTCAAGAATTGGCCTAAACAGCAACAAGAACCACATTAACACTTTACAGTTTTTCAAGATAATATCAAGATTATTAGAGTGCACTATTGCAGTTTTAAGCCTGAAACATGTATTGACTCTCACTTTAACTTATTCTCAATGCATTATTTTGATATTTTTAGGGTATATCCACTTTTTTAAATGGCCCAGATCGATCCTTCATTTAGTCTGTGTTTGAAAAGATGTCCCTGGATTTAAAAACACCCCTGGTATAGATGGTCAATGAAGGTATAGATTTCATCGCATCGTGTAAAAATGTTCTCTGTCCTGTTACAGTCAAATATGAAAATACAATCATCACCACCACAGCTAAAACATACAGTCTAATACCCATCTCCTCCTATAGCCTCCTTTGATCTCCCGAAAAGGAAGAGTTCGTCATCCTGATGAGTTGCTCGCAGTGGAATGATAACGCTCATCACCTCTGAGCGCCCATCACCGCGCCAAAGAAGCTGCTAATTGATTTGGGCTCCATTCATTTTGAACTTTGCTGTCTCTTCGAATCACCCCAAACAAAGTCATTAAGCAGACGGCCGGACGCGCACAGAGGGGAGGAGATGTAGGCTGAAATGATTCCCTGCAAATTAGATGGGGAAAAGCAATTACTGGCACAAAAAAAGCACACAAGCCAAGTCCGGTGATGCCACTTCTTTAAGGCTGCTGTCCCGAGAATATTAGAAGGAAGCAGTTAATATTTCTTGATTTCAAACGCGCTGGACTTCTCATTTGCAGTCCTAGATTTAAAAAGAGAACAGAGCCTTTCCAGAGATTCTTTGTCGACGTGCGTTTTATTAATTATGGTTTCATTTAGCCTCCAACATCCTGGCATCCAAAGATTATTAAAGCGCCATCTATTTACAAGGGGAGGATCTAATCTAAACACATAAATTAGAAAGGTTTACTGTATCAATAAAGTGATGTCGCATGAATATGAATATGAACAAAACAGCAAGACAATTTCTTCAAGTCAGACAAAAGGCTACTTTGTATTTCACTACAATACTGTGCGTGATTTGTAAATGAATGCTAATAGATTTGATCAGATATTCATCACCAGATGGGGACAGGGAGATTCACTACACACTCGGCTAGTTCTTGAGATGCACAAACACACACACGGACGCGCTTCGTCATACAACACGGGAGATCAATACTGATTAGAGGAAGTTAGAGATTTGTTTAGTTGATTAGAAAGGTCAATTACTAATTTTGCACTAAGTTAATCAGCATCTTGTTACGACGGCCATCCATTTTAAATGACACCTTATGGATTCGCTGGATCGTGCGCTTGCAGTGTTGATTTGTTCCTCTCCAATTATCGTTTGGCCTTAAGTAGGCTCCAGTGTGTCAAAGTGTCAGGCATAATGTTGTCAGGCAAACATACAGCCATGACACACACTAAAGAAGCATCACTTATGCCTTAATTGAAATCCATTTTACACAATCAGGTTTGGGATGAGTCGAATGGTTGTACATTTTATCTTCCAAAAAATCAAGAAGAGCACAGAGCACAGCTGGCAGTTATATGGGATACAGCTACCAGTGTAATACTGTAAAATTGGTATACATTACAGAGCTGTATACTTGTTTTATCTATGCAACTGTCATTTTATTAATGTAAATATTTTTAGAATGTGTTTCCAAATGTGAATGTAATTAATCACATGAGGGTCATCACATGACCTTAGTATTTATAAGAACCTGGTGTTCATTCACAATTTTGAGCCCAAATGAAGACACTGTACCGCATTGATACATGTTGGCATTCTCTATTCCTGCTTCAGATATTTTTCAGACTCTCCGGTCTCTCTGCATAAATTATATAATACTAGTTACAAAAATAAAAGTGTAATATACATTTGTATTTCTACTATGACTAGTGTGCAATATAGCGAAAATGTAGATGTCATCATTGTTGTCTTGATGATATGCCAAATGGAACATCGAGTATCGTTTGTAGCAAAAAGGCAACAATAAAAGGCTGTTAAAAAAAATTACAAAAACTACATTGTGAATGTTCAAATAAAGTTAGACGATGATATTTTTGTCATTGGTCTGTTAGCTGACCAAAATTTGTATTAGTTAGAAAGAACACTACAAACCTTATGCAAATTTCATGTAGTTGTTTTTATTTTTTTATTGTTAGTAGTTAATTAGCATGCAAACATCTGAGTTTGTGTTCTTGTCAATGCAGTTTGGGTCAGATTTGGCCAGATCATTAAGACACTTTTAGTCGAGTAAAGGATTGGTAGAACATCAGTTGACCAAGAATGTTTATAGTCAACCCAGTCAAGCCCAGGTTTTCTGATCATTAACTAATTAATTTAAACATGTTTGATGCTTGGTTTGAAATCATTTAATTTGAATATCATAATAAAGATTTGTCAAAAAATTATCACGATATTATTTTGTGTCATTATTGTCCGGCCCTAACTTGACCCTACAGAAAATACCACAATTGACAATAACTGACACACTGAATCTAAAGTAATATTTTATTAAATTGTGCTGCCACAAACACGTAGCATAATCCCACTGGTAATAAACAACAGAAAGTACCTATTCAATCTACAGCTCAACTCTTGTTTGCAAAAAAGAACAAAAACTACACAATAAATACTTTAAAAAAACACAATAAATATTGAGTCTCAAAATATATTGCTCTATCAATAATTTATTGAACAATAAATCGATAGTATTTATTGTGACAAGCCTTAACACAACTAAGTATCTTCTAACTAATCAAACAGTAACAATAGACGAACTGTCGTGACCAAAACAGAAATAATTTAGGCTAAGGCAGTGAGGAGCAAATGGGTTAATCTAAGTGTGGCCTCATTTCTGAAGTATTAACCACCACCAGTGATGCTTTGTATTGTATTCTGTTCATTTCTAAGCCTCAGAATGGAGCTCTGGACTGTGGCATCTCATTTTCACTTGGTAAACCTCAGGCGTCGTAAGTGTAACATCTTACTTTCTCCTCATTTATGGCGCGTGATGTGTGTGTGTCATTGTCAGTACCCACCCAGCCCCCAGCACAAATCCCCTGTGTATAAAATGAGTGTAATCATCACCCTCCCTCCTCTCTCTCTCTTTTTCCTGGATGGCACGCGTTCTGTAGCTCAGAGCACCTATGAGCCGCACAGACAGATGACCAGCGGGGTTAACTGGAGTCCTGGCCCCGGCCCTCACTGCCTCACTTCACTTTCATTAAGAGTTAAGAGGACTTATCTGACCCGCACTGGCCATCTCCGAATGCTGCCGGGCTATTACGGCCTGTAAGCTTTATTTAATGGGTTTAACATCCACTTTCGCTGCCCTCATCTCGGGGGACAAAAGAGACACTCAGGGTAGATGACACACACAAACGCTCCGACGCGCACACGGCCCCTCCCACGTGACGCCCCCCCCGCCTCGCAGCGCCCACACCCGACGCTCATGTTTGTGTTCAAAATTCAATTACCCACTTATTGATACTTCACAGGGATATTTAAGATGCAGACACGAGCCATGATTTCCCCAGGGAGCCACTGCTTCCTCTTTATGTCCCAGCTGAGAAGGCCCGCCCCTCCCTCCTTCGCTCCCGCGCGCCTTTTCGCCTGGCTGATGCGCACACGTATGCACACACCAAAACAAACAGGCCTGCCCCTCCCACTGCCCCAGCTGAAGCCTGTTCAAGAGGTGTCCTTATTAATAGGCAATCAGTCAAAAATCATTCATTAAAAAGCCTAAAAGGTTTTACACCCGCGCTATGATTAGCTGGGAAAGAAAATCCAATGAATTCCTAATGCCTTTATGGAAATGAGGTGTCATTTCCGATCTGCTCAGAGAGGCGGCAGGCAGTAGAACTGAAGAATGGTGTATGTGTGGAAGCTGAGGCTGCCTGATGTCAGTCTTAAACAGTCCGTTTAAGATATGAAGATGCTATGAGAAAGCATGTAGAAGAAAAAATGTTTATGCAACTGTGAAGGATTGACCAAATCACAAATGCATCTCGGTATCTCTGTGATTGTAAGTCCCAAAGCACGAGTCTGAAGAAGTCGTTTAAATGAGCTATGACTAAAAGCAAAATCTGAGATGAGCAGTGTTAGAGGAGAGGACACACAGAGGAGCTTGTGTCTTGGCTCTTGTGAGGATGCTTGCCCTGTTCCTCATTCAGCGGCTGTCAGCACAGACACTTCATAACCGCCCGCCTCCCGGTCAGCCCGCCCCTGATGGATTGATGGAGGCACATTAGCACCAGTGGGGCGCGCTGAATGCAATCATATTCAGCATCGGCACGACTCTAATAGGCTGGAGATTGATCCCGGGGCAGGGGAGGAGGAGGCGTGCGCTGGGCCCATTAGGAGCTGTCAGGGCTGGTCGACCTTCAGGCTCACCTTCACAGGCACATGCAACAGGGTCAGCGTGGGGAGACAGTGGTGTGGACACAACAGGTGGTGCTGAAGTGAACACGTCTCTCTCAGGCTCGGAATGTAATGCTCTGTCCGGTTTATGTGAAGTTCAGATCAGCCAAATACTGAAAAAGTGGAAGTAAGAATTGATGGCACATGACTGCAACGCTCTAAAAAGGAAGAAGTGGGATTCACCTAAACCAAGCACTCTCACTGTTTCACTGTTTCATTTGTGACAAAAAAGATAGCAACATGGACATAATGTGAACTTACATATTACTATATATTAAACAAACAATGTCCAGAGAATGTCAGAAGTTGTCAGCTCCAGATTTCAGGTAAGTGTTAGTTATTAAGTTATTAATTATGTATAGAGAGTTAACATAGAAAGGATTTTAACTGGTGCTTGCATATTTTAAGGAAATGTAAGATTTATTGAAAATAAACATGGAGAAAAACATGTTCTACTGTGGTGCAGGTAATAAAACAACAAATGCATTGAATTGTTTGGTTTTGTTGTGTCCTTTAAGCATAGTCTTCAGTGTTTCTGCTTTGGAAGTTTATATTTTAGAATTAGAATAATTATTTAAAAAAAAATCACAAAATGACAAGATGGACACATTACATTCTTGATGTAGAGCTCTGTCTAAGGACAAAAGGAATTAGAAGTGGACCGTAAACAAGCCTGCTCCTGACACGCTAATGTAGGCATGTTGGGATAAAAATACAATTTGATGGAAAAACATGCTCAGAACTTTTTTGTTATTAATTAGCCAGCTTTGTCTTTCATCAAATCGTACATCGTACACACACAACACTTCATGAAAAAGCAGACTACTGTCTACTTTCTGAATTGAATAAAACAAGGCAGTGCTCTGATTGGCTGTGCTTGAGTGGCCCACTGCAGTTTCACTTTCCTTTCTATAAAAACCTGTTCTTTAGACTTGGATATTAACCATGTGCTCAAGGATTTACGAGAGCGAAAAACTCGAACAGAATTAAATATTTTGCTGTGTGACTGCAGACTTCTACCTCTGATGTCACAAAACAGGACATTTATCGTGAATTATTTTCTGAGACTCAGAGGTCAGAGGATTTACAAGAATGGTTAACCAATGTGGGAAAAAAGGTTAATCAATTTAGCGTTCACAAAGCCTAAATCAGGGACACTTTTCATAAAGAATAATGTTAAAAAGGTTCATTCTGAATAATGTGTCTTTTAAAATTGCCTAAAAATCAATTGCATAACTACACTGCCTTGTATGACACAACTAATCATCTAAAATGAAAAACCTATTTCTCAAATTACATCCAAGCACAGGAAAACAACAAAAAATATTTATTTGCTGTGATTTACAATTGAATTTATATGTAGCATAACAAAAGGAAAAATCAGTTCACGTGCTAAAAATAGGTTAAGTTCATGTGACATCGCAACATTATGTCTATAGTTTCAAACTGGAACTGATGGAAGAAATCTGAGGTAGAATTTGCCATTTAATCTGTCAGAAATCAGATTTGTTAATCTGGTTCATATCTCTGTGATTCAGAACTGACTTGATATTAGAAAATGTTTTTTCAATGTGTTTTAGAATATTATTTTTTTTTTTGGATGAATTGATTGTTGTCTGTGAGTGTGGGTGGCTGGCCACTTGAATTTCCTTTGAGATTAATAACGTTTATATCTATCTATCATTTACTAAGCTTAGCCTTTACTCTCTTAGTCTAAACAAAACAAAACATACAATTTGCTCACAATAGTGTCATTATTAAATTCCAAAAACTAAATAGCTGTTAAAACAAATGACCTAAAGACCTGAGATTAAAATGTTAAGCTTGAGCCCAATGTAAAGAAGAAAATGTCAATGTTTTGGATATTTCTTTCAAAAAAGAACACCCTCTGGAGAGACTATGACATCAACAAATTCTACAACAAATTCACACAACTTTTAATAATTTTGCTCAACCTAAACATTTCGATCAACCCAGTGTAATTTGAGTAAAACACAATTAGCAAGAAATCAATGTGAAAACTAAATGAACAGCCACAAAGCCAACACCACAGTGACTTTGACGTCTCCACTAAACACATTTTGAGTGCTACAGCAGCCGAGTCAGCACCTCTCCTAATTACTAACATGTCATCGCAGCGCAAGTGTTAAATATCGGCCCCTATCCTTGAGTCCTGGAGCGGGATAGAGCACAATCAACATGTTACCAGCGACCGGGGCCCTTACACAACATCCCAGAGGAACACTCAGCTTTCAATTACCTTCAATAACAGCACTTATCAGCCCGCTCTGCTCCACGGGGACCTGAGGCTTGATGCCCCAACTCAGCGGCCCGCGACAGGGCATTCATCACGGGCCGGGGGTAACAGCTGGGGCCCCCGCGAAGAGGCACGCGTCTGAGGCCCCCTGGGGGACTACAACAGGCCGGCGTCATACAGCCATCACAGCAGAGATCGGTTTTAGATCTCTGGTTCAGATGACATGACAACATTCTACAGGCGCATAATGGCAAACGCCGGGGGAAATGACAATTGTTAATCTGGTGGGTTTGTGGCGTGGTGGTAAGGCTGAATACTTTTGTTTTAGTACTGTGATTTTTGTAGGAATGAGGTCAATAAAAAAAAATCTTGGTCGACTAAAGACCAAATGACTAATCAACTAAAAAGGAGCATTTTCTTGACCTCAAAAATACAAAGAAGATCATACAAAAATGTACATAAAATGAAGCGTAAACACTGTATTCATACCAAAAGGCAGATTATTTTCACAGCAGGGCCACATCAAATCCAGAGTTATTATTGGTGTAACATTGTACAAGATTGTACAAAATATTTATCTTAACTGCTTAAAAAAGCTTGGATTCAGATTTTATTTTATTTTACTGGATTTGAGTTATTTTATCTAGGTTACGTTTAATTGGTTACAAACTGTAGAAAATTTTACTGGTTTCAAAACATTTTGGGGTCATTTTTAGAGATTTGTTTTAAAACAGAATAAAAAAATTGCTTGGCGTTAAGTAAAATGTAACCACTGTCGTAAAGTCAAATAAGTCTGAAACAGGTTAGTTTGTAAAAATGTGTCAACATTTTTTAATTAAAGTTAACATCCAACAATCAAGCTATTATAACTTGTCATAAAATTAGGCTATTTAAAGTTATATTTTAATTTATAGTATCTTTATTTAGAACACAAGTACATTCTTCAAGTAATCAAAAAACAAATATGATGAACACATATTCTCATAAAGTGCCGAGGGCCAGATAAAAACAGCCCGAGGGCCGCATCTGGCCCCAGGCCGCAGTTTACCCAGGTCTGCCCTAGAGTGTATCTTCCTAAAACTGTACTAATTCACTTCTTTTTATAGCTGTTCATTATCAATCCTTATAATCTAAATAAAAGATTTAGTCGACTAAGATTACACTGATCAATTAATTGACTAAACAACCAACACTAGATTTTTGTGTTGAAATTGTTGAGTTATTCAGTTTGCAGGAAACCTTTTAAAACTATTATTGTATTTACAGTTTCACTGAAGGAAAAATATATCTGCAATCACATTTTTATTATACATCTTTAAATTGTAATTTCCTGGTTATTTGCTGCTTCTTTTGTCTAAAACTTCAGACCTGTGGCACATATAACGACGCGGCTAATTTATGTATTTTCTAAGGCCACTGGGTCTGAGCTTGTACTTACAAAATATCAGTGAAACTTACATATGTACATAGACTGTAAAGATGAACTTCTAACAACAATCATAGGTCAAAGAAACACACAAATATGTTTCTTAATAGAATTCCAATTGGCAATAGTGAGTTTAGCAGTCATGGAAAGTCATTAGGAGGATTGGGGATTTATTTGAAGGGGACATGTTTTTGTTTTGTAATTCTGTTTAAAAAATACATTAGGAAGATTTCTACCACTTATTGTCTTATTACTTAACAAAGCTTTAGTGCAGACCTGGGTAAACTGTGGCACGGGGGCCAGATGCGGCCCTCCACCTGTTTAAATCAGGCCACAGCATGTTTTAAGAGTAAGCATTATTACTCTTTACACTTTAAAATCTTATTATCTAGTCTAGGTTAAAACTACTAGAAATCAGATTATTCAAATCTTTTCAAATCTTTTAAGACAAGACAGAAACATCTCAAAACAGGTTAAGTAATCTAAATCTATCTACAAAAACAATCTAAACAAGAAAAAAAATGTAAATTAAAATACAAATTTCAAGACATTTTAGCAAATCCAGAATTGTTAATATAAACAATGAATGAACACAACTAATAGAGAAGTACCCTGTTTTTTTAATACAAAGACGGCTTGCAATAAAAACACATTTTTGTATAATTGTGGTTCGGCCCTTTGTCACTTGTCTGGATTTGAATGCGGCCCTTAAGGAATTATAATTGCCCACATCTGTTTTAGTGGCATTATATGTGACAATTATGACTTTAAAAGAACATGGTTTTCAATTACATGTTTGAAAGACAAAGTAATATGATTCAAGTAAATAATATATAGCTGGTCTGAAGTCTTACCTATGTTCAGCTACTTACAAAGGGTCAATAACAACCTTGTTTTCACCTACCACCTATCCCCGCCCACTTGTATGTTACTTACGATTCCTCAAAAAAAAAAGATTCCTTGTAAAGCATGTAGAGTTCAAAATTGTCATATCCAGTAGACACTTTCCAACAAAAGAATAAGCTTTTCCTAACCTGTTTTAGATCAATTCTATGTTTTAAAAATTAACAAAATGCTAACAATAATCAATGTTTTTTCATTTGTTTGTAATGTGTTTGTAATGGGAATCTGTGTCCTATTAAATGGATTGAGTACTTGTACTTTATTGTTTCTCCTGTATGTTTTTTTCCAAGTATGAGAAAGTATTGGACTTTTTTTCATGGCTGGCTGTCATGAGCATAGGCAAACCAGCGTTTAGAGCAGACCTGGGCAAAGTCCAAGTCCAACTTGGACTGTTTGGCCCCCAGAAAGTGTTACTCTTTATATTTACTTGGCTATGGAGCATGTGTCGTTGCTTGTTGTCCTAATATATCCATATCTGGTTAGCTGGTTAAACTTTTTTGAATCAAACAACAAACAGGACGAGAGCCGCTGTTTGGATCAGGTCTGAACCTGTATGACAGACATTTGTCTCCTGAAGCTTGTTTTTCCTGCTGTTTTCTCACTCACTTGAATGTTACTTTTAAGGATCTTAGGATCAAATTTCATTCACAAATGTTGAATTAGTAGCATAACTTTTGTTTTGGCACAGTGATAAACTCTAATAGTTAGCTGACAACAGCTCTAGCTCCAGTTGTTGCTCCAACTTGGTCAATAAGCAGCTCTTTCTGCATATCAGGTGCGCGCGCATCGCCTGTGCTGATAAACAAATAATCATTCTATAAAGCTAAACTTATATTTCAGGGGGTGAGCAATTTTCAAACTCATTATAATAAAATCTTGTTAGTGATGCACGATCTGAAATCGGCAAACATTGGCGCCAGTCGATGACATTTTGCTAAATCAGGTATCGATCACATGATGTCGGTCCATTCTGGTTGTGTCTTTAATTAGACTTATTTACAAACTGTTGATGATCTAGAACATATATTTGAAATTTTATTTAATTAATAATAACTAATAACTAGTTGTTACATAACAGTATATGACCAACTTTACTATGCTATGAGAAAAAAAAAAGTTTTTATTGCCAACACTAGTATCAGTTGATATTAGACATAGGTAGATACCTAATGCCAAAGTACCGAAATCAGCACCGAAACTTAACGGTGCATCCCTAAAATTTTGTCTTTTCTTATTTCTCTACTATATTTGTTATGTGTCCATTTATTAAGTGCAAACACATGCTTCTAAGCCAAGCCAATCAAATCAATATAAATTCTCAAAAATGTGTTTGGGCCTGTTTAAAACAAGCTGAGGACCGCCTCTGGCCCTCAACCACAGCTTGCCCAGGCCTGTTGTATTTGAACTTCTATAAGGATGTTAGTTAACCAGAACAAATTATTTCTCTATAATGCTAATGGTCATGTACTGTAATTTAAAAATATAATATAGATTTATTTTTTCCCTTCCAGAAATGTCCAGCTCTTGGTGCCAACCCTGATACACTAAATACCAATCCCGACCCCAAGACAGGAACAATTATGGTCACCATCAAGGTTTCTTGTCATACCGTCAGGAAAAAGTAATCCAGTTCTTTGATAGCAGTGCAGTAAGTATCCTGTTGTAACTGCTGGAGTGAGGGGATGAGTTTTCACTGCTTGATTGTGCCGTGCCCATTAAGCGAGCTGCTCTTTAATGGTCAACATGTTGCAGGGGGAGGGGCAGTAAACTGTATTTGTGCCGCACCTCTGCAGGCCCTTTTTTATGGCGCCTGGGGATGAGTGCACAAACATGATGAAAAAGTAGCTGAGATTTACAAGGCCTTCGCTGACAGCCGGGAAAAGAGGGAAAATTAAATCGGAGAGCATTAAACAGGCACCCATTACACAGCTCCTCCAGCACCTGTAATAACCATCATTGTGTCCTGCCGCCGAGGGGACATGACCGGACTGCCAAGGCACGCTGGTTCGACTGTATGAAGCACATCTAC
Source organism: Mugilogobius chulae (assembly GCA_038363315.1). NCBI lineage: Eukaryota > Metazoa > Chordata > Actinopteri > Gobiiformes > Gobiidae > Mugilogobius > Mugilogobius chulae. Next base: position 135,415 of record CM076406.1, read on the forward strand.
ACAAGACATGGAGCTGAGAGAGTGGGACGTGTATACAGTCAAGTCACATGTTGTGCAGTTTGGGGGGAAACAAAGGTCTATGAAAAAAAAAATGAACATAATAAGAATATCATGATGTTAAAATATTAAACTCTATTATGATACGAAGAAAAAGAACTGGAATATTTCAACACAGAGCATTACTTCTTTTATGCTTCTGTTTGTTTATGTTACTGGTGGGTTCTAATTAAACTCAGCTGTTTTGGAAAAGTCTATACTTCTTTATATTTTTTTTCAATCAATACTTGTTTAGATGAGGTTTGATACTAGTTAGATATTGACAATCTCATATCCTTTGTCATATCCCAGGAATCTTCTGACACAGTGGAGACAAAAAACAAAAGTACTGTACATTTTACTGAGGAGAATTTGTATTTTTTCTTTTGCAGTCAGAGCGGACCAAAAGTGGACCAAATTTTCTGTTGTTGGGCACATTTTGCATTTTTTAAGCAAACTAAGCTTTAAAATGGCCCAATTAATTGCCATCTAATGTGAAAACCAGTGCATCTCTGCCCACATAAGCACTGATTGGACAACATTTTGAACTGGTCTAAAAAAGAAGATTAATTTCTGACAGCTTCCTAAATCTTTTGACACATGGTTAATATTGATATGTATTCATTTTTGTTTGCAATTTTGGTTTGAAAAGATCTTTTACAAACAAGAGGACCACCCAAGTTCAGCCAATCAGAGCGCAGCATTGTGCTTCTGATTAGAACTAAAATTCTTTATTATTCAGTTCCAGAAGTGTTCAGTAGTCTTTTTTTTTTTTTTTTTACAAAGTGCTGTTATTTACATATACTTTTTAGTCTAAATACCAAAGTTTACTCTTTTACAACTAAAAAAGTTAGCTTCCCCAAGTAAGTAACACTGTATTTTCTGGTGGTGAAATGTCAACCATAAAATTCAAAAGAAACAGAAACATAAAACCATACTTTGAAACATTCTTAACTGAGGCACATTTTAGACTATAATGTAAAGAAACAATAGGACCAAATAATATCTAGTATTTTGTGACACCAAGCTTACTAAAATAAAAACACATATTTGTACTTTTTTAGTGAGACATCTCTCAAGATAACTTTTTTTGGTTTTGATCTATTTTCAAAAAAAAAAAAACAACAAAAAACAGCACAATTCCATGGGAAGGCACTTTTTATAGTTTGTGGGAAACATTATTTATCTAAAGACGATTTTTAAGTTTATACTTTGATGTTTTTTACTAGATTTTCAGGTGATTTTAACATTTTATTTTAAGTATTTTTTAATTATCTGTTTGCAGGGTTTAGATAACATCAGCATAAACCATAATCATTAAAGTTAAAATAATATTATTAAAATTAGTGATGCACAAATCAGATACTGGGAAAAAAATCAGCGCCAACCATAAAATTGAGTTTGGTCCATATATCTCCCAATATCATGTTTTGCATTCACTCATAGGACTAAAGCTACATTTTTATCATCAAACTGTCTGATGTTGCTCCAGCACGTCTCACAAAGCTTGTAAGTTTTATTTAGATAAAGCTGTTACGTTATTTGCGTAAATAAATTACACTTACATTAAAGAAGACTATAGGGTCCATTTACCTTTTTTTTCTGAGTTTCAAAAGAAAGAATTATTTTCACTCCCACAGTAAATGGTAAAAGTTTATTTAAATAACCCTTTCTACCTTTCCAGGCATCCAAAGCGCTTTACAATCATGTAGTTTAAGTGTGTTAGAACATCCACTCTTCACATGGTGTTCCAGCGGTCTCCCATCCAAGCACTAACCAGGCCCTAACTTGCTTAGTTTCTGAGATCTGAAGGGATCAGGCTTTGACAAGCAGGTATGACCACCAGTGAATATTGAGCTGAAAAAGCTGGATCTATGCATCTCTAGTTAAAATGGAAATTTTGTTGTAATACAGAGTTTATGGGTTTGCCTGTTATACACTGGTAAATGACCAGGGTCAACAATTATGAATTTACCTATTCATTATTTCATGACTGTAGAAGTTCTGTACAATGTAAAAACTAACAAAAAAAACCACACTCTAGCCAATCATTTGGCAACACATTCTTGAAATGTGAAAACAATATCTGACACTCCACATAAAATGATCATGTATATTTTCTATTGTGCCCACTCTAGTGCTCAGAAGTCTACACCTCAGCCAAGGCAACAGTTTGATTTACTCACACAAGTAAGTAAGACCTGCTGTATCAAAGCACAGTAGAGTTATGAAGCATGTCTGCTATTTAAAACATACAGTGTGAATCTACAGTACATTCTCACTGACGTTTTATATTCTGTTTTCTTATGTATTTGTTTCTCCTGTTTGCTCATTGTCACAACAGACTACATTTTTGTAACAAAAAGTGTATTAAATAATACTTAGATAATGACACTGTCCCTAAAACCTAAACCTGCCCAGAACTCTCCATCAATACATTTTGCAGGATAAGCAATGTTCACAGATTAGTGGTTAACTAAATTATCTTATGCAATAAACTAAATCCACCTGCTTATCAGACAAGAGGGGCAAAAGAGCATTATTAGATCAATTAATTCACCTACAGACTTACTTAAATATTTCAAAACAAGAATTTGTTTTATATATAGAAGCAGGATAATCCAACAACTCTAGAAAACGACATCCCCATTTTTACTCTTAGGGAAATCAGAGCACTTAGCTGCACCTCGCTAATCCACACTCCGCAGGATTATGACAATGGAGGCAGTGGGGAATGGATTAAAAACTAGATTTGACATCCATCAAATGCTTGTGCTCTTGTTTAAGCGACTCTGTCCTTCATTCCGACCTTTACATGTTCAACAGGATTTTCAACACCTCTAAATGATTCCAGAAACAACCATAATGGTTTTGGAAATAAAGTCTGTTCTTCCTTTCAAAAAATACAATAGGCTCTCAACTGCAGCACATTCAAGAACGAGAGGTTATTTTTTGAAAGCGTGAGCTCCATCTGCTGGTAACCACAAATTATTACATTTGTGTTATGTTTGATATGTTTGTACAAATGTTTTTGATTCCGAAATGTGGCGCATAATGGCAAAATCTAATCAAGATGCATCATTAGGGTTGTAGTCCTTTAGCCTTTAGTCATAATTGGTCGATGGAGTCTTTGACGACTAATTCCTTTATTTAGATTATGACATGCCATCTTAAATTAAATAACAATGAAATGTGCCTGGAATAAACAGTATCAACAGGTTTGGAGAAGATTTGACTGCTCTAAACATGTTCAAGGGAACAAGCATAATATACCTTGTTTTACTTAAAATATGAAAAATACACATTTACTAATGAAAAGAGCAAAAATGCTTCTGTACATGAATAAGAAAAACTCTAATGGCAAATTATTAAAAGAGTCAAAATATTCTGATAGATACTGCTTAATTGAACACCTTTTTTAACTTGTTTAGAGACCAAATCTGCATTTCATGATATAACACAAGTTATATTCATTTTTATATAATTGACTTCCATTGCATTTTAGTCTTTTGAGCACAATTTGAGTCCATACATGGTCAATGAAAACATCTGCTTAACTTCAGAGCACATCCCCTTTTTAGTTGCTTAATCGGTCGATGTGGCTTTGGTCAACACAGCCCTATGCACCATAATAATAAAACTAAATCTGTTTATGTGAGTGCTCAAAAGTACTTACATTCTTCTAAGCCCAACTGGTAGGCAAGATTCTGGAGTCCTTTCACCTTTTCCATCAAATTAGCTGTGGTCAGACTGCCCAGTTCTGCACACAAATGTGGAGAGTTATCACACAGTTAAACTAAAACTACTGGTACATTATTCAAAAGTAAAGCTTCAAAAAGTTACCTTTTAACATTTCATAGTCCTCACTTTCCAGGTCTGCCATCCACTTTGGCGGCGAATTAGTGATAGACTATGGAAAAAACAGTATTCATCAGCACAGCCCATTGTCAAACAAACAAAAACGTATAACATCCAAGTGTCCGACTAAGCCTGACTTACATTCTTACAGGAAGCAGCAAATTCAACAACCCCAGGCACTGCAAAAAGAGATTATGTCCATTATAAAACAAAAGAGCAGTTAAAATAACAAATACAGGCAAGATTTTTAATGGTATTTTAATATACGTACATTGTTCAGGCCATAAGTCTGGTGACGCTCTGTCCAGCTTCTCAAAACTCAGCAGAGAACTCTCAAAGTCCTCACCTGCGCAAACAAACAGGCAGTTCTCAAATGTACCAGATGTTCAGTTTCCCAGGTTTGCTATTATTAAAAAGTACAAGTACAATTTTAATAAAACATAAATAATCACAAGGCAACTCCAGGTTTGGTCAAGTGAGCTATTGTGATTTTTCTCAATATTTATTAAGAAACTATAGCATATACAGATCAATAATTCACTTTTAATTCATTGCAAAACACCAAAATTGTCAAAAATGCTTTGAAATAGAAGAGGCCCATTGACTTTCTGTTCAAAACAGCAGAATTGATAAGCCCCGCCTCTTCATTGCTAAATTTTACTGTAATAAGCCACAGATTTTAAATAGCTTTTTTTTTTTGACAACAAGAAACATTTTTCCCCCCACCTCTAACCAACAAAGTGTACATATTCTTATAGTTTGTCTGTAATGTTCCAGCAAAACACAGGATAAAACAAGAGTCGAGCAGAAAATGCCACCAGGCAAAGCATACTGTATGTTCAGAGGTTATAATTTATTTTATAAAGTGTCTGCTCTTTGTTTCATCTCTTACAACTCTGATGAGCATTTCCACATGAACTTGTCATTAATTACCACAAGCGTGTGAAATGTCATGCACATCTTCTATAATATTACCCCAGATGTATCGGAGATTAGACTGACTCACCCTGTCAACAACAAAAGCACTGGCAACAGAATGTGTGCTGGATACAGAACATACATTAGGTGAAATCTTACATAAATTGAGCTAGAAATGTTAGCACTCTACTGTAGTGAAAACACATTGTGTAGTGGGTAAAATTATTAATCAAACATAAAAAATCTAAAAACGAAGTAAGACATGTACTGAACATAACACATTTTGTAGAATGAATCTTTAAGTGAATCGATTTATCATAGCTTATTGACTATTGAAATGATTATCAACTAGCCTAATTTAGCAATGGAATATTCAATAAAGTGTTTTTTATTTGGCTTCAAAAATGCCATAAGCTAAGAAAAAACTGTTATCAAAGAAATGTAGTAAATTTAGTCAATTTTGGCAGAAACCCATGCTTCCTTACAAATAAACATCTCCAGAACATACTCAAGTGACATTACTCCAGTTTTGTTCAGGACAAATTTAGCTTAAAAAATGTATTTAATCATAATACATTTTTCAATCCTATAACATTCAAACTGAATCTGTTTCAGAAGCATTTGGGCACAGACAATTGGCTGGACTCTTATTGAAGCTAAAGCTTTGTACTTTACCTTGACAGACAGGGCCTAAAGGACACCAGATAACTAATATTTAATCATTTTTAGAATAATGCCATAAATACAGTGGAACATTTCAGGCAAAGAAGAACATCTCCAAGGAGACAGGCAAGCAAGTAGTGGAGCCTCACCACCACCAGAAGTTACACAGTGTATCTTTAATGGATTGTGGTCAAATTATAGGAATTTAGTATTCGTTTTCACTATTCTCAATCTAGTATTTGTCTCATGAGAGCCCCTGAACAGATCTACAGCACAACTTACCCTGGGTTTACTCGTCTACAACCTCACAGACAAGTAAATAACTGATGTATTTCTAGTCAGAAAAAAGTATTCAGTAAAGGTAAATACGCCAACGCTGCTGGCACAACACAGGCTTCGATACGCAGAAAGTGACACTGGTAAACGACTACTTTATTGTGCAAGTTGCTAATCAGGCACGCTAACGAGAAAGACATATTTCTAAACGACTTTTATTAGATTAAGGAATTGTCTTTTGAAGAGATTAAACGCTACAGTCAAATGCATTAGATCAAGGGTGAGGCTGTACGATCGCTCAGTGTTGTGCTTCGACAAAACATTCAGGCGAGTGGGATCTTTAGCCATCGCAAAAGCAGATGTAGTCAGAGTAAAGCCCTGTAGTTTGACCTCGGATGGTAAAACAGAGAAACAAGAATGTCGCAGTGCCATATATGTGATTAAAAACCTTTAAACAACACAGAATCCACAGCGTAGCAGAGTAAGGAATTAGAATTTACCTCCATTTGGAGACGCCATCTTCACAATAAACACGTGACACGAGATGACCAATCACCGCGGCTCTTCTCACTACGAGTGCATTTTCCAATAACTACCGCTAGATGACAGCCACATCAACACAAAAAAGTAGTTCCTTGTCTGAATATTTCTACAATTTTCCATCAGAATAAATGTTTCAAAAGATAAACTCATAAAAATATAAATACCACAAAAATAGAAGAATACATTTTTAATCAACCAAACACAATTAAACACTCAAAAACACTTATTATGACACATACACATCAAATTATCACCAGACTAAGACATGGTTATTACATTTTTGTTGTTTTATCTCATTTCTCTTTCACATTTTAGGCACTTCAGTTACTATTATGGTAAGTCTTTTTGCCATACAATTAAAGGACACAAGTTACATACAGTACCAAGTCTAAAATCTCAAATGATCATTTTCTGTTGCACTGGTGATGAAGTAAACCAAGTAGCAAAAATACAGTAAAATTTGATTTAAAAAATGCCATACTCTGAGAACTAGCATATTAATCCTAAGACGGTATGTATCATGACAAAAAACAAACAAACTAGAATTCCCAAGAGTCCATCCACTTCAGACCAGCCATGTGACTCGTTGGGTTGTGTGCCAGAGGGCCGGTCATGCCGTACGAGAGCGGGTGGAACAGGTAAAAACTATCAAAAACAAAGATAACGTTTGTTACATATAAGTCTTTATCTTTTACATTTTAAGTTTCAATATTTTTAAAGGCTACTGTTATCACATTATAACACAACATACAAAAATCCCTATCTTAAACAGGTGGTCAGTCACAGTTCTGCAGTAGAATGTTCTGGCTTACAGTTTTGTAGTTTAGGAAAAGGTGAAAGGAAGAGGTGTGGATGGAGAGCAGCAGTGTCATTGATTTGAAGCAGTTTTTTGTGATCAGAACACAGCTTTTGAGGGCAACTCTATCGGATGTAACAAATATGCTACAATGACATTGGCCTTTGTGGTGGCACAGTCAGTTTTGGAACGTGATAATTTTATCAGTTTGCACTAAACCTTGCAAAACAAAAAAAAACAAAAAAACACTAGAAAACAAAATACACAAACAAAGAAACAAAAAAAAAAAAAAAAAAAAAAAAAAAAAACCAAGAAAACAATAACTAAGAGAACAAACAAAAAAAAGAATGGCATACATATTTCAAGTCGGTCAAGTGATGGAGGGCCAGACCAGGTCATTGGTTAGCAATTATCATTATAGCAAGCACATTTTGCAAAACTTAAGCTTTTTAATCTAGTATTTTGACAATTTATGGTAATATGTTAGGCAAAAAGTAATGGTGCATGCTCCACAGCCAAGTAATCAAATAAAAGATATATAAAGAGTAACAATTATTCTCAACAATTTGCTGGGGGTCAGGCTGCATGTTGCCTTTAGTTATCATTTATGCTGCTTTTCATTTGAAATAATAGCATCATCAAGCTGTTGAATACAACACAATCCATTGGCTGATATGCTTACCTGTAAACAATACTTAGCAGTAGAACAGTTTGACCGATGACCTGTAGCCAGTCTGAGTAAGGTGTGCGAAAGACTAGATCTGAGCTTTGGAGCCAAATGTCTAAGGTGATTCCTGTAAGAACAGAATTAGAACAAGATCAAAGAGTCTTCATCAGGACTAAGTGAGTCAAACAAACTAAATGGAGGTGTATTATGTGTTTTTAAAGCTTTTAGCCATCAGTTTTAGCCATGTAGCTCATCTAGTGGTTTACATCAAAACATTCTTTAGGCTAATAACATTTAACCCTTTAGGCACCAGTGTTTTTCGTCTGAAATACAACAATATTTAGTCTGGAGAATCCAAACTTATAACTCTATGTATTATTTTATACAGAGAATCAAAGCTACCAAAATTTCAGAATCGAAACCTTGGAGTTTAGGAGAGCCTAGAATTACATGATGCAGTATATTTCCTTGCTGCTTAGAGGATTAATTTTTATTTGGTGACCTTTATTTTTCCAGGAAAGTCTCATTGTGATTGGAATCTCAAGCCTATTGTACATGTTTTTAGTGGTAGGGGAAACATATGCAGACATGGGGAAAATATGCAAACTCCACAGCCTGTGCCACCGAATAATACAGATGGATGGCAACTGAAATGAAGTAGATAAATTCAGTTTGTTGTAATACAAAACATGGATGGAGCTACACACTAATAGAAATTCCCAGATTCAAAATTTGTAAAATGGCCCATTCGATAGACTACAAGAAGAATGTCTTTAATTGGAAAAAAGTGTCTTGTCTACCATCTGGCCTGTTGCCATCACACAATGTAACCACAGCATTTACAGTACTGGATAGTAATATAATTCTCAAATAGAAGATTTTCTACTTAAGGTACTTTCAGTGAAGGAGAAGTAATTTTTTAACATATTCAGAACCACACTATATCATGACATTGCACTGACATATTATCCTTGTGGCAAAAATTGTAAATATAATAGTTTACAATCCCATAAAAGTGGTCATTACCTGTTAGCATGCTGCTAAAGAGCATGGCAGGAAAGTAATGATGGTAATAGAGCACACGGCCCATAGTGTAGAAAGGTGCATAGTGTAGCAGCCAGCCCAAAAGCAGCAGCCCTCCTCCTCTTCTGAGCACATAGAGATGCTCTGAAAAACAACATATTTAATAGGATAAGAGATAAGATACACCTTTATTGCCTCCTGTAGGAGAAATTTGTTTTAGATACAAGGGTACACACAAAAACAACACCACAAGTGAATATAAGAAGAGACCAGGGACAGACAGTTAAACCAAGTTCCACCTTAATTGCACATTCTCTAAGCCTATAATGTGCATTTTTTTTGCACATTCTCTAAGTCTATGTTGTGCAGTTGTTATTGCACATTCCCTGTGCCTAGCATCACGTGCAATAAATCTGTAAATGCCTTCAACTCAAATAATTTTTGACCGCACACTTTGAATTAATAAAGTACCGTAATAGCAAGTGGTACACATTCATTTTTAAATTTGTTTAATTTACAATTTCGAACTCTGTATCTGATGGCATCATCTCAAACTGACTGTGAAGAGTGTTGAGTTGGGTCTTTTTTGCCTAGAGTTCTCCTCCAAAATTTGCTGAATTGTAGTAGGCTCCGTACCACTTATTTTACCTGCTTCCTCAGTCAACAAAAAAATGTGATTTAAGTTTTACTGACAAGTTTCCAAGCCAAGTGGACAATCCGTAACATATAATCGACTTAATGCATAATATCACTCAATAACCAATTGGTATGCTGAAATGTGTATGTTGTAACTGTAAAGGTATAATCTCAATGGGACTTTTCTAGTTAAATAAAGGTTAAATTTAAAAAATACAACTTCAAGAGAACCACTATAAAGATTTGTACCTAGTCTCTTTGAGCCCAATGAAAAGCCTCTTTGTACTGTTACCGAGGCGACAGCAGCCATTACCACGTAGAGAGCCAAACTGCCCAGGTTAATCCACCAGACCACCTGTGAAAAAATATTACATTACAGCTTCAGCCAATGATACAACAAATACATCTAATACTTATCATACTTACAGGGTTTCCTAGTAAGTACACACGGTAATCTGTGTTGTTCACTCCAGAAAACCTTAACCCCTAAACAACACATTAAACTGTTATTATTATATAAGATGTAACATGTATTTATTTGAAGATGTACCTGATAGTTGATGGGCCAATGCCATGGTTTGGAGTTCATTTCATTGTCTTTTGGCTTTAAACCGCTATTTCCCTGGAGACAATGAGATGTTAATAAGTATTTAAATATATCTGGGATGTGACCATGTTTTCCTTACTCTTAACATGACTATATGGGACTCAATAAGAATCTCCAGGAAGTGTGGCTTCAGCACAGAAAGGCTAATGTTGGGCACTGGTATGAAAAAAAACAACAGCAACAATTTATAAGTTTTAAAGACAGCATTAGTGGAATAAATGTAAGTTTTCCCTCACATTTAGGATTAATATGATCTTCTATATTCCACTGAGAACTTGGCGTCTCCTTCAGATATGGACTACATGTCACCTCCACCTGTTCCCAACCCCTGAGGAATAACCATTTAAATGCTAGTTAGTGTATGCTACGTTGCACTGTTGCTGATTTTATGAATACATTTGGGGATGTATCAATTCATCTTTTTTCCCTTGTCAAAACATAAGAAATTTGATCCTACAGTGTTATGTAACTGTTATTGATGGTGCTAGTAACAACTTAACAACTTAATGGGCTGTGTGCACGGAATTTCAGTTGGCTTGCGATTGTTCAAAATGGTAACTTCTGTACATACAACCATTTCCTGTTAGCGTTAGCATTTAGACACAATCATGTCTCTTTTTAAACACACAAGTGTTCTCTGATGAAATATTCCTCTAATATGTAAAGTCTTTAACATGTTTTCTGCAACATTCACCACAACTGTCTGATCTAAAGAGGATTTATTAGTTTTAAACTGATGTAGTGAAAACCTCATTGAAGAGTATTGAACAGGAAGTCGTTGTATGTACAGGATGTAGTATTTTAAACCAAAACAAGACAACTGCACTCAGCCAATTTGATTAAAACATCAAACATTATGATTGGCTCTTGGTCAACATCAGTTGATGAAGCCAGTTAATTGGTCTCATTATGTTCATTTAGCAAAATTACTTAAAACCAGTCTTGGATCAGTAAATATATATTATGCAAGTATTTGGGTGAAAGCTAATTTGATGTATCCAATCTAAGACTAAGAAAGAGCACTTGCTTCTTTAATACACAAGAAGTGCACCTGTTTATGTTTTAAGTCATAAAAAAAGAAGAAAAGCGATTCTAAACACAATGTGTTAAAGAATTAGGGGGCTCAGAATGCATTAGGTAAGTGAGGAAAACATTAAAAAATTTAACATTTAAATATTTGCATTTTTTAGACAAAAAAAAAAGGATACAGCACGCTTAAACATATATATCAAAGATCACATATGATGTACCATTTCGGAAGTGTCCTTCCTGAGGAGTAGAGCACACAACCAGTGGCACGATGCAGAAGACGAATTTTACTGCGCAGCACTTTGACCAGATCCCCAGGACGACCTCCACACACCTGGATCTGCCACAGGTCATTACTGTCCCCAGTGCCATTCTGAAACAGAAGACATTTAAGAATAATGATACTCTAATCAGTTTTCATCATCTTAACAAAAGCCAAGCAACAAATGAATTTTTCATGTCCCACTTTTGCCTTAATGATCAATCTGAATCTATCTTAAATGTATAATAAAAAGAATTAGCGAGACAAAAGTTTTAACTTTAACCTAAAATATGTAGGTAACTGCTGAACATTTTACAGTGGATATTTTGAACTTTTACTTCACTACATTTGATGGCAGGCATAGGCTATGCATTTTCTAATCTTCCCAAACTTTTCAAAACAGAATAAACATTTGTAATTATATCAAGTTGAAAAATCAGTAAAATCGGGTTTGAACGGGTTGAACATATATTTATTTTTAAAAAACAACTATGTATTTTTATGCAGTTAGAGGTCTAAGCTCATTCCTCACTTTGGCAATGCGATGTCGACAAAAAGTAATTTCTCGATATTTTTTGGCATCTCACAATAACAATATTTAGATGATATTTTATCAATCCAACAGAAATGTGTTAAAATGTGTCTTGAAACTTTTTAGTTTATGTCAATAGGTTGGATTCACTTTGTAGAATTTGTTTCACTTTTTGTATTACAGTGAATTTTGGATTTTTCTCTAAAATAAATCAATCACAAAACAATAATACGCAAAAATATAATTTTTGTGCCCTAAGTTGAAAGCTTGGAGCAACATTTTCTTTTATTTTTATTAGCTTTTTTCCCCGCAATTTTTTCTATATGCAGTAGACTCAATATTTAATATTTAGATTTTTCGAAAACAACATTACAACAACACAATATTATCTCAAATTCAGCCACACTACTGCTAACATCACCTCACATGCCAGTGGAACTTGATGGTTTACCAGTAATATGCCAATAACAGCTCATAGCAGTCTTGTTTTCACCACAAGACATAGTTCTACTGGTAGTTGAGAAAACACTTTTACATGAAAAAAAACAGCTTTAAGTGTGCTCATACTAAAATACGTACAATGCCGTAGCCTGTGACCTGGAAGTGCTTCTTTGTCAGCGGCGCCTCGTGAAGATGACTGTGTAAACTGCGAGTTGTTCTGTAAATGTGAACAAAACATTGTTTTATAAATCATTACATTTAAATATGACCATGGCTACTCACTCTTTGTGCTCAAGGCGAATCACATCTCCATGGCGAACTAGCTTAGGGCTCTCACGATTAGCTTCAAAGAAAGAAAAACGAATTGAGCTCTTTAATTAGTACAAATCAGCTTTTATTCACACTTGGGTTTTCTTACTGTTGTTGTAATCGTGCTTATGAACCAGCCATAAGTTGTTATAGTCTTTATGAAGATATGCTGTCACCTAAAACAAAAATAAATACAAAATAAAACACAACCTTGTCATACATTATTGTCCATTCACCTGTTGCTGGCGTGCTCCGACTCCTTCTGGGTATAAATGCCAGTGAGAGTGTAAGTATCCACCAGCAATGCGAAGGTTTTTGATAGTGATAGTAGATCCATATGCCAAGTCTATATTAGTATAAAAACAATAACAATATATTAGTATGGTTAAGAGATTTTTCTTCTGATAAAAGCCTGTAAGCAACATTTCTATTTACATTCAGGCATAGATGCGTTGTGCAAATTGTTCCCGATGAGGCGAGATTGGAACGCTGAACTGAAGAAACCATCTCCAGGTCCACTGGGGAAACAGGCCCAAAACAAGGAGTTTCAAATAGTGCATTCATTTTCATTTGATATTGTATAACAGACAGTCGAGGAGGGTGATATGGAAACTTAGATCATATGTATTTGAAAAGTATTGAGTTTATTGCAACTAAATGCTACAAAAAGAGAAAATCAAAAATTATGCTGCAAATTTTGTAGTACGTGAAGATTCATTTTTCAGACATTTCACATTTTTTAAGATAATAAAATTGTACAGAATCTTAAGGTGGGACATGACAGGTGAATAGGAAAAAATCTTAAATTTAAACCTATCAGTGTCAATCATTTTCTGAAGTTTTCCTTACATAAACAATTATCGTTTTCGTGTAAAAAAAAAAAAAAAAACAGGCATTCTATTTGGAAAAATGTTTAGAGTTACGAGTTACAATTTCACATATTGGGGGTGCTGAATCTTAAAAGATTAAAGCTATCAATGTGAAACTTTAGCTGTAGTTTACTTGCATAAATGTAAGAAAAAATGGCAAGTTTGTATATAGAAATAGGCTAGAGTATTTTATGAGTAAAAGTTGCCAATATTGCACATAATGAAGCCAGCCTTAAAAGTAGTGACTGATTTGCTGATATTATAGATATAAAGTGAGCATCTTGTTTGATTTTTAATACACTTAATGTTATTTTTTTTAAATGCAAGGCTTCAAAATTAAAAGAAATATGTCAATTAATTCAATAAAAAAATAAATCTTGTTTTGTCCAAAAATGTCAAGATGATAATTTTTGTCAATATTAGCCACTGTAAATAGAAAGTATAGTTACTTACCTTTTATTCAAAACAACAAAATGAACTGCAAATATTGTAACATAAAGAAAAAGAGGCAGCAGAATGAGTCCAAACACGCGAGCTACAAAGTGCTTTGCAATGTCCACCTGCCGAGAAAAAAAAGAAAAGAAGCCATTTTTAAGGTTATTAAAAAGACATTTTCAAAAGAGATTATGCTCAGACATTCTTTTATTCTCAACACTGTGACTGAGTGACAAAAGTAAGGTAAGAACACCTGATAAAATGTGTTAAGCATATTTGGTCTAATTTTCTACTGCTATTCACTTTATTCTGCCCACCCACTTTTCTTGGCAGTGCACTTCCTCTTTAGCTGCCCTTAGCTTGTAGAATTCAGTTGCTAGGTTTATTTGAACTGTCCTTAAATCTGTTTGAGATCGCCCGCAAGACAGACAAGCAAACATATTAGTTATGCTAACAAAGCTAAACAGGAAGTGCGCTGCCAAAACGTGGGCAGGGCAGAACAAAGTGAAAGAAATTGCTTTTCTTTGCAGACTTTTGCTAGCCTGTTTGAAAATCGCATTTGAAGGTTCAAGATATTTTTACTTTTGCCCAACAATATTTCACGCTTCAAAGGTAATGAGTTAAACTGTGTGTTACCCTCCTAATGTCAGTGTCTACTGCCTTTTTACACTACTGTTTAACTTTTTTTTTTTACATGTCACATAAAAAGTCAGTACAGTATTTAACATTTGAGCTCTATGCAAACTTGGATGTAAATGTCTGTTTGCTTGTCTGACTATATGATTGTACTAGCTCAAATAAAAACATTCATTCATTCATTGAACAGGAATTTACATGTTTATATCTGTTACGTGTCTGAGAATACTTTTTCCTATTTTATAAGTATTCAGAGAACTTAAAGATAAAAATATAATTTGACTTTACCACTCAATGCTGACATTTAGAACACAGATGTGTATGTTGTCACTTACCAAGGATAAATGCAGATCTCCAAATAGTCTCCAAAGGTCCGAGACTGTGTTCAAGCCAACCAGTGTGATGACAAACAGTCCGACAAATTTCACCCCTAAAGCTCCAGCTAGGCTAATCCCAGTGAGGACCAACCACAGCCACCAGGACGCAGAGAAAGGACTGGAAAAAACAAACTGTTATGAGACTAGAAGCAACAGCTAGGTTTGAGAAGGCTTTCATATTTTACCAATGTCCCAGCTGATGAAACTTGACCATACTTAGCACCGCCGACATGATAAAAAACATGAGAATAGGGTCCAGTAGAATGTACTGGGATATAGTAATGCAGCCGGTGTCTGTCAGAGGAGCACAAGCATGTATCAGATCAAATGTACAGAACGCACAAAAATGTAAACATAAAAAAGAACCAACCAAATAATATCAATGAGGCGGCTATGAGAGCAGCTGTCTGAGAGCGGGACAGCTCCAGCACAATGAGGTAGGCAAAAATTGGGAGGAAAGAGCCGAGAAGGGCGCAGAACTGTAAATAGAAATTAAAAATCTTGATTAATAGGCTATAAGTAATGACTATTGACAGTCCTGTGGTTAGAACAAAGTTTGATGAGTTAATAAGAACTAATGACACGTGTTTTGGTTCATTATTTGTGTTGATCAAACTCACCCCTCTCATTCCCCAGTAGTTGTGGTGCTCATATCGATCTCCTGGCTTCATGAAGGGAAACGAGCCGTCATAACCAGTCATGTAACCAGCCAGACCTATTAACATCTGTCACACAACAAAGGAAAAGAAAAATAATGATCAAATTACTGTTGAAGTCTGCTTTGCATTTCTACCAAAGAAAATTAGACAAACTTTTTCAAATATTCTTTTGTTTTCAGTTAAAGCTAGTCTTTCAGTCATCAGAGGCAAGTACAAAGCCTCAGCTGCAGGAAGAGTTCAGCCCTTTGTTTTGTTGTGCCTCAATTTAAATATTTTATGAACACCTTTTCTTGTGGGTACCACTGCAGCTGCTTGGCACCTCTCTCTTCACGAGCTAGTTTCATTTACAGTGCCACAATAACCTCACCCACACCTAACCAGGAGGAGCCTTAAAAGGAACAAACAAACATAAAAATAAATAAATAAATAAATAAATAAATAATAAATAAATAAATAAATAAATAAATAAATAAATAAATAAAGTAAATGCGATTAATTACATGTTAAGAGATTGAGTGAAAATAGTGATAATCGAGAAAAGATAATTTTGATGATGATAATGATATAACAGTGATAGTAAATCATCAAGAAAGAAAAAACAAAAACACAAAGAGAAGAAAAAGAAACAAAGTGAAAGAAGAAGAAAAATGGGAAAAGAAGAAATAGAAATCCAGATTAAATTTAAAACACAATTGTTTTCTCTTCTTGCTTGTTTGTGCTCCAAATGGTGGACCATCTGTTTCCCATAGTAAGCTAAGTTGCCATATCAGGATTCACACGTTTTCTATTCAATACAGAAAAACAAACTTTTTTTCTAACCACACATACAGTAAGCTCACCTTATATTGGTCAGCCTTTATTACGGTCTGAGAATGATAGGCTGGTTTAAACAAATGATTTTCAACCCGGGAACACAACTAATATATTCCTCTAAAAAAAAAAAAAAAAGTCAAATTCATTGGTGTAACTGAATGAAACTTCTGAAGAATCGTGGTAACATTAAAATTGTGATCAGGTGCCATGAAAATTTCAACCACACTTAGTTGAGAGCAAACTAAAACTAAAATAACACTTCAAACAAGTCTCTGTCCCGTACCTTTCCCAGGGGAGGATGCACGTCAAAGAAGAAAGTCCTGTTGATGTAGTAGCTTCCCATTTTCCCAAAGTGTGTCTCATCCCAGCTGGAAAAACAACAACGATGATGATAAGAATGAATGAATGCACTTAGATTTTCAAACTTGTGTCCGACAGACTCACTGACCACACATGCGGAGGTTCTGTGATCTTGTACAGGCGTGTGGAGAAAGAGATGCCCGCCACCACAGGAAACAGGATTTTACTTTGTGTCTGACGTCCGTGCGAGGCTGGGAAACTATCTGAGATCCCATTAGAGGACGTGGTGTCATCTCGTGTTTTGGACAAGCGTGTGGTTTGATTTGGTCCCTGTTTTAAGCTGGCGGTTTGTTTCCGATGTCGCAGGGATGTGCTGTCCGTTCGATTTTGGTTCAGAGTGACACATTCTTCTGCCATTTGAGACAATCTTCTTTAAGAAATGTTCAAATCCTCCTCCAGCCAAGAAGAGGTTTACTTTGGTGCTATTCAACCATGAGAAAAATATGTTATGAAGGTAGAGCTGGGCGATATATCGAATTTTAGATAATATCGTGAATGTTGTTTTGAAGATATGAAAAAATTGAATATCGAGTATATCGTGCAATAAAAGTTTTCAAAAAGGCAGTTTGGAAATACTAAAAATAGCATTTTTTTGCTTCAACATCATTTAGTCAATTAAAAACTACGTGGTGTCAGCCAAATTGGTATAAGAAGTATTTCATAGAATTATGACACATTTTTTTTACATTTAAAAACCTTGTTTACCTGCATTTTTTCTGAGCGAATGATTATTTAGACTGAATATTCTCAAACATTGAGAAAGTACAAGTTTTGAAAAAGGAGAGTGTGTTTTTACTCGACCAATCAAAGTTCAGTACATTCATATTTGATCATTAAGCTTCAACTAATTTGTGTAAAGACATGTTTGGGATTTTTTTTGTTAGATTGAGATATTATCGCCTGAATATCGCAATCGAAATATGACAAAAAATTATCGAGATATCCATTTTTGTCAATATCGCACAGCTCTATATGAAGGTTAAAAAAAGATGTAGCATTTCTGTGTGAGGGTCTGCCAGTATTGTGAATGATGTTCTGCGCCATTTTGAATATTGAATTTGAATAATAAAAGTGTTGACATTAAACAAAAGGAAAACAATATGTTGCAAACTTCTGATAAGGGAACAAGGTGAGATTATTTTATGTTTCATCATGTTTTTTTATTTTTTTGACGTCATTAAAAAATGTTGCCAATCTCCTCTGTCATTACTTATTTTCCACAATATGACAGCAAAGCAGACTAGGGTGGCTCAGTTATGGAAAAAAAACAACCCAAAAACTTAAGCTGTAATTGAAATCAGTTATTCTAATGATGATAATGAAATAGCTAATATATCACACCAAACTAGACTGATGTAACTGTATCTTACAGTTAAAGTTCTGACTGTGACTACATTCTGTTGATTGTAAAATACAAATTGATGCAAAACAATGTAGAAATATAAACAAACGGTATATTGACATCCTGTTTAAAATGGCAGAACTTGTCAGTGTACATTTTATTAGTCATTTTTATATTTGGAAGTGACTACGTGGCAGTTTTGAACCATAGGTTACATTATTTCCTTGTTGGAATCAGATTTTTTTTTGAGAGTAATCACAAGTAAATACAGATAAAACAGTGTGGATAGGTGATAGGTGGAAACAGCGATTTTTTGATCTCTTGAGTATCAGCTGCAGGACAATACAGGATCACTCAAACAGGCATGACTCAATACAACATGATTAACGATAAGGGATAGAGCTGGGTAATATATCGACTTTTAGATAATATTGTGACAGTTGCTTTGATATGCAAAAAAATATCATAAAAAATGTTTCAAAAATAGTTGTTTAAAGATACAATAAAAAAAGTTATGTATTGAAATAGTACAAATAAGTGTAGAAGGTGAAATTTTAGCTAGAAGCGCATTGCAATGTATTCAACTTTTTCACATCTCATTTATCTTTCAAATCTCATTTAGCTGCATTATTTCTTTAATACAGCAATTTAGCATCCAAATATCTGAATTTGTGGTCTTGTAAGGCAGTTTGGGTCAAATATTTGGTCAGAACATTAAGACACTCACTAGTTTTAAGAAAGAGGGACCGACTAAATGACTGACAGCCTTGTCTTAGTGGACCAACTACAGTCTAATTTTATTGACCATTAAACTTCAACTAATACATTTAAAGATATGTTTGAACATTTTCTGGTTGGTTTGAAATATTATCGTCAGAATACGTAATTTATATATGCAAAAAATTATCGATACAATTTTTTTGTCAATATAGCCCTGCCTAATAAGAGAACACTAGTAAGTCAGAAGTTGATTTTACATATTAAGTTACATTTAATCATGTTAAAATACTGCATAACATGTCTCACTGACTGGAATGTTTACTGAAATTACACACACTTGACATTAAACATACTTACATAATACATTTTCCTGATTTCTAATTTTCCCTGCTTGTACCATATGCTTGTCTATCTAATTTTAAAGCCCTACTGTGTACCATTCTTTAAGCAAACCAATAACATCTATGCAAAAAAGGTCTTTATTACCTGCACAGCCCTACAGCAGACTGAACATATATATTCTATTTAGCATTTTTAAGGTGTTACATTACTTAAAATAAGTTGCTAAATATGTTTTCGCACAGTAAGCAGGCCCCTTTCCATAGATCTTACCTGTCACTTAGCAATACTGTTATCTTTCCAAGGACATGTAGCCTAATTTTTATAGCGTAATGTGTGTGGAACATGCAGGGAGATTATTGTATTTTCATGAAGACAAGCATGTGGCAGACTCTCCCACCAGAAAAGCTACATAATGCATCTTTAAACTATAAAACATACGAAAACAACACTGTATTATTGGTATGGGTCGGTGAATACTGTTAACATCAGTTGCTACATTTGATGCCACAAAGGCTACAGTGTCCAAACCCACCGACGCAGCCTCTAAACATTTACTTTTATACATTTTTACATTCACTAACTTCACATGCAGATACATATACACGTTGGAAATACCTTCATTAGCAACAGAGCACAGCGGCATGAGTTGAGTGGACACAAGTACACGAGAGAAGCCCGAGGAGGATTCTGGGAGTTGTAGTCCAGTGTGCGGCTGTGAAAAGACATCGTGCAAGAAAAGAGACGCAAAATCCCAGAATTCCACTAAATAATACAGCTAACCAATAGGAAAAAAACATGGAAGCTCTGGAAAAGGGTTGTGTGGTTTGTTGTTGGCCGTTAGAGGGCGGTAAAGTACAATGCAAAAGGTTTGGTGGCACAAAGCGACAGTTTACCGTAGTAGAAATTAAATTAAATTAAATTAAATAATGAAGAGGCGAAATAACTATTAAACACAAGGCTATCCAGAATAAAGCGTATAAGAAAAAACAGTTAATCAGTCATTTGTCATAGTACAAATGTAAATAAATGACGGCGGTTGCATTACAATATTTCTATTTTAATCAATCAACATCTAAGCTGTTATTAGTAATACTGATGCAACAGCTTTATTTACAAATTAATCATACAAACAATATTGGTAGTAGTTCATTACAAAAGTAATGTTATATTCCACTTTTCATAACTAAGTGGTGTAACATTACTTATAAAAAGTTGATAATATTATTAGTTACAATATGAGTAACTTTCATACAATTTAATTGCTTTTATACTCTATTGAAAATGACACTTCAGGACCAAAACACCACTACAGTACTGTCTGGCTTAAAGGTGAATCAAATATCATGAGGAAAATGTGTTGTGACATCACATCAAGTGTAAATATAACAGGATTATTATTGTACAATGTTATGTGTCATTAGCTCAAAGTAACGCAAAGTACAAATACAGTAATATTGTAATACAAATGTATTCAATTTTTCTCTCTGTAACACTGGTCATAAACACATAAAACCATAATTATTTGAATGTGTCAAAAAGTGAATTTAAGCCCAGTTATATAAATTACAAGATATCATCAAAGTATTGTGACACATAGTTCTTCTATGATATGATTACAACAAAATTATGACAATATATCCGTAGTCTATATCAGACTAGTGAAGCACTTGCAAAGGTGATACAAATTCTTGTTCATTGTTGTGTAAGAATGATTTCCACAAAATGTTTGTATATCCTTTTTATTTTGATGACTGAAAAACATTACAGTCAACTGGTAAACAAAATTAAAGAGCTAATTTTCAATGACCATAAACTGAACACTAGAATGAGACATCTCCTCGACCACAAACAAAAAACTGTTGTATTTATGAGTCGAAACATGGTCTTTTTGTAAAAAGCTGCAGATATAAATAGTAGGTATGTTAATATGCTGGTGCAATGTCCAAAGGTGTCACATGATGTCACACCTGAGTATGAAAATCTAAACTGAAGATGACAGGTGGCAGATACATTGTGATGAAGTGGTAATGCTCAATTACTAATCATTAGTCCCAAGTCTGTGCTGCACACTTGTGCTTGCATTTCAAAAAGTCTTTCAAAAGTCAAGAGTTTATCAAACAGTGCTGTCACTTCCAAAATATATTTTATAGTCTGCTCCACAGGGCAGGATACATCTTCTGGTACAGTGTCAGCCAGTCCCCTCACACTAAGATACATTTGTACAAGCATGTATACATCTACATATGTTATGTGTTATAGCAAAATATGGGTTGATCTATAAGGCATCATGAGAATGTGTAATAGTGCTAGATCTGTACAAAACAATTTAAACTTTTTACCATTAGAAATGCACTTAGAGGAATGGGCTTGTGTGATCCAATGTTTTACTGCAGTGAAACCTGAAACAGGTGCATCCAAACATGGAAAGATTGTAGCGTTTCCATATCTTTTTAGAAAAATACTGGTAAAAAGACAAATACAGACTCTCTGAGAGAGCCTCACTTTGCCTTGAGTCACACAAAAAGATAATTTAGATCATTTTATACATTTACAATCTTTTAGTCACACACCTTCTTTGTTCATAGTCCTGACGTGTCGAACAGGCAGCTGTGGCATCACTTTTTATAGCCCTTTCAATTACGTAATCATTAACTTTATAGTTTATTGTGTTATAATAACCTTGAAATGATATTGGCTGAGATTTTCCACAACACAGTTTATGAAGATAAAAGACATTGTGGTCAGACAAGAGAAGTAACATGATCCATCTGAAATCGACTTTGTTTGCAGAGAATCGTCAGAACAAAATAATAAATAAGCAAGTAAAGAACAATAACAGGAAACATTGTCAATATGATGACCTGGAGTGTTGAAAACAGTCCACAGAATCCCTTTAAGGCAAATAGAAATCTGATTAAGGCCCACCACACGATACATTCACTGTTCAGTTAGAGTGTTATGATGTGTGTGCTATGAAGGGAAGGGGCTTTCTGCATTGCTGGAGTTTAGTGCTGTAACAGTTTTTTGAGCAGCAGAAGACCCTCCTCAGTCAGTGTCTTTCCTCCGTGTTGTTTCTGTGGCTCTCTCTGGGATGGCGGGGATGCATTTGTGCGGCTGAGCTGAGGCTACAAAGCCGGGCAAACAGGTGCATTTGTACGAGCCCTCAGTGTTGGAGCAGTGTCCGTTCTGGCACAGAGGGACCTTGTCACTGATGTCCTCGCACTCGTTGATGTCTGTGGAGAAACGAGAGTAGGTCAGAGCAGCTGCATTCACATCTGTCACACTGCTTTTGGCATAACCTAATGATTTTATTCAGACAATATTAAAGCTGGGGTACTCCATTTTTTCAGTTGTAAATTAGTACTCTTTGTCTTTACCATCAAAAAGGGTGTTGCATAAGCAGCAAACTGTGACAAAATCAGATCACTGGGTACTGTCTGTATCAAAAATGACAAGCATTGTATTTCTCTTCAAACGCAGTGTTCTGATTGGTTGCGCATGGATGGTCACCTCTAGTCTCATTTTGATGTCTGCAAAAATATTTTTAAAACTTGCAGCAAAAAGAAAAAATTACAAGGATATTACCATGTGGTGATGGATTTGTGAGAGCCAACTACTTCAGTTCTTGTTTCAGAGAGCCCTTCTTTAAGTCAGCCTAACAAAAATGAGCTAACGCTTGTGTAAGCTTAGGTTTGATAGGTTATCTGTGATGTGATGTCATGATGATGGGCACAAGCCACTTTTTCTGATTAATAACATTTTCTTTACCACAAAATATGAAAAGTAATTTAACATATGTTGTCATTGACTAGATCTATTGACTTTTGTATTGTAACAACAATGACTGAACATTATAATTTTTTTTATTTAGTTGTGAATATTATTAAACTGTAGAATATTGTGAGACAAAGGTGAAATATTTGTAATCCCAAAAGTAAAGAAATATCATATTCATACCCTTAG
The DNA here is from genome assembly GCA_038363315.1 of Mugilogobius chulae. Lineage (NCBI taxonomy): Eukaryota > Metazoa > Chordata > Actinopteri > Gobiiformes > Gobiidae > Mugilogobius > Mugilogobius chulae. The sequence continues at coordinate 158,527 of CM076406.1, forward strand.
TTGAAAGTCTAAAGCATCATTTCTCTTTATTTTATTTAAAGTCTCTTTTTTAAACGATATACTAGATTTTAAATGTATAGATATCCTGAAACACAATATTATCACAATATTTGATTAATTGCACAGCTCTATGTGTGATCAATTCTGCCCTTGTTTCACAAATCAGAAGTGAATATAATAAACCTTGCTAACATTCAGGACAACATAATCAGGTATGCAACTGAACAGCTAGTTTTATTTTTTTCTTGCATGTATAATCTTTAAGAATTTAAAAAGCACTTGTGGCCTTGTCTTGAGACGGGCCAGCAGCCTTTCCATAACACTTTTATTGGTAGCCCTTTTTATATATCATCCATTTACTTAAATTGCACATTCCGTCATGTTGCGTGTTAGCTGGCAACTATCTCAACATCTGAATGTGCAACGACCTGAATGTTAAGTTGCTCTAAATGAGATCCATAAGAATAAAGTCAAATCTTGTGTTTCTCTGCTGGCCTTGGAGTGAATTGTCTGTCTCTTTTACAGCATGGGAGGTCTGATTGTCATTTTATAAGAGACTATCGGCAATGACCTTTTCTTTGTTTATATCTTGTTCGGCTGAAAACAACGGCAGTGCTGATTTTTTTACAAGCAGGCATGGCATGAGCTGCACAACTCCCACATGTTTCCATAGTCAGGATTTTTTGGGGGAATGTCTGGCCTTGAAGTTGATAAGTTTTGAGCCGACAGAATACTGTAATCATAGCATTTCAGTATGACAAAACAAACAGCACACTTAAAGACATTACATCTCTTGTAATCGACTGATGGCTTTAATTCAAGGCCTTTTTTCCTTGGCAGAGCTGAAGGAGGTGAATTCTGACCAGAAGTTCGTGGTTTTGAGGAGTTGCATTGCTTTCATTAGTTTCCAATAAAACATAGTCTAATGCAAGGATGTTAAGCCCTGCCCTAAGCTCGATGATTTAGAGCACTGGAACTTCAGCGGCCAACTGGAAACCACAGCAAAGAGTTTAACTACAAGTCAAGTGAGATCAGGCAAATCACTTCAGAGGGTTGAGAACATTTGAAAATTGCACATTTGCCAGAACGTACCGATACAAGCCATTTTGTTCAAGTCCAGTTCATAACCGTCAAAGCAGTCGCAGGTGTAGCCTTCCCTCACGCGCACACAGCGGCCATTTTCACAGCCGTTTAAAATGCCACATTCTTCTGCTCGAAGACCTTCAAAACCTTCATGCCGCTCTGTAGAAAGATATCGAAGATTTTGTTTGAGTATTCTGATTTAAAAAAATCAAAGACAAGTTTCTTCAGTGGACACCCATTTTATCAAGCTAACTAACTTGACTAAAGTGTACAACAGCATCATTAAGTTATCTGTGTCCATCTCAAATGACACGTACTGTAATGATTTGTGAAGAGAAGGGACTTTTAACAGCTCTTTCATACTGTATTCATGACAGGCCTGAGCTCTCTCAGTATGAGGAGGACACTCACCAGGTAAGTTCACAGGGCGGGGCAGTTGCTCTCTTGGTCGATGAACTGGGACTCTGATTGGAGGCTGTCTGTTGCTGTAGTCATTGTCATTGAAGAGAGGAACACTTTCAGGGACGTCATATGGACTTGCTGGGTTCCGTAGTTGTCCCAATATGGTGGCACAAAAGCCTCTGTCTCATCGTCTGGTCCCTCCTCTCCGTACTCATAACCAGGGCGTTCTCTCAGACTGCCTGTTCCACCTCTTCGCGGCAAGTTGCACATTATAGCATAGTCCTCTAAATATACAAAAAAATATGTATATTGTATATGAATAAAGTATCTTTGAAAAAACAGGGAAGTTGTTGAGTCTCACCAGAGTCTTTCTTGGGGCAGAATGCACACTGTCCACTCCAGGCCACTCCATACAGGCAGCAGCACTCAGTGTACGTGGTCCTCTGTCCTTGCAGTGGCTCTGAACACATGTCATCGCCTTTTAGCTGCTGCCAGCAGATGTCCATGTGCACGTCATGGTCTGTAATTTCTACAACAATACACTCAAGTTATAAAAACTGCCCAGCACAAATGTGTTTATACATTCATGTTCATGTGTGTAGCTAACCTGTGGTGTTGAGGCTAATACAGCGGTGCCGCGTGTTGTCCAGCACCAATGGAGGACTACAAAAACAGTTGAAAGATCCGGCAGTGTTGACACATACTCCATCCACACAAGAATTACCCAGCACGCACTCATCATAATCTGCACAAATATTACAACATAAACATTCATATTTCATTGTGTTTAGGAAAAACATTATGGAGATTGAGGGTGTTTCCTTACCAACACACTCCAGGCGAATGTTGTCGTAATAGAAGCCAGAGCGACAGTAGCAGGTATAGGTTGAAAACAGATTGGAGCACTGACCGTTCTTACAGATGTCTGGCCCAAACATTTCACACTCATTGGCATCTGTTTGACAAGAGTTTAACATACCCGTCAGGCTAAAGTCTGTACAAAGCCTGACAGGCAAAAGTCTTTGTGCAGACAGACTTTTTCACAGACAGGTACAAGGGTCTGCACCAAACTTCTGCCTTCTCTCCACACAAACTGCACATCAGTTTGTGTGGAGAGAAGGCAGAAGTTTGTTAGATGTAAATGTCTGAGGTGAGTACCTATATAGGGGCGCCGGTCTCCCAGAGCTTGTACACTGGAGGCTGCCACAGATAACAGCCCACTGCCATGAGGGCACAGCTGGTTATAGTCGTCTGAAACAGAAGGTCCATGTCATAGAGAGCAAAGATCAGCCATTTAACATGTGACAAATTATATGAAAACACATTACTATTGATGCTACAACCACTTGAACTTTAAACTTCATGTTTTTAGAGTCATACCTCTCCTTGGATTGGGCAGGCGTGGATCTCACAGTTGTCCCCCCAGCCTGCTCCCACAGTGCAGCAGCACTCCTGTTTGGTGACATTTCGGGACAAGACATTGTCGCAAAAGTTAGCATCGTTTAGGTTGTAGTAACACTCCTTCCTTTCTTCAGAGCCAATAACAGATGGAGAAAGAGGAACAGCGGGTTTGGCCGACAGATAGTCTGCAGGAAAGAGCAAGGAAAGAGCAAGAGGCTTGAGTGTTGTGCTGTACATCTCTACTATGTTTTTCTAACGTATGAAAAAAAAGCACAAGCCTTGTTTATTATGTTGTATTAATGTGCTCCATGTGTTTCTACAGATTTTCATTCTGACCATGTTAGTGGTCTTACAGTGGCGCCTGCCTTGAGCAGGTAGTGCCTTGGCTTTGCCACTGCTGAGCGAGCTCATTCAGCCAGAGGCATGGGCTCAGGCATCTCACCCTTAAGCTGCTGGCTTAACCAAATGGAAACACTGGCATGTGAGTCAACACACCATTCACTCTCACATGATTGATTAACACACGTCAAAAGCAAACAGTGGAATGTGGCAAAAAGCTACACAAAGGCATAGCTGGGGTTTAGTGGCGAGGCCAGAGGAAAAACATCCAGTGAGGGAGCGCCGCTTAATAATGTAAATAGACCCAATTTGTGTACACATGCGCCTATTGCATTGCATTTGAATGAATGAAAATCTCTCTAACACATGCTTACATTCTCATGTGCACCTAATGGGATACAAAAGATGGGCTAATGGTGCCAAGTGCCAACTGGTACACCTTCAATGTGTTTGTCTTACTGGAAATAAGTTTATACGCCCTACGGTTGTTTGGCAAGCTCTACTACGGCATTAACTTTATTATTATTCTGAGGGATTAAGCCAATTTTTGGAGGCAATCCACCCAGTCGTAGCATCAGCCTGGAATGGAAACAGGCAGGTCAAGAGATCCCCTGGACAAAAGGTGGAGTTAAGTCGTGTCCACCTCGTCACCCTTAGTGTTTGCACAATGACAGACGGCTCATTAAATCAGGGAAAACTGGATGTCGGAGCGGCGGGACGGACTGCGGCCATGATCCTGGACTCTTACCGACAGGGCGGCACTGGCTGGTTATGGGATCAAATTCCTCATTGGCGTTGGGGCAGAAGCACAGGAAGCTGCCGTCGTGGTTCTCACAGAGGGCCTCCCCACACAGCGCCTCGCTCATCTCACACTCGTTCATATCTGAGAAAGAAGGGACAGCAGGAGGTCAGTGCAACACCAGACACGTACACATATGCAGAGGTCAAGGAGAGGTCATACAGTCACGCCAATAGATCATACCTAAAATGACCTCACATCTTTTTACCTTTGTAGAGAATAATAATAAAAAAAAAAAAGAAAATACTACTAGTAGACGAATCGTTCAGCACAACAACAATAGAACCCTGTGTATATTCCTTGCTTGTTGAGTGAGGAGTATTCTCAGCAGTGACTACCCACACATCTGGTCAAGTCTCCAGGAGGGTTGGTGTAGCCTTGGTCGCACTGGCAGCGGAAAGAGCCGTCCGTGTTCTCGCACATGCCGTTGTTCCCACAGATGGTTTCATTGAGACACTCGTCGATATCTGCACAAATAAAATATGTGCACAAGAGGTGAGAGTCAAAATAACAGTTAGACATTGTGAAATTGACTAAGTGCTTTTGAAAACACACAACAGCATTTCCAAAACCAATAGTTCTATAATTGGGACTCCAATAAAACAAAACAGTGCACGCATAGCAAAACATTACATTGGTAATTAGTGTATGCAGTCAAATATTAGGAAACACATTGATGTATTAATGTTATTACAATCATTGCTAAATTAGGTCATTATGACTTTTTCTCTGTTAGACACAGTTTGTTATTAGGATAAAACTAGTAGTAGAATACTGGAGAGCTCCACACACAAACACATTTTAAGTGTTTGTGTTTTTTAATAAAAAGAATGTCCAAGAACGACTATGCTTCATCAAATAAAACTCATCATGATTTGGTTCAGAACGGCAATTTGAATTTAATCTGATTATTCATAAACTTCTGAGTTATATTGCCAGTGGGCTGGCACACCTCTCAACATCGATCAAAGTTATGGGGAATTAAATATACTGTATGGGTGTATTTGTCTGCTGGGTAATTATTCAAACAGAAAATCTTTGTTTTTGTATGTCAGTCAAAGAAAAATTGGCACATGAAAAAAAAACACATTACAATCCATCAGTGTTGATCTGCCCATTGTCTAAAGCAGGGGGTTGAAAGCGGAATTTCACTCTTCAAGACGATCACATTTCTGTGCAGTATTTTGGAGGTTACATATTGCTAAACTGAGCCTGAACCAAATGGGTCTTGTTTTAAAAAGCGTGCAGATTTTCTTACAGTTCAAACAATAGATGAAAGTGGCTGGGCTCCAGAGTGTGAGATGTGGTGCAAGCAGAGCTGTGAGCCATTAAAACTATAACACTGTCACAAACCAACTTGTCATTTGTCATTTTTGGACTGCCATGACACACTCACATTTTACCATCACATAACTGTTGTCATATGACCACCCTCCATTTCAGACAGCGCCGAGACAAATGATCTCTCAAAAACACAAGTCAAACAATAATCATAGCTACTTATTACATTGGCTTTATTTATGACTTGTTATATTCAGATCAGGTTTACTGTTTAGAATGAGATCCAGAAATCCCATCTGAGTCACAAATATCAAGTGCTTTGTCATTGACAGGCAACAGAAATACTGACTGAAAAGCTGATTTATGAAGTGAGAATCAATGTGCCCCTTCAGACCTGACAAAAAATAAGACAAAAATGTGCTAAGGGATTTTGTTTACGTCAAATACGTCAAGTATATTAAGAATTTTGTGGTTGTTTAGTCATGGTGGCAATAATTGTGAATATATTTGTAAAACTGTGAGGCTTCTTTAAAAATAAGTGTTTTTACAAGACAAAAAAGGTACATCGCTACATCTCTAATTAAAGTTGACATTTAAATTTTTAAGATTGTACAGTAAGTACATTTCTAAACTCTAAGATGTATTTTGATTCTTGTAAATTTCTATAATCTTGCCCTGCCAGAAGACTGAGCTTTCAAAAAATGTAAATTGTTCTTACAATTGTTGGACAAATCAACATGTGTATTCCAAGTTTTGCAAAATTGCAGTTTACAATGAGCAACATAGAAAATGACAATGTTCCTATGCTATAGTTCTGAGAAAGACTTTAAAGAACTACATGTATATAACTAAATTGTGCAGCTAAAAAAGTAATTTATAATCCAAGCACAAAATCCTTAAGCGCTTTCATTTAATGTTGAGTTTATTAGTAAGTAAGTGTTTATTTAAGAACAATATACAATTACATTAAGCACAAATGCAGAGATGCTTGTACTAGATTCTCGGTTATAGCTAATTTCCATCTGTAGTCCTGAAGTATTACTTTATGTTAAACAGTCTACTTTAGACTGTAAAGTACTTGAAATTGGTATCTAGTATCTGCATACTCCCTAGTATGAAATTTGATTTTGAAATGTTTGTTTTGTGACAACACTACTTCTACAAAAGACTAACTCCAGTCTAAAATCAGTGACCATATAGTTAAAAATAATGATATAATAATAGTATCATCATCATCATTTTGCTTTTGTTTAGTGTTGAGTCCTCATTTTCTGGGAGTAATGTTGATTTAGTGTATACTACATTTCATCCAGGGTCAACTCACGTGTTCATTCATATAAATTTTAAATGATGTTTCAAATGCCAAAAAGACATTCTAACACTAAGCTTCGTAAAAGGTCATTGGCAAAAAAATGAAGGGTTGATTGCCAAAGAAACCTTGTGGAGTTTAAGCCCACAGTTTGGACAGAATCGCTACATCCTGTGTACAACTAACTAAGTCCTTTCCGCAGCTGTCAGCGTTCCTGTCCTGACTTGGCACTTTCTCATTTACATGCCTCTGGGGTCACAGACAGCGGCTCCCACCAGCTAATAAAATGCCTACTCTCAATGCACAACCTAATACAGAGCAAAAGAACCACATCAATTTGAATGACTCCAAAAGGATAAAAGAAGGAACACATACGATTTAGATTTCATGGATCTGAGTGCCAAGAATGTGTGGAGATAGAGCAAATATGAGAGAAATGACACGATTTTGAAATAGGAGTTCAATGAGAGTGGGCTTTATCGGCGTGTGAGGGACCCAAGTGTAAAGAGCTTAAGTGGAATGTTGGAATGACAGTAAAGTCCAGCTGGGAGGTCTGAGAGAGAGGTGATGAAAGCAGTTGTATAAGAGATGATCGGTGTGCATGAGCAGGAAGAAACCGGTCTTCTGAAAAACATATGCTCAAGACGGCGGACAGGGCAATCTCGGTATCATCTCGGGGAGGAAATTAAATGTGCAAGTCAAAACTATTTCATTAAATAGTAACATTAGTAACAAAATTCATTAGTGCAAGTATCAGTACAAACAGTGCACAATTCGACTTCTCTTGAACAGTTTTTGGATTATGTAGAGCTTTACAAAAACAATTTTTTTATGATCCAATTTCAGACAAATGGCTTGGCTACAAAGTGAAACTGGAGAGGACCACCCAGGCACAGCCAATCAGAGCACTGCATTTGGCTGCTGATAAGAAATAAAATTCTTTATTATTCAATTCAGCAGTACAAGGTTGTCAAATTTTTTCACAAAGTGGCGTATTTATCATACACTTTTTAGTGTAAAACGCAAAGCTTAATATATTTTCGTTAAGTTGGAACTTTGGCTTCACAAGATGAGCACAAGAGCAATTCATATTTAGGATTATGCTTTCACCTGGTACGGGAGAAACAGAATGACTATGACGAAGTTTAGATCATATCACCTGTTTGGCTTCATCTATAGATGAACACTCAGACAGTGACTGGATCATGTGGACTAGTTATGAAGCCTGATGTGCTCTAGACAAAAAGTCTGCACTGGAGACACATCTCAAAAAATAATACTAATATCTCCAAACCTGCTGTTTCTTGATTTCTTCTGTTTAAGAAGGTAAGCTGGTGTTTGCTTGAGAGAAGTAGAACTGTGTTTGTGCAGGGCGCAGTCAACAGTTAAGATGTTTTTTCATGTCTTCATGTTTTATATTGAAATAATCACCAGTTTTTCTGATTTTCCATTTATTTTCTTCTCTCCAAAGAACAACAAAAATAAATAAAGAAATAAATAATTTATTCAATTCCAGAACTTCTCGAACCTCATTAGTTGGTTCCAAAGGAAAAAAACCCTATTAAAGTCTAGCACTAAATACACAGACTGTTGTAATAGCTGTTGTTCCACGTCACTGGGCGACTCTTTTTGGATCAAACTCATAAGAGCGGGTTCTTTAACACAAGTATTCCTATTGAGGGCACATATTCTTCATCCTCAGTTACATCTACAACAACATCTATCTACAGTACGCACATGGTAAAGTGTTCATAAGGCTTTACATTTACTAGATGGAAGGTCCGTTGAGGCTTGACCACAATACAATTTCCGCTTTGCTTTTTAAAGGCATGTAATAACTCAAGGGAATTTATGAGTGAGAATTTAGGCTTTGAAAACAATACATTGCAAGTGCGCTTTAAATAGCTGTCTGCTGCTACTACTACAACTACTACATATATGGCCGCCTGGTACCACGGTGCACTTCAGGATGCAGCGATGGAAAACACCCTGTTTTTTCCCTTTTGTATTATAGTCCCTAAATCTTAATGAGTGCTGCAATTGGAGCCAAAGACAACCGCTGCCCCTCTGACAGCCAGCGAGTAAAAATAAAACAACGCCCCAGCGCTAAAACGGCAAATTACAGCGTCTGGCCTTTACTTAAATATCTGATGATTTTTACAAGCCGACAAAAATGCCCTGGAGTAATTGAGCTGCCTCTCTGGACTTTTATTGAGGTGACGGCAGCATCTCCCACAACTTCCAATCGTGAGGTGAAACAAGCCACCATTGTGCGCAGCTCTGAGGCTTCTGGGGCACTCAGAGCTCAGCTCTCAAGGACCAGTTTGAGGGTATGAGTCAATGTAAGTCGGTCTGAAAACATCTAGGCAGCTGGCAACACAACATGGCAACAAGGAAGAGATGGCCAAACATCCTCTCAACTCTTACAGATATAATAATATTGAGCAATATGTGAAATAGGGAGTTGGGAAGTCATAAAAGGTAAGTTTGTTATCTTGACTCACCAATGGCAAAGTATTTTTGGTTATATATAAAGGGAATTATTGTATAAAAATAGGAAATACAAATGATAAATGGTCTGTGTTTTGTATAAATCACACTAAATTATTGAATATAATAATATTATTGTGTGCATAATTTACCAACTAGTTACCACAACATAACAAGCCCCAGGGTGAAGGATTGTGGAGTGGTTTAGGGCTGTGAAAAAAGTGAGAGTTAAGAGTTTAAAGTTGCAACTCCAGTTTGAACCTTGGAACTGTCTACAATCTCGTAATCCTTGTTTGTTGTTGTGAGCTAGCTTTTTTGTATGTGGTTTCAAAGCGGTTAAATGCAATAATTTTACTCAAAACAGTCAAAGACGTTACCACAATATTGAACACAGCTATTGTGTATTGTAAAATGTACAGCCTTCTATCATATGTTACTATAAAAAGAGGGAGAAGAAGAGCAGCTGGTTCTTATCAGACAGCAGACCCTGGTGCCAGACAGACAGCATCATAAAAGCCATAAGGAGTGGGCCACACTGGGCTGAGGTCAGCACTGGGTGGGTTTGCTCCTGGTCCAGGCTCCCCTCCTGTGGACTTTGTGGACCGTCTCATAAAAAGCTCCCGGCTGGAACACACAGCGACCTACAAACTCAACTGTCATCCTTTCCCCTTTTAGCCTGTCAGTTGACAACTCTTTGGACAAAGTATTAATGTGAGTCAAATATTTGCATTTGCTGCTTATCTCCCATAGTACCCATAAACCAGTCTGTCCTAGGTTTACGGTAAGACCAGCACAGCCAAGCGAGGCAAAACAAGAACCATCATTGAGCAATAAACTATTAAACATTCAAAACCCTGGGTGTTTAATTCAGCCAATAAATGCATTCTGAACACTGTGGAGATGTAGCAGTTGTTGTTTTTGGCAAATTGCAGTTCCAGATGTATTATCCGGCACATTAGCACAGGTGACTAGATGGCTCCTTAAGGATACAGGGAGTTAAGGGACATTCTCCAACGGCCTGATGCGGTGCTGATCATGTTACAGTCTGTCTGTGCCAGAAGCTCTTTTTGTTGGCAGAAAAATGGATGTAACTTTGGTTATCAGCATGAACCTCTCATAAGGCTTCACATGACAATGCAGTCCACTCTGCAAAGTGCTCTCATTTCACAGTCGCTTTGCACATCTCCCCAGTGGTCTCTCAAGTGCTTTTATATGGTTTTGGTGCCAAACTGATTGCAAGAAAAGAACGCATAGTAGGAATTTACACTGACATACTCTATCTATAATTAAATCTGGTGTCGTGATAATGAATTCAAATAAATAATGAAAGATAACATTTACAAAAGACTGAACACTGCTTTTGCCTGCGCATACATTCTATTCTTAACAAGATACAGCTTGTTGATTTTGAACAACAGAGATATTTTAAATGTCAAACAGACATTAAAACAACATATAATGTAGTAAACATTCAAACACTTTACCAGAGTGGCATCCACTCACCGCAGTCTATGGCATCATCTTTGTTCACACCGGGTTGGCAGCCCTGAAAACACCGGTAGGATCCTATTGTGTTCTCACAACGCCAAGTACCACAAGGGGAACTTCCAAAATCTGTGCACTCATTCTGATCTGTTGGAGAGACATGAGGGTTACAACATTACCAATAACATATTTTAGAAGTGCACACTATTCACAAGGCAAAGAGTGATTGGTGGAGAAACTGTGGTTGCCATGTGACACACCATTCTCATGTGTTTTGATTGTTGACCTTTCTATTAGCTAAACTAGGATGTCAAACATAATTTTTAAAACATCAATACTGATTGATTTATTCTTTTTTATTTTTCACATTTACGTATTTTAGTCAACACCTGCTCTTGTATTTTCCCATAACATCCCTTCAGCAAAACTCCAGAGCTTTAACAGTCTTCCATAATTCCAATGTGCAATACAAACGACCAAGAACAATATTATGACAGCAATCCAAGCACCTGCGAAGGAAATCAAAGGTAGATACTGCAAGCCTTGACACCTCCTGCTCACAAAGAGGTCATTCACTGCAATTTGGGGGAGACCAGTCCAGAGCAGAGCTCAGGCTAGGCACTTTCTCTGCTGAACAATAGCTCCCCTAGGCAAAGGATAATCCATCATGAGCAACCAAATCTAAATGTAGCATGACGATCAAAGTGTAAAAGTTGACAACAGGAAAGCCCAAGAGTGAGATCTGCTGTAAGTGATTAAAAGTAAAAGAATGTCACTAGAGAGGTTAAATCTTGTTATACCTTCACAATCGGCTGTCTCAGAGTTGAACTTAAATCCTGCTTTGCACAAACACAAATAGGAACCATCGGTGTTGACGCACTGGCCTCGCATGCACACGTCCTTGCTGCACTCGTCCACATCTGCAAGAAAAACAAAAGCAGAAAGATAATTGGAGGGGAGATTTAGACATATTAATTATCACTAAATACCTCCATACATTTTGTGCGCTTGTTAAGTCTACAGGGAACAGTAAATATGTGCAATCAAGCACACAAGATGCACTGGCCAATTGAAGCACTTAACGGTATACTGACAAACAGGAAGCAAAAAAAGGGAAAACGTATGTACGTCAGCTTTTCAGGATTAGAGCATTCCGTTTGAATGGTAAAATATAATAATGAATGCTACATGCTTGATTAGCCGTGAATTACTTGTAGATAATTGCAGCATTACAACATGTAAGCTTGTTAGGTACTTGGACCACGGGTGAAAGGTAAGGGGAAAAATATTGCAGAGGAAAAGCTTGTCTTCCTTTTCCAGCTTGTGATCATTGGAATATTTGGAAGACAGAAAGGTAGACGAACATTTGTTGAAACAAGGAGAGAAAAAAAACTTGACTTCAGACAATAAGTAAACACATAAATATGCTGTGAGAGGATAGTTTTGGATCTATTACAAGAACTTCAAAAGGCTTTATAAAACAACAGCTCCGTGACATGAAGAATAGATGGTCTACTGTGTCCTCTTTTTTTATAGAAAGTTTTAAGAAAAGATCGTGAACAAATTAATGTAGGTTTTTCTACCAAAAGCCAGACTGATGGAAAAAGAATGTCAACATAATGAGTCCTAGATGTCAAAAGAAATGAAAATATTATGTAAAAAAATGTTGTAAGCTAAAACATAGTACTTTAAAGTCATGTCAAATATGAACAAAAATACTTCATGTTGTGCTTTGTTGTTGGCTGCTCTGTCCCAGACCTAATGTGATTTATAACCCACTGAGTTAATGGTATCTGTCACCGCAGTAAACTTACATGCCCTTGCGCCCATGTAAGCGGGATCTGGCTTTTATTGTGTTAGAGAAGCCGACACAATGGCAGACTGTGAGAAGATGTGTGACAACTGTTGACTTATAGGATAATTAGAAGTCTGTATTTGTAATGGCAGCTGGCCAGAGTACCTGATGCAGCCTGGGCACACACACTGGAGGATACGTGCTGCTTCAAGCCCAATACTACAAAGCAAACACTGTCCCTAGTCAGTCACCTGTTTGTGTGCCAGCGTGTAACAAAGGCCTGGAGTCAGCTTTACCTGTTTTACATCACATCACTGTTGAGTAGCCAAACATTGTGTCATTGACTTTGCTTAACTCTTACAAGACACACCAAAAAAACCACAGATGAGGTTCTGACATCTCAGCTCAGTTATTTCATATATTTTGACAGAAAATGCCCTTGTTTCTTAGGGGAAAAATGCTCTTTTATTCGAGACAAGCCTTTTTATGGTACTCTGACTATTGGGTCACAGGGTGCGGCTGGATAAACATCAAACTGAGGGAGAGCGAGATGAGACAGTGGATTAAGACACGGACGATTAGACAGAAAGGCTGGGTGCTCCTGCCAGGGGTCAGAGGTGATACTGAACACTAAAACGTGCATGGACAAGGAAAAATATGCGTGATTTGAACATCAACAAGCCATAGAACTGTTGTTATTATTGTGACAACCATGACATTTGTTATAGTATGATATCATCTGTATGTATTTTTATTGAGTTAGCAAAGCTTGTGGAAAAAATGTGTTAACTTACAGACACAGTAAGAGGTCTTTTGTCCTAGGATAGTTTAAGAAGTTGTTACTGTATATTTGCTGGCTACTTTGCTAACCTCAGCTATGTCAAACAATAAAACCTTTTGGGACTGTATCTAAATAAACAATTGCACAACACTGATTTAAACTGCAATTGTGGAAATGAATAGTGGTTTTCCATAAAAATTTGAGTTTGATTTAACCAATAAAGTCCCACTGAGATCAGAATCTCTCTTTCAGGGCAATCTTGGGAAAGGGGTGGCCCTACTGGACATGTTTTTACTTGAAGTGGAAACTCAAAACCTGCACAGACACAGGAGAACGTGCAAAATCCACATAGAAAGCCCTAGAAGTCATTCCCAGGACTTCAGAGCACTAACTGCTGTGTCCCCTTATGGTCTGTGTTAAACTGAAATCCTACCATATTACTCTAACAAACAGGTGCTATGATGAAGAGATAATCTACTTCCTAATGTTATGCTTGACCGGTGAACCAGCATCTTTCCAGCTTGCTCATTTCCTCTCTCTTTATACTATTACACAAAGACATACATTTATAGAAGCATCTCTCACTCACATGCCTGCCTCACCCAATTACTGCAAATCCTCTAAATCTAAATGATGTTTTTCTACTGCCATCGTTGCTCTTGCTGCTGTGTGGTGTTACTATACTGTACCCTGGCAGCCGTTTCTTCCTTCCACGGTGGTATATCCATCAGGACACAGGCAGACGTATGACCCGGGTGTGTTCTGACAGCGCCCCTCTCCGCACAACCCAGCAGCCCGCAAACATTCATCGATATCTGGGGCAAAAAGACGAAGTCAGCCGCCACCATGAGGTAATTGGCACAACCTTCGTTGTGTTTTGTATGTCTCAAGTGTTTCTACCTTGACATGACGTCCCATCTACCAGTTCCAAGCCACTGGGACAGGAGCAGCTGAAGGAACCAATAGTGTTGGTACAGATGCCACCTCTGCACATATGATGCTCGTTGCATTCATTCACGTCTAAAGAAAAACAGATACACTTTATTGCGTCCACAAGACGGAAAAAGGTTTATAAAGTAAAAAAAAAAAGACATTTTAAACAAATCTCTGAAATTCATCTGATGTGTTCATTAATTTTTAAATTGCATTTTTTTTTTATTATGGCATTAACCTTGCAGCCCTGCTTCCTAATACTACTATTGCTACAAATGACTGCTCTACATTACATCAGATATTTAAAGCATTTAAGATAATCCAAAAAAAAAAAAAAAGTTAGTGTAAGCAGTTCTCTGGCAAACAGACAACAGTGTTTTAAAATTGCTTGGAGCACAGATGTGATTGGCACAAGACCATAGCAAGGAGAATAAAACATTCCTTTGCCACACATATAGTTGTCAAGAATGTGATAAATGTGGACCACAGTGAAAGCATAAGTTTAAAAGCAGTAATAGACTGAGCTCACTATACTGTGTCAGTCTGACTACTGCGTCAGACTATGACTAAGAAAATGATTACACTTAATACTGTAATAAGTGTTTTCTGTACCTTCACATGAGAATCCACTGGGTGCCACAGTATAGCCAGGGTCACAGGTCATGCAGGAGAAAGAACCCTCTGTATTGGTACAAACACCCATAGGACAGACTCCTGGGTTCAAGCATTCATTTATGTCTACAAAACAAAAAAAATGGATCAAAATGAATCTGTGTTGTTTTAGTTTTATTGGTAATGTTATCTGTTAAATGGAGTGATTGGGGACTAACATGTATAATTAGAAAAGCCCTTATTAGATTGCACTAAGAGTGTTTTATTAAAAAGGGTGGAAAGATAAGTATGCAGAACGGCCATCCAGTCCAAAAAGGCAAGCAGGTGCCGTATAATCGCTGAATCTACAAACAGTCATTGCCTCCCTGCGATGTGATCACTGGACATTCTTTGTGAGTCTGTGGAGATTGCATTTCTTAAGCCGAATAGAGTGTGGGCTATTGTTAAATCGTTGAGACAGCTCTGTTTTGCCTGTGAGTGAGAGGAGCAAGTTCAGTAACATGGACACCAAGGGAGTGGTTGACTTCATTTCAAATTAAAGCGTTAATATTTTCCATGGCATTGGACGCCTTCATTAAAATCCTATCAGCGGCCGGTGTTGGCTTGTTTTATCGAACTTCTTTCCCACATGTCGGTGGGGATCTTCTCGTGTGCTCCATCCACGCTTTCATTAAAAACAACAGTGTGGTGTATATGACTTACAGAGCCTATTTAAATAATCGTTCCCTTTTCTTCTTCACATGAAGTCATGACAGATCCAACCTGCCCAGATCCATCGAAGCAGCCATCTTACTGCATATGTCTCATGAATCATGTCCATACAAATTACAGAACACTATAACGATTTTCTGTTTTTGGTTCAAACTATAGCTAGATGAGGTAAATTCTTATCTTTACATAAACATTACCTAATCCCCAATATTGGAAGTTATGGTTTCAAGGGCCCTTAATTAACACAGAAGTAAATTTATATTTAAATTATTTTCCTTTTAAACATAAATGGGAGATGGCACCACAAAACAAAGCAAAATTTTCTGCCATAAACTTTGCATCTGTTCAAGAATGTCCTCAATAGAGTTGGATTTGTCGTACCTTCGCAAGTGTAACCATCACTGGACAGCTGAAATCCAACTTCACAGCTTCTACAAAGGAATCCTCCTGGAGTATTGTGGCACTGCTGGCCTGGGCACACATTACCCACTGAGCATTCATCTACATCTGGAAAAGAAGATGCATATGGCCTGATTGGAAACATCATCATATTCATTTTAAGCACTTTGCACTGGTAAAAGACATATATTAGATATACACGCTTGTAGAATCTCCAGCATGTATAGTTTTTGTATTTGAGGCTTAATATTTGAGCAGATGAGCTAAGTGAAGATGAGTAAGATGTTAGTGATTTCCAGCTACTGTGTGATGTGATCTCTGAGCACAGAGGGATTTTTTTCATCTGAAGCATTCTCATTTAACCAGTTGACAAATAATGTGCTGTTTTGAGACAGAAAATAAATATATGCATGCAGGCAAAATGTCTGCTGACCGTCACACTGTAGTCCATCATCAGCGACTCTGAACCCAGGCTGACACTTAAGACAGGTGAAGGAGCCATCAGTATTTGTACATGTTCCCTGTGGGCATGTGTGAGGAAGTCTGCACTCATCAATATCTGAAAGGAAATGTGTTTTATTGACAAAGACAGAAACATATTAAGTAGAGTTGTGCAAAGCCCACCTTCACACAGCTCCCCATCATATGACACTGTGTAACCTGTCGGACAGTGTTCACAGTTGTAAGAGCCCTCCGTGTTCAGACAGATCCCATTGGCACAGGTAGACAGAGACTGGCACTCATCGATATCTAAGCCACAACACAAGCACACAATTGGAGAGAACTACAATTCAATAAGTTCAGATGATAACAGAAGAATGGCTAAAGCCGGATTAGTTAGTTAGTGTACCTTCACATCTCCTGCGGTCTGAGGAAACTCTATAGCCAGCCTTACACCTTGTGCAGGTGTAAGACCCATCAGTGTTTGCACAAATACCACCCAGACACACATCACTCTGGGCACATTCATCCACATCTGGAAATGAAGATCACTTTTCAACAGATTTGCACAAAGTATTTGTTGTTCAACCCATAGTTTGTTTAAAAAAGCAGTTTGTGTAAATCATTAGAGAGAATTTTATACCTTCACATCTGAGACCATCCACGGATGGTCCAAAACCAGGCCTGCACTTCTGACAAGTGAAGGAACCCATTGTGTTGAGGCAGATTCCTGCATGGCACGCATTACTGGCTGCACACTCGTTGACATCTGAACACAAGTAATTACATGATAAAGCCATCAGAAAACCAGTAGGGAACTGTTAATCATTTTTAGCCGACCTTCACAGGTTTTGCCATCAGATGTGGCTTTGAAACCATGGTTACAGATGCACTTATAGCTTCCACCAAGATTTGAGCAGTGTCCATGGAGACACACTCCTGGACGTACACACTCATCCACATCTGCATAGAAGATAAAGCGAGACATCTGTGGTACCATAAACTTTTCCTTTAAAACAGAGATATAATATTATTTATCATTACCCTGGCAGGTGTTGTCTGATGACAGTTTGTATCCTTGGAAACAGTTGCATCTATAGGAGCCCTCAGTGTTGACACACCGACCATGGCTGCAGATAGTTTGGTTCAGGCACTCATTCACATCTGCGAACAAAGATCAGTGAAGCTATAAATAAAAGTTTACCCTGATGTCCTGGATGGATCCATTGCTCTGGAAAAGCATTCAAAAATACAGATTCACAGGTACGTGAACTTTTAGTAGGGTTTTATACCACAGGAAATTTAATTAAATATGACTTTTTATAATTTGGAAAAACAGACAAAACAGAAACAGAAATGAATCCATTGTTACAGCATACGGGAACAGTGTACACAAGATACTGTAGGTATTGTGCCGTTTTCAGTGCAAATGATTGGGGCCTAATTAGTGAGTAACAGCAGTCATTAGGTTACATCAGCAGATCATTATGTCTTTTCCAGTCCATGAGTCAAACTGTTGACCGTGCAATTATGTCGCTAATAAAGTTTATGCTGAAACAATGTTTTATAGTGGAATCTACTGGAGTGCTAACAGTTTTATAGGTCAGGTGAAGGTGTAAAGAAGGAAAGAAAGGAAAGTCAAATTATACTACCAATAAGAACTGAAAGTATAAACAAATAGAGACGACGTTATACAGGGAAGGAACATGCCTGGTTAGTGGTGGAAAAAGCAAGGAGAAAGAGAAACTTTAAAGTTTTTTTAAAAAGAACTGTTTGCAAATGTTGATATAGATCAATAAATATTACTAATTCAAATGACAATGTTTCTTCTCTGGCCCACCTCAATTTCATACAGCTATTTCATAGAATACATTTTAATTTAAATATAATGTGTGATATGTTAAATATGTGTAATTGATTGTTAATGTCTATCCATTAAAGTTGGGATAGCTAACTTTTTCATTTGTAAATTAGTGAACTTTGTGCTTTCCACAAAAAGTGTATGATAAAGGCAGCACTTTGTGAAAAAATGAGACCACTGGGTACTGTCTGAATTTAATAATAAGATTTTTTTTTTCTCATCAGGCACCGAATACAGCACTGATTACATCACTGATTAGATGTGGCTGAGTGGTCCTCTCCAGTTTCACTTTGCTGTTTTCTACAATTATCCAGCATAACTAAGTCCTCTATGATAAGCCCGACAAAGCAATGGGACTTTTTTTTTCTAGTGCACCAGCTATTAGGCTTATCCCTGATTTGCTCAATTGGCCCCAAACCACTGTGCTGCTGTCAATTGACTGAGACAGATCCTGGAAGCCAGCTCCTACTGTTTAATGTGACTCCCACTGTGCCAGACATTTACTATAGGGTAGGTCTTTCAGCTGCCGAGCGAAAACATTTACCTTCCATTGGTTTCTCTCATTTAGCTCGGTCCACTGTTTGACTATTAAAAGACATTTTCAGTGGAAGGAATAACACAAGAGGATTTGTAAAAACTAAACTTGCCAAGGTGGTATTTTCTCTGGAAGCAACAAATTCATGGGACCACCGAAAATAGAAGGCAGCACCAATGATGGGTTTCAATCAGCGTCAGGCCCACTTAGCAATGACTTCTAAAAAGCAGTAGCTCTGTTGAAGCTGATGACCAGATTTTCCATCATTCCTGCATGCTCCGTGTTGTAGCTGTGTTCACATCTCCAGAAAATTCAGTGTGGGAGCTTGGGTTTCCAAACAAATTAGCAGAGCTCAAGGTCAGAGAGAGGGGATTCTGGTACGTAACACGAATCAGACTGTTATGTAACTATAGGTGTGTTACCTTAAAGCACATGGTATTTCACTCTTGTTGATGTTAATAGTAATTATTAATTAAATGTATGGCAGTGTGATGAGACAAAAATGAATCCTGATTGTTTTTTAAATAATTTGAACAATAATTACAATAGATTTTAATCAGTCATCTGTGATGTTTAGTATAAAGGCAATATTATGACGAGAATTTTAAAGCTTAAGTCAATGATCTATAATCAATATATTTTGTTCATTTTTTTTTTTTTTTTTTTTTTTTTTTTTTTTTTTTTTTTTTTTTTTTTTTTTTTTTTTTTTTTTTTTTTTTTTTTTATATGTTTTTTATATGTTCATATTGGTCAGTTCACTGAATGAAATCTTTCTGCAGAGTGAACAAAAGTGAATCATAGCCAGGGTGCATGCAGGTGGCTCATGTAATGCAGTAAGTCATGTCAAAAAGATGCTTGCTGGACTAAAAATATTTGTGGGAAAAAGCTTGAAGCAATTGTGTTGACCATACTGTCCCATGCTTTGTTGCCCAATGAAGAAAGAGTGGAGAAACAACAAACTCACACATTTTGCAGATGAAGGCGTAGGTGACCTAAATTTGACAATTTGCAAATTATAGCATCATTGACAAGTAAAAACCCATTGTAATCAAATGAATTACATTTATTTACCAACCCTAATTGTATCAGGTCATACTGATATAAACATTTTGACAAATAGTTAACAGTTAGGAACAGAAATACCATAATCATTGACCACAGCTCTCTAGCAATATTAGGCAATGCAAGAAAAACAATATTTGGACTCTCCTCTATTAAGGTTTTCTAAACAAAGCCAGGATTCTGAAACTGGGAAGTCATGATGAAAAATATTATTTAATGTCTTAGTAATAATAGAGAGGCTACTGAAAAAGTAGCCGATAAAATGTTCACATCCAAAAAAAGGACACATGGAAACAGTGAAGGAGTGAAAGGGCGGAGGTCTGAGCTCAGCCTGACCATGCACAATGTACCAATCATCACTGTGGTTTGGTCATCCCACACATAAGACATAAAACATTAGTAAGGTCTTTTGAAGCATAACACAATATATTTTATATCTGTTTTAAACACCGCCCTAAACAGTGGGCCTTTTCAATAAAAAGGTGTAAGTTAATTTATTTTGTGGTAGTAGCAGAGCTGTTCTGCATCATGAGATGTCGACACGTCGTTAACAGCTTGTGTGTTTGCAATGTTGCTATGGATATTTTTTAATGGCAACCAACATAAGTAGCTTGGTCGACGTAAGTGTTACCAAAATCCGGAAGCTTTCAGTGTAGAAGAGGGAAACCCAGGATATTTCCATTTTGTGGTGCATGGGTTTTGCTTCAGGTGGATTGGTACATTGAGCTGTGTTGTTCAAATAGTTGTCTTACCCACACATCTGTCATGGAGAGGTCTCAAACCCGGGCCACAGGCTTGGCACAGGAAGGAGCCCAAAGTGTTGACACATAAACCGTGAGGACATGAGCTTGAGTCTCGGCACTCATCAACATCTGCTCCGGGACAGGCAAAGAGACAAGAAAAACAATAGTTCTAGTTAATCAAAAAGCTTTGTTTGGAAGAAAGAGCACACAAGAATTATTTAGTATTTTAACCATAATTTTATTTTGTGTGAGGAGAATTTGCATGAACAATAGTTACCTTCACAATGGCCTCTCCAGGATTTGGCATATCCAGTGTTGCATTCACAGGTGTACGATCCTTCAGCATTGACACATTTGCCATTCTGACACTTATTGGGCATGTTGCACTCATTAATGTCTGCCAGTGCAATGAAAACCAGGGAGAAAAGAAAAGAAAGTGACCATTATGTTCACGAGCATTAATTACAGCAAGCTACATTTAAAAGGAACTGTGCGACAGATGTAAACTTGTGGAACCGTACTGGACAAAGCTGCTGGAAGCTTTCCTCTATTGGAATCTAAACACTTTTTGACAAATGTGTGCGGAGTCTCACCTTGACAGTACTTCCTGTTCTGGGTGATCACCTGACTGTAGCCGCTGTAGCAGTGGCAGGTGTAGGAGCCAAAGGAGTTGATGCAGCGACCTTTCCCTTCACATGGGTCGTCATCACATTCATTCATATCTGCACAACATTTCGTAGTTATAATAGATTTATAGGTTTAAAATGAAATGTTAATTGTGTACATATGCACTGATGAACTAGGCATATCTATTTCAAGTCACAAAAGAAGAAGAAATTGTTAAACACATGTCATGAATGGGCAGTGCTATTACCAGGCCCGGCGTGGCTAATCGGGAGAGTCGGGAGAATTCCCGAAGGGCCGGGGGCTTTGAGGGCCGGCGTGGCCCACGTACATGTCAGTGCAGTTTGTACAGATGTGACTGGAGCGGCCCGAGCCCCGTCCCAAGTCAGCCCACATTTCCCGTTCTGTTGCCGGATTGGACCAAGACGCAGAGACGTGCTGAAAGCACGAGGGCAGTCGCTCTAGAGCAGGGGTGGCGAACCCGAGGCTTGCGAGCCGCATGCGGCTATTGACCAATCAGAGTGCGGCTCTTTGGCTCATTCAGAAACATTTGCGCCTCCACGCGCTCTCTCTCTTTCCCTCTCGCCGGCAAGAGGGAGAGAGAGAGCCGCATGTGCGTAAAGCTGCTGTGCTGTAACCTGGCTAATCCCGCCTAATGAAGCTAAAACGAAGAAATCCTGAGCCTGTGAGTGTTTTGCAGTCCACAGCGACACTCTACTACTCACAAGCTTTCAGCCACTTTTTATTTCACGAAGATATACCTCAGATTCACGGAGTTATCATTGTTTTCGCCTTTACTGAAAATTTCCATTCATTTCAATGGGGCGGGCGCGCGGAATTTGACGGGACGTTACGAAGCATTTCATTCACTGTCCCAAGACACAGGAGATGTAAAAGTGATACTAAACATGAGTTCAGACAAGCTGATCCAAGTTTGTGAAATTTGTGGTGTTTTTAGAGTGTCTAACAGCTCCTGCTTCACTGTCACTGCTGCGTAATGGCTCCGTGCCTCTCCACGGTCTGAGCTGGGAAGAGCAGGGCCGGTTTAAAAAAAAAGAGGACCTTTGAAGGGGGGGCTCATCTAACATGAAAAATTTAAATTGATATTAGAATTTGATAATAATTATATTGTAATAAACTGACTCATGTCTTTTTTAATTATAGTAAAATTACATCACATAATAAGAATATTACATCTAAAACTCACCAAAATGCAAGAAATTGCACAGAATTTTAAAAACTCTCCTGGGAGAGAATTCCCCCAGACCCCCTTAATTACATCAAAACCATGTTATATTAAAAAAATTAGATTCAGTTGACTTTGCTGGGGCGCTAAATAACCCATTCATTTTGAGCACCTATAATAAAAGTAAAAAATAATATTAATAATCGCATACATATTAACATTTTTATTTGTCAGAGGGCTGGTCCATTAAAAATTTTCCCGGGCTGAAAATGAGTCCCACTCCGGCCCTGGCTATTACTGTAAGTTATAGTTATCAAGCAGAGACTGATCGCTTTCCAACCCTGCCTCTGCTGTATGTTATGTGCATTTCTCAAATAGGACCACAGCGCAGTTAAGCTCAGAGAAGAGGACAAGACCTTCACCATGAGACAAAGCATCAGCTCTTTGGATGCTGTAAACTGTTGGCAGCCGTCATAGCACAGGTCAATGTAAACAAACTGATCCTTTCCACTCTGGCTCACTTGTGTTTCTTGTGGGTCTTGAACATTTCTAACAGTTTTGTAGACTTGCCATTGAGATGATGAAAGACAGAACCCCCGGTGTCAGCTTGTCTGCCTTAGTGTACTTTTCCTCTGTTTCTTACCGATACAGTTAGTCTGCAGGGCACTGAGCTTAAATCCTGGGTTGCAGTCGCAGGTGTAGCCAGTTTGCACAGGGATACATCTCCCATGACCACAAATGTTCGGGGTGTTGGCACACATGTCAACATCTGCAAAAGAATCACACAAGTCTCACTAAAATAAATATTTAGGGCAGAGGACAAAACCCTTGACAAAGAGTTACATAATCTCAGGGAAGAAAAAAAGAGCATTCCTACAGCATATGTTGAGAATACCTTGCTGTTTTATAACCATAGTTTTGGATGAAAAGGCACGTTTACAGGACAGTTATGTTCAAACCAGGTGCAAAGAAAGTTTTCACTGGAAATGGTGAGAAAATGTCATGCACAATAGAGCCTGACACTGGTGGTGTTCCAGTCTTTTCAATCCCAATGACCTGTAGAACTACAGACACTCAACTGTGCTCTTGTGGTCCAATGTGAAGAATGATAACTATAAACGCTGATAAAATAACATATTCAGACAGGAAGCACATTATTTGCTATATAATAAGGAGAAATAGGGGTGTTTGAACCTTCTCTTAAAGGAAGTATCTACTTTCTCCTTTCACAGACTTTGAAATACAAATTTGGGACTGATAATTCTCCACTGGCACATTTTTTTTTATTATTACAAATTATTATATTATGTATGTTATGCATTTGGCAAGTAGGTGACAAACACTCAAAGTATTAGGACAAAACAAATATAAAATCTCTTTGCTACAGTTTTTCACACTTGATCCTCTGTTTCTGACCCAATTTGGCTTTGAATCACATTGGACAGATTCATCTTCTAAAGGCACATTGGATCTTAGTTCCTCACCCTCTGAGAAACATCTTTAAGCCAAACTGGCGTACAGAAATAGGGTCGAATGCAAGCACAAGCCCTTCCTAGTTAAACTTTGAGTAATCGTACAAACTTGACTTACAAAATATGCCAAAAATAGAAAATGTGAATCATTTGTGTGGTCTACCACAATGGAGCTTGTTTAAGATATTATGTGTTTTAGCTTTTGGTTACCTGTGGAGGGACCTGAGTAAGTTGTATCTTTTGAATCTGGTCTCTGGATCCTGATTGTTGAGTCTAGAAAGAGGAATGAGTGAGTGGAGACAAAAAATACAAACAACACATGCAGAATGAGGCTTAAAAAGCTCTGCTTGTTATGCTAACCACTCTACACTGGGCGGACAGCTATTTTTACATCAACTATTCTTTGGTTCGGGCTAAAAAAAAAGTTGGACAACCAAAATAAACTGTTTGGAAGTGTGGGGTGTAGACAGCGTTTATCAATATTTTGACTATTGTGGGGATAAAACATTGGTGAAATATGTCAGAATGAGCAAAACAAGCAGAGGATAAACAAAGAAAATATAAATTGCAAATAGAATAAAATTTCTTAATTATTTTGCATGTCCTTTATTGAGTTTATAAATCATGAGGAAAAAGGGAAATACCTGGATTTTTCAGCGGTGAGTCAGTCACAACAGCTGGCTAGAACATAGGAGATATAAACGATTAAATTACATATTAATGAAGCTGGCTCCTGTCATGTAAGTCATTACTGGTTTGGTGCGTGCATGTAGTGAAATGTGGTCAGAATAAGTTATGCAATCAAAACAGAACCTCCAGCTGAGAGCAAGAGCATATCACAGAAAGATAAACATGTCAAGAGCGTGTGCCTCCAGTCTGACAGCAGTAGAACTCACCGGGATCAGAATTTCCACATCTGCAAAGAGAGACACGGAGAGAGTTCTCAAGTAAACACTCACATTCTGTTCATATTAACAAGTTTATCTACAGAATACATTCAACGTACATGACAGCTTGTGTTTCTGCCTGTCACTCTACTGGAGGTCTATATTTCTAAAACACTACTTGAAGAACACCCACTGACTCATATTGTTAAGCTGTATTAAAAAGCATAAGGGATGCAAACAGGGAGTATTTTGGATAAAGATACATAAATATTTGCAGGAAACTCTCCTTAAACAAATCAAAAGCTCAATGCCAGGCCAAGAAAGTGTTTCCTTTCCATTAAATCAAAAAGATATATTATCTGAGAAATTAGGAGGAAACTGATGAATGAGCAACATGGATTTGCTTGTGTGCATAAAGTTAATACACAGAGGTTTCACTTGATAACAGCATTAGGCCTTCAAGTGTGTGAACCTCTACAACAGAAAGAATGAAGACACTTTCTACACGCTACAGATTTAGCTGTAATGTTGTTCTTATTCATACTAATGTGAAAATAAAGTCACATCCTTTAACTAAAGAGTTTGATTACAAATATTCATAGATTTTCTCTCATCTTCAGACTTGGCAAACCTAGACACTGAACAAAGTGATTCCACTGCCCTAGTGAGTAGTAGTGAGTAGTACAATAGGCTGTAGATGTACAAATATATTCATAATGTACTTATTGATTGACTTTAATTATGGAGAGCTATGCACTCAATAGACAGAAAGTTTAAATATTTATTATATACATATATATAATTTAAAATATATATACTGGGTGACCTTAAAAGTTATCAGTAAATATCATAGGGACAAGGATTTTACTGAATTTCAGGAATCATTTTGAATCACAACATGAAAAGTAAATCAGAAGTTTGGATATTAGCACAATCTACAGAATGTATATTCTATCTATATTTCTATAAAATATAAATCAGTAAGAATGGCAAATGTTAAATTCACTAACTATAGCTATATAGCTTAATCAACAAAGAAATTTAAGCTCCAAAAGCAAAAATAAATAAATAAAAAAATCTTTGGTAACATGATCTGTACCTGAAAGGTTTGCCTCAATACCTATTTGTACATTTTAAAATGTAGTTGCTTTTACAATGTCAAAATTCACTGCTTACAAGTACTAAAATGTATTAATACAGTATATATATTTTTTTCATTCTTCATGTACAATTTTACAGCTAAAAGAAACTCACCATCAGTTTGTCTCGGTGTGTCGTTGTCTACAAAGGGTGGGTAAGGCAGGTGAGGTGTGGCCGGTTGCCGTGGTACATGTGGTGTCTGGGGATACACAGGACGTTGCGGTCTGTGCGGCGTCAGTGGGTGACTGGGGTGATGACGATGAGGCAGGGAGGGTCAGACGAGGAGGGGAGCTGTGGGTAAGTGGGACTCTCCTCCTCCCACAGCAACCCCGTGTTCTGCAGCTCGTCATCGTCCAGCTGCCGGAGAGAAATCTGCACGTCGGAGCGCGAATAAGTGTATCCATGACCCACCGGACAGATCTCCTTAAAGTGGTCTGCAGGGAGCCAGACACCCAGCAGCAGAGACAAGAGACAAAGAACCTAGTGTTACGAGAAGAATAGATACTTGTCCCAGACATGAAAAAATGCATCTCTAAAAAATATGAACCGATATAGGCTCTGTTTACTGTATATAGAAAATCAATAAAGCTGTGTAGCTGTCGATGTATTTATATTACTAATTGTGAAAAGATAACTATTTCAGTCCTCAGAAGTTGGGACTAGGAATCAAGACACATTTTTTTTCTTAGGCCAGGTACTTAAAACTTAATCCCTATTTTTGTCTACCAACATTTGCCAGCGACTTGTGGCTTAAATAGCTGCCAAAGCTCATAACACTCGCATAAATCGCTGTGTAATGCCATTTGGGTGAACTTGATGCTTTATCCTGTGAATGTTAAGACTAGGTTCCTTCTCAAGTCTTACAAAGCTGCCAAACCAAAGAGCGCCACCACGACTCACCAGTGACAAATTCTGGAAAAGTCTTCACGGTCAATAAGCAAATGCTGTTGTACCGGTAAGGGAATCAGTGGATCAGAATGTAGTCTTGACCTTTCAACTTTACAGTGTAGAAGAGTGTGGGCACATGGTAATGGAGGATTGGCTTGCTAGATAAAAGGATCAGGACTGCACCTCTTTGTCAAACCTCAGCGATGGTGAATCCATTACAAGTGAGAAGCTGCCTGTCCTCTCTCTGACCTGAAACCCGCAACTCAGCGCCAGAAGAAGTCTGGAGCAAGGATATCGGTAATGACAGATATGTGGTCCCTGTAAATGCTTGTGTAAATGCAGGAAATGTACATGATAGGCTACTGAATGATGAATTTAAAGTGTAAAGGGGGAATTCAGTTTTATAAAATCAGCCGCCACATCTAAGGAAGTGGAGTAAATTTGGAATGAGGGTCACTGGTCTCTAGTTACTTTGTCGTCGGTAATAGTCTTGGCAGCATTGTCCTAGATTCAAACTGCTTGTCAAGATGTACAAAAGCCAGTGTTCCCCTGTAATCAGAGGCGCTGTGTCCGTCCACTACATCGAAACAACATCACGGAGGTCTGTGAGTGATATCTGATCCATCACAAGCCCCTCGCATCACTGGCCAGAACAGACACTCCATAAAACCAGTAAGTCTCTCTTACCGACTTTGAAGATTACATCGGAATGAAAAAAGATGACAACTACTTCCCATGTTGCACTTGGCCAAAATTATTTCTTACAGCAGTTCTCTCTCTCTCGTTCTCCCTCTCTCTCTCTGAGGACTGGAGCGATAACACAACACGGACTCCCACTGTTATGCAGCTTCCAAAATATGAAAACTGTTATGTTTTTGGTGCCGTTCCACTCCAAACAAATTAGGTTATGCTGAGATGCTTTACGTGCCTTGGAAGAATCAGAAGTGAGCCCCTTTAGTGCCTCTTTTAATTTTTAACAGCATTAGGGCTAGAGGTATTATGACTGAATGACTATAAGGACAGATGCTGGATTTATCCATCAGTGAATAGCTGGAAAAGATCCCAATGATACACACTAGACTCCAAAAGAAGTTACGAAAACGCAGCACCATTTAGATATCAGAGCATTTTTGTCATTTGAAGCCTTTGCACTGTTTGACAGTGCAACATCAGAAAACAACTTACACCCATTCAACTAAAATACTGTTTGAAATAGACACCTACCGCTCCTGAAAAACAAATCTGGAACATATATTTCATGTGCCTTGAATGAACAGTCTGTCCGTCCAGTAATATACAAACACATTCACATTTTTGGCTAAATGACATGGGTCTGGAACTTCTCATGTTCAAAATGAATTCCAATACAATCAATCGTGTTGGAACAATCATAACTAATTACTTACAATGAATACAGTATTTCTTTGTATAGGGGGGAAAAACGTCTCAAAGCTATAAAGGTCCCGCCTTATGCATGGCATTTTAGACCCTGTAAAAATGCATCTAATAAAAATATCCTTTCTACAAGGTAGATATTCCCATGCAGCACTGTGGCAAAGTGGATAGCGCTCTCGCCTCACACAGGTTGCAGGTTCAACCTGTGTGGAGGTTGCATGTTCCGCCAGGCACTCTGGTTTCCCCCTCCAACCAAAAACATGCATGTTAGGGAATATACTCCACCTACAGTATAGCATGTTGTGATAGGTTGCTCAAGGAGCTCAACCTGTGATTTAGCAAAAGAAGGAAATTTCTAACAAAGTGTTTTTTTGAGGCTCAGAGGGGAGGTATTCAACAGGTGTGAATGAAGCTAAAGACAGCTTTCAATACGCTTTTGATGTGGAAGCTATGTTGTAACCTTGTTAAAAACTTTAAAAGACAAGTCTTAAATTAGCTTTAGCTGAGCATACCTGATTCGGGGAGAGGACAGCGCTCACAGGCGTGTCCCCAGGCCTTGCCCACTCGACTGCAGCAGCAGATCTGCTTTGTGATGTGCTGAGACAGAGGCAAAGAGCATGTCGCAGCTGATAGCGATCTATAGCACAGCCCCTTCTGGTCTGACACCGCCTTGTCAGCTGCACAGAACATCACAGTATAAGTTACACACTAGTCCGTGAGCGTGCCTTTGATGAGGTGTCATTGATACAGTACTTACAGATGCAGTGGCTCCGGGCCGGATCCAACATGAATCCTGGTTTGCACGTGCACCTGTAGCTCCCTTTTGTGTTGAGACATTCTGCGTTCTTACAGATTCCTGGGAGCGTGCACTCGTTTATGTCTGCAAAAAACGCTACATGTTATTCATAAAGACACTCTGCATATCTTTCTTCAGGAATTAGAATGAAGTCATACTTTTGAAGCATTCTGAACTGCCTTTGAACCGCTTCAAACGAGCATCTAAAATAATGAATTGCTTCATATTTTTCACATTGAATATTCAAAAGTTGTCTGTCTTCCACAAGAGCAGATGTGATGTAATTTTTAAGACAGAAATCATTTGCACTTAAAAAGATGACAGAATGTATCAATAGATCATTTAGTCCAAACGAGCAGCTGGATGAAGGCAAAGAAAAGGAAAACACTGCATTGCACAAGAACAATGGTGATGTGCACGATGTACGTAGAAATGTGGGAAAAAACAACAGGATGATGCACTTTCTCAACATCTTTAGTGTTCAAAGTTCATAAACAGAGTCAATGATTGAAAGGTATAAAGATGTTTTTCCTCATTTGATGGTCAGTTGAGTGTGCAGCTAAGTTACAAAGCCAAAACACTGCCCAGTTAACATGCCAACCAGGAATATAGGGGACATTCTTGAGCCTCTTAGTCATGTAATCACACTAGGGACCAGGCAAAGTTTGTTGTTCTTCTGTGTTAAACAACGAGAACATCATTAGGTCTTTTCCAATTGCTCTGACGGCTGGAACCGACAGGCCTGCCACCACAGATTTCCCCAATTCTAATTAATCGGCCCATGTTGTTTCCTTCGTGCTTGGAAAAAGTGATCTTATAAAGGCATCAGGACTCTACCCTGTGTTGTATTAACATATTAATGAGTAATTGTTTCTTCTTTGCCTGTGTGTGGTACAAAGTTTGCTGCATTGATTTGAAAAGGTAAAAAACTAATAATGATATTGGAGAGCCTATCCATAAAATGCTCTAAAAGTATTACCTATAATGTGAAAATCAATCCTGAACTTGACTGAAAGCCAGTGGAGTGTAAGACGGACTTGGGAACAAAGCCTTTGCTCTTAAAGGTGTAAACAGTGGGTGACAGAGCAGTTCTTCACTGATAATATGATAAAGTGAATGGTTTGATGGTGGGCTTTTATAGGCTTTTAGATGTTTAGATGTTATCTGAAATCTCTTTTTTCATTGAATATTCAACCTAGTTCAACTTTTCCACCTTTAGTGCGTTACGGACACTGCATACATAAGAGTTAAGGTCAACTTTAGGTTCAGTCTTCATCACATGGGGTCTTTAATCCATAGTCTGCATGAGTCCCAGATTAGTGCTGTTGTGGGAGTCTGCTGATGGGATGACTGGGGTGACTGGGATTGTAACTCACTTCCATGACAAGCTGTCATGACAGCTATAAATCATATGTATTTTGAATGTATGCTTGAGTGCTCTAAGCAAGAGAGGCATTTGTGAACATGGCTCAGAAATTATAATGTTTGACCCTGTAAGACCACACTTGATCCCTTTCATAGAGTTATTATTATGAACTCAGTAAAATCTATTCTATAAATCTATCTATAAGATGTGCTCTATGTAATACATGTATTTGAGTAGTTTGATTCAAGGATTCAAACACTAGTTTAGATCCTTGTGCACATTCCACCGGACACCGAGCACAGTTCCAAAACTGAGCATGAAACAAATTTAAAAATATGCAAAATTCCAGATGCTGGAATGTTGATTTTGTTGTAAGCTTTGACTAACTTGATTCAAAAGAGTGTTATGTAAGAAATCCAACATTCATTCTTTGATGTGGTCTATGAGTAATGTGCCCTGCTCTACTCTCCAGTCTACCACCCACAACTGGAACTTTCATCCTACAAGTTTGCTACAAATGGCCAATTCAAATGAATATGTTCTGAGAAGCAGCTTGTGCAGATAAGGAAGCTTTGAAAGGCAGATCTTTCTCATAGCTTTGACCTTATGGGTCAAAAAGCAATCAGTGAAAATAACATAATGTCTGTTTTGGAATAAGGAAAAGCTATGAACTAATGTGAATCAATGCTAAGACCACGATCAACTAGACATTTGAATAGTAATGATCAAATCCCAGCACAAGCAGCTTTTTGGATTGTTTCCGCCTCAGTGGAACAGCTAGGGAACAGACCTTAACTCTAAGCTTTCTGGTAAACACTGTGGCTAAGGGGTGGCTTTTGGATCTATGGGAACAAAAGTTGAACAAAACATCTTGAAATAGTCAAACGAAAAACATGAATAAAACAAAGATAACATTGTTGGCAAGTCAACACTTACAACAAAAGTGTTCTTGTTCACAGTATTTTAAAATGATACAAATCTTTTTTTTTCCCAGATAAAGTAAAATTCCATAACATGACAAGCAAAAGCCCTGTAATGAAGTGAGAAACATGTTAATTATGATATGTCAAAACAAAAAGTCTGTGCTTCAATTAAATTTATGTATATATAATGTATATATATGTGTGTCTGTGAGAGCCAAGGTGATAAAACAAGCAAAGTCTATCACTAGATTGCTAAAATTGAATCTAATGATAATCATGAAGATACAATAAGTTCTTAGACCGCTAAGTTCTATGTGAAAATGATCTCAATAAGAGAGTGAAATGTTGCTCACTTATTATATTATGATATTAAACTTTTATAGTAAGATGAAAAGTTGCTGTTTTTTTGTGCAATGTAAAATTATTGTATTCTTAAGCAAAATATCCTCATTACCCTTCTAAAATTGTTTTACAAAATGTAAACAAAAGTTAATAGATTACTCAATAATCAAAGTAACAAGTGTAAACAGCACTGCTGATACTGATGTTGAAAGTCCTTCTCTGTCTGGAGCCCTACGATTATATCCCGCTCAAAAACAGAGCCATGCAAAAAACAAACAAACAAAAAACAGCACATATACTGATAGCCTACCTTGACAGTGTGTGAGATTGAGCCTTTTATAACCTTTGGAACACTCCACTTGTCCATTGGCGATCACTGCATATGCTGCAAAAAGATAGAAAGAAAAAAAAAAAGTCAAAAAAAAAAAAAAAAAAGGACTGTTCCCAAAGACACATGCCTTTTTGTCACAAAGCATTGCACTTACAGCACAAGAGGCGCTTTAGAAGTTTACACTATCACTTACAGATGTGAACAATGTAGTAAGATGAATAATAAAGGGACCCACAGTTGGCCCCTGGGGGACCCCAGGCTGAGTGTATGGAAATGGATCCCCATCAAACAAGCATTTATAAGACACCACTGCCATCCAGCACACTGTAAGGATAACACTCGACGTCATCTGTAATTATATTACCTCCAGCTCTCCCCTCACCCCAGAGACACATGGAGGTAGTGCTTACATCATAAATATGTGGAGGAAACCTACATGACAGGCCTAACCGTAATCATTACCTCCAGCATAAATCTTCTTTAACGAGAAACTAATGTGTCCGCTGTAAACCAAGAAACGCTTTCTCCAAAGCAATACATGTGATGTGAGCTTCAGGTGTGTTCTACCGAGCAGCTGCTGTAAATAAGTCTGTTAATACCTTATGTGACCATATTGTCACAACAAATACTGACATGATCCATTAACTGCACACAGGGTTTAGTGTCACGTGATATGAATGTTTCAACTTGAAGTATTAATTTGATTTATATTTGGTTACAATGTAAAGCAGTGGTGTACCCCCAAAGTCACTGCTCGTCTAAACCCCAATACAACCTACAAAGATAATAAAGACAGATATCTTTTATTTGTCCCACAGGGAGGAAATACTTGCAACACACAGTTCAAAAACAGCAGGGAAATAGAAACCTGCAATCAAACAAGACAGGACGCAAATCTCCTCCAAAGTTCTCTTGTGTTAATCCCAGGTTAGCCCTGAGTGTTGCCCAAAACATGTTTTTGTTTGTCTCACATAAAGCACACACACACACAAATAAATAAATAATTGAAAAAATACTATACAATGATAAAATTATTGTAATATTTGTTTGTGATGTATGTAGGAACTTACACGGCAGCATTTCTCTTAGCTTAATATTTTACAGCCTGTTCGCTAAAGTCGGGCTGTAGTATGCATTATAACACAAAATTCTGGACTTAAGCATTAATAAATGCTTATAATCCAAAAAATAATCTAAAACATGTCCAATGTGCCTCCCCTCTCCCCTCCCCAGGACTACAGATGTAAATTAGCTTTAAGTTAGAATCTGATGCAAGCATGTCCGTCTTTGTGCCAAATGCAAAATTGTACATTGTCCTTAATAAACATTCCTATAAAAAAGCTGCGTTTAGCAAAGAAACACACATCCCTCACCACTGGCAGATCTCTGATGCAGAGGGAGAAAAAAACACTGAGGTACTTGTGGCAAGCATTAGAACTTGCAGCAGGGAAACTATAAATATTAGAATCATTTTGAGAATCATGAAGCCAGTGGCATGGGGAGGTGTCTGATATAGGTTCTGCTGTTATGGAAAAGCACTAAAATTGCCCATATAGGTTCCAATACAACAATACTAATCAAACACAGCATGTGCAGCTGCAGACAAAACAAAAATTCACTATTTGAAATGTGTTTGTGTCACTTTCCCAGAAGCGGCTGGAATGTGTGCCACACAGAGCTTTTGGTGGGAATGAGGTCTGAAGAGTGCGATGATGTTATGATCCTGCTGGACTGAATGGAGTGGGTCGTCGATTCACCTGGGCACCGCGGGCACAAGTAGGTCAGTATTAACAGGGCTAACCAAATCAAAGCTCTGAGCCTGCTGTTGTCTGCTCACCGTAATGAGCTGTTGTGGTTGGGTCTGGAGCTTAGAGCCCCTGTGGAGGTGGAATCAGAATCGGTCTGAATGACAGTGGGGTTTACATACCAATGTGAGCCTCACTACGCCCAGATGAAGCTGGCAGGAGCAGGGATGATAGAACAGTGCAATGAACTGAACAGCAGTGAAGAGTACTGTATGTGCATATAGTCAAAGAAAGTATTAGGCCTAATTAACTTGCATTTAATATTGCAAACACATTTTCCAAGAATGTCCTACACAATCAGCCTGACTCTGTAAACAAGCTATTTCAGTTTACTACATTTTAACAGTCCCTTCATGTGCCAATCTTACTACATCGAGTTCCACTCCGCCAAACTGTCAAAGTAGTTGTTCAGTCATTGTTGTGAATGGGGACAGTTGTGTGAACAAAACACAAATCAAAGCAATTTTCTTTTCTGCCTGAGTTTGGCCAGATCAAGTTCAACAGATCACAACATACCAAACAGGAAAAAAAGTGTACACATAAGGACAGGAGAATAATGTTAAAATAACAGTTTAATGCTAAATTACCCTCAACATGAAGGGGAAAAAAGAGTGTAAACTTAACTTTTGTGTTAAGAGCAAAAGCGCAATCTCATGAAACACAGTAGTTGTCTGGACTCCTGCGCTCCTGACTCAACAAAGCCTCACATTGCTACTGACACACGAAGAGCTGACAAATTTGTTAATTAAAATAAATCACTCAATCATTAAGAGAAACCAAAGTTTGCATCTCCATTTTCTTTCAATTTCTGAATGTTTTAATGAGGACTTTCATTTCAGGAACTCATGAAGCAGATTAGAGCAGTGTGTTTGTCATGAGATCTCACATTTCTCAGGTTCTATAAATTTCTAATGCTACTGGAAAGAAAGACTATATCAATGGGTTATGCAAACTTATGCATACAATAAAAGTCTGCATTGAGCCCGTTATTATTGTATTTCTTTGATGGGGAGAAGAATGGACTCTGTGGGAGATATGTTGGAGAGAAGATAAAATATTCTGATGAAGGCCAATTTAAGTAATGCCAAACCCTTTCTGCATGATACAATGGCAGCAACAGGCTCCTCTAGCTGTGCTGAATAACTGGGAGGTTTAACAGATTATGTTTTCAATCCATTGCCCAATTTTGTCTAATTTTATGTATGTGTGAGATTTGAATGTTTTTCTTGCTACCAGACACAAGGGGGATCAATAAAGTGCCTATCTATTTAAAAAACTAAAGTTTATTTTAGACATTTCCCATTAGCACTGACCCCGTGTGGCTGTTCATGTTTTACGATGGACTAGTTCCCATGCTTGTTGGCAGTACGAAGGCAGTGGCTTGCAACACTGATCTCAAGTTGTGCATCATTAGGGTCGCCTATGGTTACAAAGAGTTTAGCAACAGATCAGTCTGACAGTCAGACAGAAGCCACACCATCTATTTAGTCCTCTTTTACAAAGGCCACAGAATAATGTGTTGTTCATCTCCATTGAGTTGTGTCTGAGGTTTATTGGCAGAAGCTCAATAATATTTGGCCAAAGGCTTCAATCTAATTCAGTTCAAGGTCCTAGGAAGTTGTCATTAATTGGCTCAATCTTAATTCATTCAGAATAAATCCTTTAAGCTGATTTTCTGTTTTTGAATTTGTCACAGTTAGAATACAGAGTGGGTTTATGCAAAATAGAATTAAACCAAAGACAAAAAGAAGAAACTGTGAATGAGAAGATCTTTTCCATTGGGTTATTCAAATGTACAGAAGGCATTAATTGTTCATTTCGGACAATCCTGCAGACCACCTTCTGCAGAGCTGTGTTTTAAATGGGAGTGATCTAGTAGTCCATCAATCACAGGAACAGACAGCCCTTTACCAGCCTCCCTGTGGATATGATGAAGAGGAAGTACTGGTTTTTGGCTCCTAGACCCGTATGACTCGAGAAGAGTAAGACTAAACAAAGTCAGTCTGGATTCCACCAACTACAAGGACCAGTGGAGAGAAGAGAGTTCTCCTCTGTTCTACTCCAGTTTACTTTGCCACAAAACCATTCTTACGAAGTAATGTTCTGATGATACACCAGTATACCAGTATATATACAGTATATATATAGTTATAAGAATTATTTTCTTATGCCTTTATTGAAAGCAGTGCACACTATATTTGTCTGGAAACAGGGCTGCTCAAAAGCCAGGGTGGATAACTCAGGTTTCCTCCCATGAAATTCTCTCAATTTTCACTAAGGGTTTAATTCTGTGCACCCTGTGATGAGTTGGCCATTGTCCAGGGTGTTCCCCCACCTAAAGCTCAAAGTCATGAGATCTAATCACCCGCGATCCCAAACGGAAAGAAGTTGTAAAAAAAAAAGAATTAATATTTTAATTCTGGAATTACTGATGGACCACTTTTGTGCACTGTTCCAGTTCAATCATACTACACTCTAGAATGACGGCTCAGAGTAACAGGTGTTTTTATAACCTTACTTGCAAATGTCTGAAACATTTTAAGTGTAAGTTACACTTGCCTTTCATACGTGGAAAATTTTCACAGGTTTACTTATCACAGGTTGGATAAATCAGACTGGACACGCTAATTATTCATTTATTAGTTTGTTGTCTTTTTGTATTATCTCTGCCACATACTTTGCATGTTGCCCGCTAGGTCCCATGAGCAAAGTTTGAGCAGCAGCCTGATAAAGACGCAAATGTTGTCCTCTTTAGTACACATGTTCTAAAGAGATGTTCACCAATCTCACACAAACATCTAGTATATGCTATTTTTTTGTAAGTTCACTCAAATGTGATAGCTCTAGTCAAACAAAAACCTAATGAATTGAAGTAATTTCTCTGCAATCTTAATCTCTGCAAAAAAGAGTAACATTTAGCTCCAAACAAACCTTATCATTTCATGTGCATTCATTTTAGGTCTTTTTGGTTTGTGTTAGTTTACAACCATTTTTCAAAATGTTCATGGCATCCATCACTTTCAAAGCAAATCCACATTCCCACAAAATCTTTGTGGAAAATCAAGCACCTTTATTGATTCCAAATGATGACATGCCCAGTACATTCGCTTTTGAATATAATGGTCTTCAATTAGAGGACAGTACAAAATCTTTCAACTGGGATCAACTTGTAATGGCTGGCACACATCTGTAATGATTGCCGACATAAAGAGCTAATAGATTCCATGACAATGGTTGTAAAAGGATAACAAAATGTCAATGTATATGAATCAGATACTGTGAATGTCTTGGTCTGATCACTGCATCAGCTTGAGCTGTTCCATTGCATCACATTTGTTCTTCTTCTAGGGCCATTAGCAAGTGTTTATGTTTGATCAAGGCTAACAAAAAGTGAAAGGCGGTGACTTGAGTGTCAGATTGAATGTCAGGAGAATGGATTGGAGAATTGGGAGGGTATTGAGACGATCTGGAAGTTATAAGCCACATTTCATTCCCCCACCAGTTCAACAAGGAGCTCTTTGGCATGGTTTATTTATTGATAGACTGTCCAGACACAAGAATCCAATCCAACACCCATACATGCCAAATGTACCTGAAACATGCTGCATTATAAGTCTGATCTCTAACCTAGACAGCAAGATGAATTCTTTGAATATTTTGAACATTGTAAGAATTTATCTAGTCTTACTCCAGCTCTTGGCCATCTGGCTCGAGCCACCATTGGTTTGGGCAAAGGATTTGGGAGAATGACAAAGATGAAGTACAAATGAACAAAAACATGGTGGCAACAACAGAAGTACAGCAGTCTATTTAAGGAAAGCATGTCATCAGATTTGTGGATGAGAAAAACATGTTTTTCTAAAAGCTGAAAAATGTTTGACACATTTTTCAGCTTCAAACTGATAAACATATAGAACTCACAGGCAATAGGCAGCTTGACTAATCATAGTAACCGATAAAAAAGTATGAATAATGAATTCAATTTTTAATGGAAACGAGCCTTGAGCACCAAGGCCAGTGGTCAATTAACATGGATAAATCATTTGCGGAATATGTATAAATAACATAAAAACTAAAATACTGTACATAAGGATACAGCAGCCCTTCTTTGTTGCAGTGTTTGTCTTTGGGATTTTTTTTTTTTAAATGGCAAAATAAACCAATAAATAAAGCGTTTGAACCCGGAGAAACAGACAACAAAGATATTGGCTGTGACCTCTGCACGGCCCTATTGACTTAGGGAGGTCAGGTTAGAGGAAGCCAAAGCTCCTGTGGGTGTGGTGCTGCTTTGACACTCGGAGATATTCTAAAAGGCTCTTGGCAACAAACAGAGAAAGCTGCATAGTAATAGAGTCAGCAATGTCAGTGGGGGACAGAATTCCCATTAATCCTGAAAAACACTACAATAGGGACTGCCCATGCTATTATCATGAGTCATGGCAGGAAAATTGTGTAGGTCACACTTGGATAAGAGAAACACATTACTTTAGGTTAAAGCAATCTTTTGACTTGTCTACTGTACTGTACAACTTTACTTCAACTCAGTAAAAAAGATAACATATTTGAGGTTACATTTTCAAGCATACTTGTCAATATTGCATTATTACATTAGATATTGATTTATAAAAAGCATTATAATAATAAACAGAATGTTGATTTTATTACAAATAATCATCCTGCATCACCATAGTTTGCTTCTTTAAAATAATAAATCAGTAGGAAATGCCTTTTAGAATGTTTAGAAAGCACCTTGAGCATGTTTTCTAAATTAAACATTGATATTAGTATAGTTAGACACAGAGATGGAGACTCCAGACTTGAACTCAGGTCTTACTTAAGTCTCTGTTTTAAGAGACTCAGACTTGACTCAGATTAGTGGTTTGGGACTCGTGAACATCACAAGTCTTTCACACAAATATTTCGACACTTTCAGTTCAATTCTACTGGGCTCCTCACGGCCAATGCTCAGCTCTAGATACTGCTCTCATTGGTTTATCTGACACATATCCCGCTTCTTCCATGCTCTGATTGGCTGTCTCGGTTCGCGTATCGCGGCACTACGTATTTGTTGTCATTGGGGTTACAGAGCTCATTTTCGAATAGTTAAAAGCAATGAGAGAAAAAGTTTGTCTAGTTGCACTTAAGAAGCTATGTTGGACCAACTTCAGGCTGAAGAGAGGCGAATCTGGTCAGATTTGTCTGATGCTTATGTTGAGACATCCATATTTTGACTAGAAAATAAATAAATAAATAAAACATAAAAGAATATACTAGCAGAAATATTTTGTATAATAGATTTGTATGCAGTGACTGAAACTTGACTTGGATTGGTGATGAAAGACATGAGACTTGACTTGCAGTTAAAGACTTGTGAACAGGTATGAGATGAATCCAACTGCTATGTACTGTAAGTGTACCTCTCATTGCCGCTGTCTAATAATTACTGTGATGTAAGAACGACACGAAATAAGGACGGTTTATAAAGAACTGGGTGCATTTTTTTTTTACTTCACCTCCTTATTAGAAGCAGAAGAGGGAGTGGACTACTGGCTGCTCTTTTTTTGACTTGATCTGGATCTCATTACGCACCAGGAATCCTCAGCATGCGATTTAAAGAGGCATGGGGTGCAGAGAGGCAGCAGCTCAGTGTGAAGGGACACGCTGGTCTTAGTGCTTCTATGTATAACACTCCGGCACACATACAAAGATTTTAATTAATTGCCATTTATTTTGTAATATAAAACATTTATGAGGCCCCAATCTCTTGCTTTGGGTTATGTCAAGCTTGTTTTTTTTTTTTTTTTTTTTGAGAGAGAGAGTATGTTAAGGTGCTGCACAAAGGCGATTGTTATGTCACTACGAGCGTTAACATGATCAGATAAATCAGACTTGGCTTAAAAACTGGATTTGGTTTTCCCTCAAACGGTCGGACCAGTTTTGCTCAAGTTTACTTGCAAGAGAAAAAAACGATTAACCTGAAGAGACATGGTCCTGCTGTATCCGATTCTCCATTTCATGATTTTATTGTAATATTGTCTATAAAATTACACACTGATTTTTGTCGAACATGAAAGACTGTTTTAAACATTTAGAACTGTGTAGGACTGTTTAGTATGTAGTTAAATGTTTGTGAAGGGCTTTGTTGGTGAACTTTGTTGTTGGAATCTGGAATGGGCAGGGGTTGTGAGCATCTACATTTATCCAGCTTCAGACCGATTGTCTATTTACATGATGTCTGAAAGCAGACTACAATCATTCAGGACCACCAGGGTTTCTGCTACATGTAACTGATCGTGGCGCACCGCCACACTGACTTTTTGAATGACTTTTTTAAAGGTTTTTTTTACATTGTAAAGTTAATGGATATATGGAAGCAATCCTCTTTAAAAAAAAATAAAAAATTCTTTTGTCATCTGTTGTAGACACACCGACAGCTAGTTTTTTGGGGTGAAGGATGTAGAGGTGGGCGGGCTGCGTGCACGGGCAGAGGCGCCGCGGGTGGGGAAGAAGTGAGCACACGCACCGCTCGCTGTTGCCAGACTTTAAAGTGACAGCCCCCGGGCCCGCAGGCGGCATGGTTTGCTTGCTTTTGTAGCCTTTCCTTGTGAGAACCTCCATGGGTGCATGGAGCTCACACAGTTTGCTCGCTGCAAGAGCTTGGTGCAATACCATGATCATGAATGCGAAGAAAACAAAGACAATGGTTATCAGTAAGAACGATGAACAATTAAGAGTCAACATAAAGATAGATGGAACAGAAATACAAGTTTCAGGTTTCATCTAGACCATAAGCTTACAGATGGCAAATGTGATGAATAAATAAAGAGAAGGATATCTATTGCTTAAACTGCATTCTCCAAAATGCATAAAGGACTTCTAAGGCGTCTGATTGGTTCAAAAACCAGGATAAAAATGTTGCACTGTTTTGTATGGTCAACATTACTGTACAGATCAGAAACCTGAACTATTTCAAAGCAAATGAGGACCGTCTGAGACCATTTGAAATGTGTGGAGCTATAGGAAGATGCTTAAGATTACATGGACAACAAGGAAGTCAGAGGCCAAAGTGAAAGAAGATCTTCTGAGGTTTTTTGGCCACAATATTCATTACAATGGCTTGCAAAGAATCCTTTAAGAAGGAAGGACAGCAGCAAAGAGAGGCAGAGGAAGACCACGATTAATGTGGACAAATAACCTCAGACAATAGATTGGACTG
The DNA here is from genome assembly GCA_038363315.1 of Mugilogobius chulae. Classification (NCBI taxonomy): domain Eukaryota; kingdom Metazoa; phylum Chordata; class Actinopteri; order Gobiiformes; family Gobiidae; genus Mugilogobius; species Mugilogobius chulae. The sequence goes on from CM076406.1 coordinate 199,360, forward strand.
AATTATGGTGTCGTGATCAGAGGGGCTATGAATCGAGACAACTGGTGAAATGTGGCATCCAACCCTGTACAGGATGGAACACAATAAAATGAGTCTATACAGCAAAATAACATTCTGTAATTAAGTAATATACAAAAGAGCAATGCAGTCAGTCACTCTCAGTGTAACATGACCCATGAAAACAAAGAGCCGGGCTTTTGTGACATCATTATCACACACTCAACATCACACACTCAACCAGAGACTAATAAATCTGCAGGACTGTCCTCCACTTAAAGCAGCACAATGAGCCACTGGCAGTGAGATGAATGAGAAGACAGAGCAGTGAGGGGTTACACATCATCCCTGTCAAACACATAAGGAATCACACTGCACGTCTGGACCAGAGGGGAGGTATGCACTTACATCAGGCCCAACGTCCAAACTCAGAACAAAAACAGTCCCAGGAATTCTATGTATTTCTCATTAAAGCTCTTTCCAGGAATATTAGGACTGTTAGTAAAGTCCATGGTTGTATTTTAACATATATTTAGTCTTTGTTATGTTTTATTCTTTTACTGCGTGTGTCCTAGGCCCAAATATTTTCCCAAACATCAAAGCAAGACACAAAGGAAACATCTGGAAGCCACAAGACATCACGTTGGAGAGTTAGGAAGAGCAGGAATCTGGCACGCCAGAGAAGAAAGCGGTAGGGTGAAAAAATGACATAGCAGCATCATGATGGATGGAGGAGAAAGATAGGGGCGACGTCTGCTTCTGATTACAGCCGGTGTTTGAATGTAGGAAGCTACGGCAGAGAGACCACTGTAGGTTTACACAGATCTATAAAAGGCCAGCGCAGAAATGGACAGTCACATTCATCTGCCATCAACCACCCAGTGAGCCAGTGAAGTACAACCTGCTCATGCACACTGCGGTTGGAGGCTAACAGGGGAAACAGACTGGGTGGCATGACTAGTTCTTTAATTAAATACTGTGTAAGAGTAGCAAAGTAAGTAAATAAGCAAGTAGGACTGTGCAATATTGACCAAAATTCAGATCTAGATCAGTGGTTACACTAGACTCAATTCCAATCCGTCATCGTGACAGACAAGGTCCCAAAAAATCAGTCATAGTTTTTGTTCAGTAGGTTCATTGCTGTCTATGTTTTTGTAGTTGTTTTCTGACACGAAGTCTGTACGGGATCGCATGGGTCATGAGACATATGATGCATTACAAAAAAGACTGAACTCTGCATAAATAGTTTCTTAAGATACCATTAAAGCATCTGCAAAAATCATTGTGTACGTTTGACATTCAACAATCTCAATGTGAAAAATGTGCAGACTCTGCTTTTCCTACCTGAAGCACAAAGTTCCACGCGGTCCGGTTGGGATGCAGCTGTCTAACTTAGTACACTATATACTAAAAGGGCAGATTCATTTTCAATCAGTCAAAGCAAAATACAATCCGTCAATGATGGAAAATTGTCGGTTAACCTCTGATCTAGATATTTTTTTGACATATCTTGATGACAATATTTTATCAATCCTACAGAAATGTAAAACATGTATTGAAACTTTTTAGTTAGTTCGCACTCACTTTGTAGAATTTATTGATCCAATAAATTTTGTATTATAATGAATTTTAGTTGCTTGATCTTAATCTTTATTGAATATTACTGGAATACAGAATATAATGTGATGTCACGGGAACTCTTGCCAGACAAATGTGAAATCAGTTATAAAACTGCAAAATATGACTTTTGTGCCTAACAATTTAAATTTTTAATTAGCTTTTTTGTAGCATTTTTCTATGCACAATATACTCGATATTAAATTTTTGGATATCTTGAAAACAAGATACACAATATTATTTAAATTCTATATATTGCAAAACTCTGTAAGTAAGTAAGCTTTTATTTGACAGACACAGAGGCACAAAGCACTCCACAGTGAGATGACTTAAAGCAACCTCGATCCCCCTCTCAGTGACAGCAAGCTGCCCTCAGCAGAAGCGATTCGCCTAAACACCTGGCGTCACAGGAAGAAAAACGCAAACTCCACATAGAAAAGCCCTGGCCGTGCAGCAGTCAAACTCACAACCTTCTTGCCGTGAGCCAAGAGCGCTATCCAATCGGCATGGGAGTGAATTAGTATAGATAGCAATCAAAATAAAAACAACACAATAACAACAACCAAACAGAACAATATGCAGACAGAAAATGATCAATCTTATGCAATGGCAGTTGTTCAGTCAAGCGCACATGCCATGACCCTGCTATGGAGTTTAAGTGGAAAGATGGATGACTAAACACATCTTGATTTTATATACCAATGTTCACAATCAATAAAAGCAATAAAATGTACATTCCTCACGTACTGCACACATGAAGCAAACCAGCAGCCAAGATTAGAGCTAATTTCATTTAAGTGCGTAATGGAATACAGTGGAACAAACAGTGAGTCATTTTCATGGCTTCAGTCAGAAGGGCTTACCTGGTTTAGCTGGACACTTCTGGCACTTGCTGAGACCCCAGGAGGCTCCCACACTTCCACAGCAATCATCCTGTTTTGTAAGGCCTGGCAGGGGCTTGCCGCACTACAACAACAGCAATAGTCACTTTTTAAATACATTACTATTTATTAGGGTTAGTAAACCTTTTCCAATGTGTGAGCTAAAGTTATCAAAAGAATTGTCAAAATTTGAGTTCTGTACTGATGTCAATTAAAAGTGTACGTTGGAAAAATAGGACATGGACAATAATAAACACATCAAAAAGCTTGCATAAACTAAAAAACATAAAATATACTGAATATTTAAAGACAACTTAATCGCAATCCAAAACATGCCTAAACAAATGCAACATGAGCTGGTCAGTGTGGCCCTATAAGTCCCTGCAGTATATAAGTCTTACTCACAGATGGTCTGTATGTCAGGATGTGTGTACTGTAGCTCTCTTGTACAAGCACATCACTCCTCTGGTTTCAACACCTATGATATACCACGATAGCCTTAACCTTTCACCTTCCTCCATGTGGCTCCCATCAGCGTGTGGTGACATTGCAAATGGAAGTTTCAATTCAAGCTTAAATTCAACAAGACTCATTCCAAACGCTTGTCTCTTGTCTGTTGAGGGATAGCACTTAGTACATCCGTTACCTTTACTTCACGACCACTAACATGCATTTACAGCAGAAGACTTAGCTTTTTTCAACACCAACATTAATTAAACCCTGGAGCAAAAAAGTTCAGCAACACATGTATCATTTCGAGATGGGAATCGAGAACCGGTTCTATTTTTTAGCATTCCATCATAATCGTACATGTTTTCACCTTATCAATTCCTTTTATTGATGCTGCTGAGGTTGTGTCAACTTTGACCTGATCTTGCCTGTTTGCTGTTTTATTGCAACCACAAGTTTTAGCTCTGGCAAAACCTATGACCCACACTGCACCTTGCATCAAATCTGCGTGGATATACAGTATCGTATTTTTCGGAGTATACGTCGCAGAAGCCCCAAAATGCATGTTTTAGAAGAAAAAAACGTATTTAAATCGCACCGTAGTATAAGTCGCACTTTTTCACGTTTTCCATCCTGCTGCTGCTTTTTAATGACACGGAGAACAAGGGCCGCTGGCATGAGGCAAAACTACAAGGGAGATCAGATCATAACATGACTTTATTGCATTTATTGGCTCTTGTCTTTCAAGTGATCATGGTCAAGAGAACTACTCTTGAAATCAGACCGAATTAACGCTTTCTGTCCTGTTGTTTTCATTGAATGAAGCACTATGAGGTAACATGAGCATCAGCGTGGTTCAAGAGACTGCAGCCTCCGGGTCTACAGTTTTATAAATGTTAGCTCCGCACTTACGCAAATAGCTGCACCTCGGAGGCGACAGTGTCACGCCTCACTGTCGGAACAGCAGCGCGGATGAATCGGCATTTGTCTCGTTTGAGAAGCAGGGAGAGCTCGAGTCCAGTCGTAATACTGTATATTAATAGTTATTCACAAATTCACTTTTTTTCTTTATAGATAAGACGCACTTGAGTATAAGTCACACCCCTGTCAAATGATGAAAAAAGTGAGACTTACAGTTTGGATGTGCTTTTATGCGGCAAAGAAGAGCGCGGAACCGAAACTGTGGCAATGAGGCACTTGCATGTGGTGCACGTGTCTCTGCCTGGTAACTTGCCAATGTCTGGTAAAGGGGGCATCTGAAGATAAAAGTCGCTTTTATGGTTTATACCATGTTACAATTATGTTTCTTCAGCTTTATCTTGCATTCAGAACAGAAAAATGCAAAAGTCTGTTGTGCATTCAGAGATTACTTTTTACGATTACTATTTCAGTTATTAGGTGAAGTGATAGGTGCTTGGACTGTATGTCTTCTTGTGACATACTGTACATTTTTGTGATTTAAGGACTACAAGCACACACTCATTTCCCATACCTGCCCATCCACTGTTTCCTGGAAACATCTCCCCACTCCGTTGCCATTGGGCCTTGGTTGTGGTCTTTGGTGGGTGTGGTCATTGCTGTGATGGTGTTTGTCTGTGTGCTCATTGGTAGATTCGTGGCCGTGGCCGTTGCCAGGTTGCGAGCGCTGTTGCACTGAGTGAGCTCCTTCAGCAACAGGAGGTCTCTGACCCGGCTGTACACGTGCAACCTGGTGTACCTGGACTTCTGCATCAGGAGGGTGTTGGACGTGGACATTCACTATAGACGGGTGGAGAGATGCTGGGGAAGAGATGGTAAGAATAAATACTTTTAATAGATAAACTTAGGAAAATTCATTTCTTATTATTTCAAGTGCAAATATATGGACAAATCAATGAGACTGTTCATTGTACAAAAATATATAAAATAGAAATCACACTTGTAAGAAAGTTATATGTTTCTTCCCACAATATCTCTGACATCATAACAGATGACAGAAGGGTTTATGTGATGAAGAAGATGGTTTATAGTTGCATATTTTGGAGGCACATCTTTAGCCAAGAGGATAAACGTTTTGTATACATAACGCAATCTGAGAAAAAAATCAGTTAACATTCTGCAAAAGTATTCAACACAAAAACAATCAACTTCTGCTTCATTTTTCCGATATAAACAAAGGGAACTTCCCAGCAGTGAAGATGTTCTAATGATACTAAAAACATCAAGTGGTGGGTTTTCTCCATTAAATCAGATAATATTGTGTAGCCCAAACCACATTTGTGGAACGACTAAGATGTTGCAATCTAGAGAATGAGGGCTTTTGTCTGTCTGACAGAACGAAAGCATCGATCTTCAGGGAGTGCCAGGGGCCATTTCCAAGAAGTGTGACCCAATTCGTGAATCATAGTCTCAGATACAGACACACGAGTGAACCCAAAAAGTAAACGTTATCAAATTGCTCTAGTACTATGAATAAATGTTTTAAATTTGTATTTGTTATGGCGCTAAAATCCTTGAAAATTATAAAGCATTCAATTTGATCAGCTAAAGCGTGCAAACAACAAAAATAACGAGACCTGACTAACAAATTAAAACACGAGATCATGTATTAGGGGCCCATCAACAAAGATTTTTGCTACGCCCCTAAAGACAATATAACTCAAAATTCCTTGTAGGTTTCTGTGATACACATTTGATACGGATATAAAGATTTGGGGGAATTTAAAGGGTTGCTTTTTATTTGCATGTTTGGAGGACAAAATGAGATGATTCATCGAAGAATGGTTGATTTGACTCTTAAAAGAAGGCTCCAATAAAAAGTAGGAGGGCTCTCAGACAGGTAGGCTAACCCCAGGCTCATGCTGCATCCAGTCCAACTCTGGTGCAGTCACCGGAGCGGTGTTGCTACGGTGGGTGACTCACATTAGCTCCGGTGGTCTGCAGTCCTGCTACAGCCACAGGCTCTGCTGCCGACCAAGCAAGACCCTGAACTCATGGAGATTCACGCTCACTTGGGAGATTAAGCGATCGCTAGGCACTATGTAAACAAAGAACAATTGGGCTGATTTCACATCAGTTTATTTTCTGTTTTATTTTTTGCCACACAATGGATAAGCACGGGAGGTATATTTTCATCCTATGTGTTGTATAGTCGTGTATATGTCGAGTTTTGACGATTTTTTTGTATTATTAGTGGTAACGCAATGATTTTATTCTGAAAATCACCAGATTCACTTCACCTGCGCTCGCTTGGTTTCCTGTTTAGCGTGTCCTGTTTTCACAACTTCACCAAAAAGGGTTCCGGTGCGGTCCGGCATCCGACAAAAATTTTAAATCAACGAAACGTTTTCGGAGCGAAGGATTGGCTGTACCGGAGACACCAGACTGTACTGTACACCGTGTGAGCCACTCTCGGACTTTTCAAGTTAAGTAAAGGCTTCGGTGGCTGCACCGTAGTTGGAGTGGATACAGTGTGAGCCCGGGGTAAAGGTTTAAAAAGCACAGAACAAAGGAATGATTACCTTGCTGGTTGGAGAGGGGCAGAGTGTACATGGAGTGTGAAGGCCCATGCTGGCTGGTGTTCTTTGTGCTGGAAGGGCTGGGTTTGGGAGCAGGAGAGGAAGGGAGGTGACAGAACTTTCCAGTTGAATTTGATGGACACCAACAGTGATCTCTGCCAATACAGCGGCCACCGTTTTGACATGGGATCTGACAGAAGACTGCAAAGACAAAAGAAAGAAAGAAGGAGATTGTTGGAACTGACTTTTGAATTAAGTATCAGTGCAGAAACAAACTACTGTTTTATAGTAAAGGAAGAGTGATACAGCCAGTCACAGTTTGATATTTGGGTGTAAAGATACAACAATTGGGTAACAAATCGTCTATACAAAACACATATATGGCTCCGGATCGTGACATCAAACATCAGTAGAATGTTCAGTTGGTCTCAAGTTGAACCAACAGAGAATTGCTAAATACTGAAAAAAAAAATTATTAAAGCCTATTCTGACACAAAACCCTGAAAGACAATAAACCTGGGACCTTAGGTGGGGAAACCCTGGACATAGGCAGAACATGCAAACTCCACCAAGACAGATGTTAACTTAGCTCGCCACAATCTTCTTGCTGGGAAGCCATAGCCATATAGTCACTTGAAAGTAATTTGAAAAAAATAAATAAATGACTAGTTGACCACTAAAATAACTCAGTTTCAGTCCTTTTTAGCTGTTATTATTTTATGGGTATTTTATGAACTAAGGAAACATGACAATATATTCCTAATCTTTGTTAACTTTTAAAATATGATGTTAATTAATTGGGACAACAGATCTAATTTAAACGTGTTATTTTACAACTATTCTCAGACACTTTGTTCCTCATATTTGTAGTTTTTTAACTTCACTCCAAGGCCAAATTTGGACACCTCTTTCCTCTATTTTTGTTTTCCTCAAACTAAATACTAATTACATTCTGCAGGAGCCTAATATCATTTGAAATGATAAATCACAAATAAAGTATGATGTACATTTCTCACAGTTTTAAACAAGCTTTGTCAGAGTAATTTATAGTTTGTAATTTACAAAAGGCAAATGGAAAGAGGAGTAAAGGCTAGCAACATCCAGATGTTTCAATGTAGGGCTTGGCGATTTGAGGAACAAATGTATCACGATCTTGTTTTTTCTATTTCGCATTTTCAAAACAAAACTATAAATGGCGTTTGGTAATGATTTTTGAAACATAACCTAAACAGACTTCTAATCACTGCCATTTAGCACAAAAAACAATCAAATTCTTTCTCCCAAAGTTTGGCTTCTGTTCCAAGCCGCGTGTTTTTACTGACAGACGATTAGCTTCCGTGCTCCCGAATAATTGACATTTTGACTCAATTAATTGCCCAGCCCTAAGACCTGCTCTCCTCTATTCATCTTATTTCACTCCGCCCACTTTATCCTTAGTATCAGTCTTGGAAAAACAGTTACATTTATCCTTTCCACTTTTTAAGGCTAACAACACAATCTGAATATCCTTATAGTCAATAAACAATACCAGTTTTCTTTTTGCTTGAACATGTACTACTTTGTAGATCAATGCACTTGACACACTAACAAAGTGCAAACCAAGGAAGGAGAGATGCTAGACTTGGCCTGGCATGTGGGAATGAGCTGCCTGTCAAGAAGCATTAACACAACTCAGGCTACAGCAGGACGGGAAAGGCACAATCAGCCAAGAAATTGATATGGAATGGCCTGAGAACAGATAGCAAACAAAGAAGATAAATGACCAAAATGGGATGTGGTTAGAGTTCTTGATTAGACATGCTGACATTTCATCAGAAATTAACTGTATTTACCTCAGTGTGGGTCACAAATCTCCCCTGGTTGGTCAGGCCTGTCCCACCGCAGCATGGGATGAAAACTATTTTTAGCCCTTCCCACCACAGCACACTGTCTGCCTCTCTGTTAAACAAGCACACTTCTCACTCCATAAAGAACCTCCTCTGATTTCCAATGTCAGGCTTTTTAGTTTAGTCACTGGGGGGCGTGATCCAGGGAGCTTGTTATAATTACCCGGAGCAGATTTTACTGCACTGTGTACGGGAACATTACAACGGCATGAGATAACTGTTTGTTACTTTGTCCACTTGACATTCCATGCCGAGCACGCAGCACCTCAAGCAACAACAGAATGCAACTGGAAAGAAATTGTGTTTTAATGCTACCACATAATGGAGGGAGATTTTGGAAGAATCAAACAAGACATAGACAAGCTGTGAATAGGTGTAATTATGTAGTGGGTGTCTACTTGAAGTAAATCAGTCCTGCATACTCAAAGTGGATTGACGTGCATGTGAATCAAATGGTTTACATAATGTGAAGCTTAACAACCGTCTGGCGTGTTTAGTCTCTACTAGTTAGTGTGTGGCATAGAGGCTTCACTTCAGCAGTAATTAGCCTGACCCAAAGCCTCAGACTGATGAGAAAGTGGGAAACAAGCAGGGGTCCTGGCTCTGGCTGCCTCTGCCCTCCCCATGGACACTCCTGTGTGAATTTGTGGCAAAGCCCCCTGGATAAATGGCAGGTTTAATATAATCCTTGTGAAATCCTGCTCATGCTGTTACTCTTTCTCTTGTTGTGCCTCTGCCTGTGTGTTCACTGGCGGCCACTCTCCCAGCAGCATGTTCCATGGTTCAGGCAGCCACAAAGAGCTCTGCTAATGTGGGGAGCGTGGGACCACCAGCTCCACGTGTGTGAGAGAGATTAGCCCCGATTTTACAGGGCACTTCTTAAATCTAACACTGCTCTGCTCTGCCCTTTTCTCTTTCCTATTGACCCGTACAGGTTTTCTCAACAGTTCTCAACAATAATCTGCACTCCCCAATTTTCATGGTGGACAGCACATTGCTGCTGGGAACTAGTTATTGTTAGAACACACTCTATAAAAAAGAGAAGAGAAGCATGAAAGAATGAAAGTTGAAAGTGTAAGAATGTGATGCATTGCGACAGAGTGAAGAGATAAATGAAGAGAGGAGATGACAGAGACTAGACAGGGGCCTATGTGTGGCACTTACACAGTCTGAAGCCCTGGTTTTTGGGCTGCTGCGGTTGCTGTTGTGGATTCTCACTGTAAACAGTAGTAGTGTCTCCCTCTCGCAGCTGTTGTAGCAGCGTCCACTGTTGCAGACCCGCCGACAGAGCATAGGGGTGAAGATGATCTTAATGCGGTCCAAGTTGGAAGTGAGGTTGGCTCCTGGGAAACAGACACACACCTGGGTGAAGAGTAGCAGCAGCAGCAGAAGAGATGAGCCTGAAGTAACCTGCATCCTTCCTCTTCTGCGAGCAATGACAAACTCCTGGTGGAGGCGAAGGGAGGTTTATAAGAGTGCGAGGGTGTGTGTGCTGACGGTCGGCCAGTGGCATGCTCACACTGGAAACAAGCCCTTTGCCACAGGCCAGCACAGTGAGAGGATACTGATAGGTATCCGGCTTGACTCCAGGCACTTTATCTGAGGCAGAAGGTGTTCTGGATGTGTGTTCCACAGACAAACAGAAGTGGAGTGCAAATGAACATTGTGTAATGTTGGGAAGCTGTTCAACAGCCGTTGCCCTGGTACAGAGCTCAAACATATGAGAAACTAGAAGCACACAGCTGTGTGCATTGGACCGCACATCAGAGGAACAAGAGGAAGGCAAATTTGAAAAAACAATATATGATCATTTTATTTTTGTCCTGGTTGGAACACTCAACATCTTTCGGTCTAATGCTGGTTGTGCAGATTGGTAGAAGACAAAAGTACTGTGTCTGAGCTGTTTACAAACACACACATGCTGAACACACAACTCCATATCAGATGTCTGTATGTGATGCAGCCAGAAAGCAGAAGAGGAGAGACAGTGCAGGAGGAAGTGCAAACTGAGGCACTGCCAGCACTTTTTTTCCTCATGGCTAATGTTCCACACGGTGATGACAACACAGGATGTGTATGTACGTATTTTAGCAGCTGAATATTGTACCAAAGTGGTCTGTGTTTGTTTTGACGTGGTTAAGGAGAGTGGAAGTGATAAGTATCCATGTAAATGAGGGCTGTATCGAAGCAAGCTAATATTGATAAGGACAATACTGTATCTACAAGTGAAAGGCTTACCTGCTGGTAATACGGCATTGTTGTGCTGCCCTTGCCTTGGGCTATTGGCAGGAGGCCTGTGCTGTCGGTGACCATTCCAGTTGGTGGAGTAACCATTGGTGTTGGGGAGGGCGTTGGATGTATGGGTCCAGAGATGATGGGTAGCGCTTTACAGTGCGAGAGGTCCCAGTATGCTGTGGGATGAATCAGGGGGTCCTCTTCTCACCTGGTCCTGTCAGTCAGATCAACATGGAGACATAAAGTTATGATCTCAGAGAAATTCTAACTATATACATATATTCAAAGTGCAGCCATCATTAGTGCTGGTGCATTGGTGTGAAATCCATTTTGTACGGTCATTATGTGTAACAGAGAAATTCAACCACGCTTGCTTAGGTCATGGCATTCTTTAATTCATTGTGGGACAAAATTATTATGCTTTTATAAATCCAATTAGTTGAGCTGCTCTGAGTATTTCTCTTACAATAATCTGCATAAAACAAATGGACAGAATATTTTTGTTCATAGTCATTATGTGGAAAGTGTGAGTGGGAAACGCATTCAACACCTTTTTGTCACTCATTAAATCTGCTTTGCTGCACCGGGAACTGGCTGTTCTATGTGCTTGTGGTCAAAGCAGCGAACAACGTGTTGCAAATGTCTGGAGGAAGTATTAATGCAAGGCTCAAAGAACATTGTGGACTATGGGAGGGCACCTGGTGGGAATTTGATTTGGGTCAATTACTGCAGCTGACCCACCTGGATCCTGCGCTCATGTGAGTGACCTGGGCAGGCTTGTAGCACGGAGAGCTGATGAGATGAGGAAGGATTTAAAGGGGAGGAGATATTGCCCCACGCGAAACATCTGGAGCCCACTGATCTGACTCGACAGACAGCCAGCAGTGCAAGAGAAAGACAAAGCACGCCAGACACATCAGAGGAATGGACTTCACAAAGCGCACCTGTGGCCCTGTAAGGTAAATGAGAGCGTAATCAAACCCTGAATGGGGATATAAACCATACCTTACCAGTCATTACAAGAGCTTTGAAGCCACACACTATGTATTTACAAACTGATTCAACCCTGTACAACATAGAAGTCTGTCAAATAAACACGCTCCACAATAATGCACATGCCCCAGCTGCACTACAAGTCTATGCACGTCTCTTTTATTCAGTAAGCCACATACTTACAGTCAATGGGAATAGGACACCAAATGAGAAGGAAAGACAAATGTTCAATAATAGTGGCTCACGTAATCTTTACAAAACCCAACAGGCTGCACCTCCACCTGACAGCTGCCGGCACAGATGGACCGACACAAGGGCGGATCTCGACTACAGAGAAAAGGGAAGTCAGCTGCGCTCCTGTCAGTCAACATCACTCTGAAAGGTCAGGCGGGATGGGACATGGCTAACGGAGCTACATTGTCCAGTCGCTATTGGGTGTTTCCGTGTCTTGCTATGACACCTGGCCCGCCAGCATCCTGCCTCACATCCTGCGCTGCAGCCAGATGTAGCGCTTCAGATCTGCGTGACGCTCCATGTTTGCAAGTGACTTCCTCACAGCATGAGCTCTCACTGGTGCCCTCTCTGCCTGCGGATCAAGGGGAGGAACGTTCTGTGTGTTTGATGTCATCATTAGGAACTTCAAGGCCAAGGTGATGCACGGAGGAAGGATTCCCCGCCTTGTTCAACATGACCCGGGAGCAATTTGGGAGACCTCTGCCAAGTTTACATAGAGCACATTTTTACAGACGGAAATGTTTGAGGAAATGAAGAATGGACATGCAGCTTAATTAAAATGTTGACGATGAAGACAATGCAGCTGCCGAATGAACTGAATTACCACTAATACTGATACCAGACAACACCATCTTACTAAGTATGTTATTGTATGCATTCTCAAAGATATGGCCAGGTCATTTTGAGTAGTTTTTTTTACTATGAAGCTGCCCGTTGTCCAAAGTTATGGTGAGCTTGACCAACAGCCCATGTACATGGAACACAAACCATTACACTACAATACATGACAGACTGTTTCTACTCAAAAAAGGGTTTAAATTTGTATAAATATATGTGGGAAAACATAATTTAATAGACACACAGTATTGCCATAGTAATGTTCTGAATTCTATGCTCTTCATGACAATAATTCCATGATGAAATCTGACTATGTTCATGTTCTTAATTTTCCCATCAATATGAAAAATGCCTGTGTCACAATCACGTACACATTCTATACAGAGTTAAACTGAGAGATGAAACCAGGCTTTGTCAGTTTGCTGTCTGTTACAGAAGGGGAATGCTTTGTTTAGTACAAGACATCTTTTTCATGATCCAAACATATGCTTGATAATTACATTCAAAGAGAAACAATCTTCTCTTATGCATCGACAAATCCCTGTCCAAACACTTGATCAAAGGCTGTCTTTAGGTCTGATAGCAAAATATTCTTCTGACTTCAACATACAGCCACTGGCACTGTCCGTAAGCCTATTTATCATTCATTTCATATGGACTGAGAACAATTAGAGCTACGCTCCACCGCATGCGAGGAAATGACATATCACGCAGATAGCCAAGAATCTGCAACACTTCCAAATGTGTTGCAAAAGTTGCTTGGCACTAGCCATGTACAATATCATTATCACTGTATTGCAAAAGAAAAATATTAATTGTGGATATGTCAGACACCGGAGATAAGCTCATCCACCAAGTGGTAGATGAGGTCTGGAAACTCAACTCAACTCAACTTTATTAATAGAGCACTTACAAAACAACACCACTGGCCAAAGTGTCATACACTTCTTCAAACAGGGCATAAATATCGTACAAGATACAGTAATCTAAGGGCTGTAGTTCCATATAGAANAGTATGAAAACAGGAGAAGTTGAAGAATGTAAGTACTTTGAGTGAGAGACATGTGTTTGTTTAAAGCTGCTGCAGGGATCTAGCCTTCAGCATCTTTACAAACACTTCAACCCCCTTTTCTGCAAACACAGTTGCATTTGCATCACCTGCCTTAAGATAAACCCTGCCCCACATGTTTACTTATATTATCCCTGATTAACCAAAATACACTGTGGAGAAGCTTCAGATGACCTAACTTTAAATCTTAAGTCACTATTTGACTCTTTCAGGCAGTGGGCCAACAATCGCTTTCATGCAGCAGAAGGAGCTGGGTTTCTGCTAACATGATCTACATTTATCAAAGAATCTAAATAAATATGTCACCACTCATAGCTCTCGTCATGTCCTTGAAGCAGAATCAGCAGATGGTTGTTTTAGCTGCTGTATCTGCTGTCAGCCAATAGCACACGAGGAAATGTTCTGGTGCTGGCACAAGCTCAGCCCACCTGTGCTTCAACTTGCGAGCTGATTTTAACTGTAACTGAGGATGGGGCCAGTCTGGGGCTAGAAAATAAATGGCTAGTTGAGGTTGAAAACATGGAACTTTACTTGTTGCTTTCTCATTGAAAACATATAGTTAGTAGTTGTAGTATCTTTGCCTATGCTTGTTTTTAAATCTGTTCTATCTTAAAAATGATCTTACTGTCCCTAAAATGTAGTTTTTATCTTTCAAACACAACTCCAGACACACAATTCCTTTGATGTATAAAGGTTTCATATTGTGGAGAATTCACCTTTTTAAGTTTAGAATGCTATGAGAGTGTTCTCTTCTCTCATCATTAGTTGTTGTTTTTTGTCAGTTACTTGTAAACTAATGATAATGAGAATGTATTTAGATTGATTCATACATGTGTGAGTAGTCTTGTCATCAGACGTACCTCCTATCCCCCAGAAAAATTGGACTCTTGAGTATCAAGTTCCATGCTAACACCATCAGCTAAAGGCTAACACCATAAACAAGTGCATTTCCTACAATCTCCTCATATACTTATACTGAACAGTGCAAACTAATTATCATCCGAAAAGATTTTTTCACAGTAGAAGTGTATCAAAAGTAAGACAAAAGAACTTTTTGGGAGTTTCTAACCTGTTCTAACATTGCTGTGAGCACCCAGTCGTGTCTCGCTAAGCCTCAGAAAAAACACTGTTCTGAATGTCCCAGGTTTGTGTCATGTAGATTTCTGAACTCTTCAGGTAATTGTAAATCTGTAGTAGATGATTGACAATCTAATACATATGATCATTTTGTCCAAAGGCAATATATATATATATATATATATATATACAGGGTGCGATTTGTCAAAAAAACAGAAGGGGGGATGAAAAATTATAAGTCATTCTACACGCGCACCACGTGCACACGCATAGCGTGCACGCGCACTACGTACACGAGCACTACATGCACGCGCACTACGCACACGTGCATATTGTGCACGCGCGCCACCACAGTCACGTCTCTTCTTTCCCGTGTTCATTCAGTTTCTTTCCACTCGCTATGAACAGGCTTCTGGCGCGTTTCTCCCAAAATGAACAGATTCTATTTAGTACATAAGCTCCGCAGAGCCCCGGGTTTTTCGTGCCCCTCAGTGCAGCTCTAGCAGCATCGGGTTCTATAAACAGGAGCAGTGCAGTTACGTGTCTTGTCCAGTTTTGAATCGCATCGCGCCTCAACATTCCGTCTCACATGTTCCTGACTTGATCTTCCCGCTCTGCTTTGCACACAGTCGTGGATTAAACCATGATTTCTCAGGGCAGAGGACAGAGCAGCAGCACAGCGGCTCCGAGTGACCAAACCCGAGTCTACACAAATGACAGCGTAAGAGAAGAGAGTGAAAGACAGATCGGCGCGGCGGCGCCTATGTTATGATCTGTCCATTTAAACTATGCTTGTGCGCGCAAAAGTTAGAGGAATAACCAATCAGAGAAGCACTGTATGTGAAAGTGTGACGTTATTGGCTGTTATGAGAGCTGCCTGTTGAGCGGAGAAGCAGCAGCGGGAGAAGGAAAAGCATAAATGAGACTACGCTGGGATTGATAGAACACTGAAAATTCGGATATGAAACACAGTCTATGTTATTTTTTTATCCCCCTACAAATAATACAAGATAAATGCAGAAGGAGGGATGGGAAATTATAAGCAGAGAGGGGGACGGACAATCCAGAGGTAGGGAAAATCCCTCCCTTCCCCCCCAGCAAATCGCACCCTGTATATATATATATATATATATATATATATATATATATATATATATATATATATATATATATATATATATACTGTACACACAACAAAGTGTGCCTTTACAGTAAGAAAAGTCTTGAATGGCCTAAAGTTCTCAGTGAGGCTCCTTCCTTCACACTCCCACTGCTGTAGTTGTGGAGGCTGCAGACAACAGACTCCCACAGCGACTGAGGAAACAACTTTTGAAACCTAATTTCGGCCATGTTTTCACAGAGGAAGAGAAAACTATTACTCACACTCTCTCCCCACCTGTTTCCAGTTGGACTCGCAGATTACATCTCCCAAAAGCATCCTTCAACAATAACAATAATGCACCGGATTGTTGATTTAGTGTCGTGGTTTGAAGGGAATGTCACCGTGGTCTTTCCGTAACATTATCTTTACGGCATTTCGATCCGGCGGATAAAACAGATGCGAGCGGTTTTCTGGTGACAACAGATAACATTTAAAGGTCTCCAATAACCGCGTTAATAAAGACGGCTGCGATTTTTGTTATTACAAGTTAAACTAATTTGTGGATCTCTGAAAGTGATTCCATTAGGAGGAAATGCAGCACGCCAAGTTTTTCTTCTGGCCAAGTTTGACAAAATGTAAACGGGTCAAAAGCAGAGCAAGGAGGGTTTATGAATTGAATTAGGATGTTGTTTTCTTTAGTAATTTTACGTTATAGTATAATCTCTGTGAGTTCAAACATGCATGAGTGCTATGAGTTTTAGGTAAATGTCTGTAAATGACAAATTATACCATATTTTAGGGTTGTAGCTGTTCAAAGAAATAGACATGTCCCGTAAAAATACTATAGAGTTTTTTGGCTGAATGTGTTTTAATGCAGTGTTTTTCAACCAGTGAGCAGGGGAACACTAGTGGGCCTTGAGATACTGCCAGGTGTGCTTGAAAAAATTACCAGTTTCCAAAATTCAATTTATGAAAAAAGATTAATCAGATTTAAATGAATGAATATTTGCCGTCTTGAAGTGTCTGAACAATATTTGAAGCAAAACAATCACCATTTACAAATTGAATGAATCATTTAAAGGTGCCCTATGTAACTTTTCCAACAAAATCAATCAATCAAATTTATTTGAGCAGTCAATCAAATTAAAACATCATACTGGTGAATATCTTGGCAATATCATTGAATAAATGCTCAAAAAGGAGTAGGAAGACTTATAAACTTATAAGCTGCTACCCCACAATAATGCTAAGTAAATGAGACAGCATAGTACATACTTATTGAACATACTTAATCATTATTCATGTGTAACAATTTGTAGATAATGTGTTTACAGAGATATGCAAGACTACAAAACTCATCTTTCTGCATACTTTGAAAATGCATTTTTCTTGTATAGTTGTTTAAAGGTACACTGTGTAACTTTTTGGCCAAAAAATAAACTTGAATAAAAGCATGTTTTTTTAGTTAAGATGTCTTGTGACACAAAATAAATGATATAATTGTGTAACTTTACTCTGAGCGGGCTTGCGTGGCCCCAAAATGAACCATTATTTGACCAAGAGGAGGGCCTCCTCCTGTGTATTTCTATGGAAAAGCAGCTCATTTAGCTATATTTTCTCACATTATGACATAAAATGTATTTATCCCAATAAGAATGTTCTAAAGAATGATTTATCTTCATATTTGTATTGAATTGTGATGTTGACTTTCACCTCCAGAAAGTTACACAGTGCACCTTTAAAGGAATGAATGTTGGAACAGAACTTTAGTAAAAGAATCTGTCAGTAAAACTTTAAACTATTAAACATGTATTTGATCAATTATAGATCATTTTATTTTTATTTTACTTTCACCTGACGTTACTTCTCTTTACAGACTGATATTAAGAGGGTCATTCCATTCTAACAGAAAAGTTTGATTGTGCCTCTTTAAAGTTTAATATAGCCAATATTTACAACATTGTTTCCAAAGTAGTTTGATTTGGCCATGTGTGTAAGTGTGCCATGTAAAAATGTCAACCAAAAAAATGTGCCGAGACTAAAACAAGGTTTTAGTGCAAAGGCCAGTGTCATTTCCAGTGCAGTTGTGACATAAGCATGAGCTGCCCACTTAAAACTGTGTGCTGATCACAACCAATCACACTGCTCCTCTCCACTCTCAGCCCCTCCTTTCACCCTCACCTATGCTTTTCCACGAGCCAGCCCTGTTTGAAATGTGTTTGTGGCGGGAGTGCAAGAGGTGAAGTTACTTCAGCAAAAAAAAAAAAAAACCTTTTGCTGTTCTGCACAAATTCTTGGTATACAGCTGTTGTTTTAAAACTTGTCAGGCCACAGACAGGATGATTATTTGTGCTGCTGGAGTTTATAAAATGAGCTGCAGTAGCCAAAGGTACAACTTAAAAGCTTACTTACGAAATCTAAGACTTTTGAACTTTAAAATAAAAATAAAGTCTTGTGCTTGATAGAAAATATTTTTCTAGTCTGTAGGATTTTTCTGCTGCAATATTTTTCTGGCCACAGCAAGCTACCTCATACAGATTGTTTTAATAGGTCCATAGACACCTTTAACTGATGAATCAACTAAAGAAACAACCCTGCAACATATTGTCCACATTTAGTGATTTTGGCTCTTCTGTGACACAAAGTGCATGCTTTTTATTAGATACTGGGGCTGCAAGATGAATCACACAACCAAATCAAGATCACACTTTCAATGGTAATTCAGTAATTGCCTTAATTCAAAAGGCTGCAAACTTTACTGCCTTTTAAATGATACAAGTAGATAGTTTCCCAAAAGCTGCACTCATATTATAAACATGTGTGGAAGCTCACCGAAGTCTTCTGTAGCTCTTAAGATTTGATCACATTTCTGACCCAAAGTTCTCTCACAAGACTAAGGCCACAGGGTCACAGGAGTTCATGCTAAAACAACTCTTCATACAGAACAGGACCAATAAACTGTCTGAGAAAGTAGAATAAATGTACCAGTCACTCTTAAAAACTCCAGATGGCTTACTCTGTACCTTCTCATTTTGTGCTGTTGTGGATACAGCGTCCATAAAAAAAATAATTACTAATTACACAAAACTAAAGACATGTGGTGGAAGGTAACCCACTTTTTTCCGTTTTATTAAAAAGTAAAAAGAAGTTAAGAAAAATCGACCCAGGAATTACTGACATTTGATCTTTTTTTTTAACACATATCCTTGTAAACACCTTACTTAAATTACTAAAAAACTTAAGCAAAAAAATATTGTCATCGTTGCCCACTTCGCACCAAAAGCACACTAGTTTTATTCATTTTGAAATTTTAATTAAACACAGATTTAAATTCAGATTTCAACCAGGCAAATGTAAAGTGAGATTATCACTATTTCAAAGCTGTAAATGCCTGAGTAAGCTAGCTCTTGCTACAAGCTATTAGCTTAAAGTGGCAATAAATAAGTGTGGCATTCTGGGCTTTTTATTGGCAAATTTTAAGTGAGATACATTCATAAATATCAATATACAAAAGCAATATAACTGTAGACTTACCAATAATGATTTCAAAAGAAGTAATTTTGCTCTGCGCATGTTGTGGAGTGGTGCAAACTAGGCAATGACCGACATGTTTGTATGCTAATGACTCACTGTGGACTATATTTAATGTGAATAGATGTTAACAAGGGTCTGTGCTGGGGGGACATTGATATTAAGTTGTATTTTTGCTAAACAAAAAAAATCTGGTATAATATAGCCAGCTAGCTAGCTGTCTACTTAATATCCAGCCATCTGTAAACAAAGATGGAGTCGTATCCTCAAGTACTGCACACATGAAGCAAACCAGCAGCCAAGATTAGAAGCTAATTTCATTTAAGTGCGTAATGGAATACAGTGGAACAAACAGTGAGTCATTTTCATGGCTTCAGTCAGAAGGGCTTACCTGGTTTAGCTGGACACTTCTGGCACTTGCTGAGACCCCAGGAGGCTCCCACACTTCCACAGCAATCATCCTGTTTTGTAAGGCCTGGCAGGGGCTTGCCGCACTACAACAACAGCAATAGTCACTTTTTAAATACATTACTATTTATTAGGGTTAGTAAACCTTTTCCAATGTGTGAGCTAAAGTTATCAAAAGAATTGTCAAAATTTGAGTTCTGTACTGATGTCAATTAAAAGTGTACGTTGGAAAAATAGGACATGGACAATAATAAACACATCAAAAAGCTTGCATAAACTAAAAAACATAAAATATACTGAATATTTAAAGACCAACTTAATCGCAATCCAAAACATGCCTAAACAAATGCAACATGAGCTGGTCAGTGTGGCCCTATAAGTCCCTGCAGTATATAAGTCTTACTCACAGATGGTCTGTATGTCAGGATGTGTGTACTGTAGCTCTCTTGTACAAGCACATCACTCCTCTGGTTTCAACACCTATGATATACCACGATAGCCTTAACCTTTCACCTTCCTCCATGTGGCTCCCATCAGCGTGTGGTGACATTGCAAATGGAAGTTTCAATTCAAGCTTAAATTCAACAAGACTCATTCCAAACGCTTGTCTCTTGTCTGTTGAGGGATAGCACTTAGTACATCCGTTACCTTTACTTCACGACCGCTAATATGCATTTACAGCAGAAGACTCAGCTTTTTTCAACACCAACATTAATTAAACCCTGGAGCAAAAAAGTTCAGCAACACATGTATCATTTCGAGATGGGAATCGAGAACCGGTTCTATTTTTTAGCATTCCATCATAATCGTACATGTTTTCACCTTATCAATTCCTTTTATTGATGCTGCTGAGGTTGTGTCAACTTTGACCTGATCTTGCCTGTTTGCTGTTTTATTGCAACCACAAGTTTTAGCTCTGGCAAAACCTATGACCCACACTGCACCTTGCATCAAATCTTGCGTGGATATACAGTATGTATTTTTCGGAGTATACGTCGCAGAAGCCCAAAATGCATGTTTTAGAAGAAAAAACGTATTTAAATCGCACCGTAGTATAAGTCGCACTTTTTCACGTTTTCCATCCTGCTGCTGCTTTTTAATGACACGGAGAACAAGGGCCGCTGGCATTAGGGCAAAACTACAAGGGAGATCAATCATAACATGACTTTATTGGCATTTATTGGGCTCTTGTCTTTCAAGTGATCATGGTCAGAGAACTACTCTTGAAATCAGACCGAATTAACGCTTTCTTCCTGTTGTTTTCATTGATGAAGCACTATGAGGTAACATGAGCATCAGCGCGGTTAAGAGACTGCAGGCTCCGGTCTACAGTTTTATAAATGTTAGCTCCGCACTTACGCAAGTAGCTGCACCTCGGAGGGCGACAGTGTACGCCTCACTGTCGGAACAGCAGCGCGGATGAATCGGCATTTGTCTCTTGTTTGAGAAGCAGGGAGAGCTCGAGTCCGTGTAATACTGTACATTCGGATGTGCTTTTATGCGGCAAAGAAGAGCGCGGAACCTAAACTGTGGCAATGAGGCACTTGCATGTGGTGCACGTGTCTCTGCCTGGTAACTTGCAATGTCTGGTAAAGGGGGCATCTGAAGATAAAAGTCGCTTTTATGGTTTATAAATGTTACAATTATGTTTCTTCAGCTTTATCTTGCCATTCAGAACAGAAAAATGCAAAAGTCTGTTGTGCATTCAGAGATTACTTTTTACGATTACTATTTCAGTTATTAGGTGAGTGACAGATGCTTGGACTGTATGTCTTCTTGTGAATACTGTACATTTTGTGATTTAAGGACTACAAGCACACACTCATTTTCCCATACCTGGCCCATCCACTGTTTCCTGGAAACATTCCCCACTCCGTTGCCATTGGGCCTTGGTTGTGGTCTTTGGTGGGTGTGGTCATTGCTGTGATAGTGTTTGTCTGTGTGCTCATTGGTAGATTCGTGGCCGTGGCCGTTGCCAGGTTGCGAGCGCTGTTGCACTGAGTGAGCTCTTCAGCAACAGGAGGTCTCTGACCCGGCTGTACACGTGCAACCTGGTGTACCTGGACTTCTGCATCAGGAGGGTGTTGGATGTGGACATTCACTATAGACGGGTGGAGAGATGCTGGGGAAGAGATGGTAGAAGAAATACTTTTAATAGATAAACTTATAGGAAAATTCATTTCTTATTATTTCAAGTGCAAATACATGGACAAATCAATGAGACTGTTCATTGTACAAAATATATAAAATAGAAATCACACTTGTAAGAAAGTTATATGTTTCTTCCCACAATATCTCTGACATCATAACAGATGACAGAAGGGTTTATGTGATGAAGAAGATGGTTTATAGTTGCATATTTTGGAGGCACATCTTTAGCCAAGAGGATAAACGTTTTGTATACATAACGCAATCTGAGAAAAAAATCAGTTAACATTCTGCAAAAGTATTCAACACAAAAACAATCAACTTCTGCTTCATTTTTCCGATATAAACAAAGCGAACTTCCCAGCAGTGAAGATGTTCTAATGATACTAAAACATCAAGTGGTGGGTTTTCTCCATTAAATCAGATAATATTGTGTAGCCCAAACCACATTTGTGGAACGACTAAGATGTTGCAATCTAGAGAATGAGGGCTTTTGTCTGTCTGACAGAGGAAAGCATCGATCTTCAGGGAGTGCCAGGGGCCATTTCCAAGAAGTGTGACCCAATTCGTGAGTCATAGTCTCAGATACAGACACACGAGTGAACCCAAAAAGTAAACGTTATCAAATTGCTCTAGTACTATGAATAAATGTTTTAAATTTGTATTTGTTATGGCGCTAAAATCCTTGAAAATTATAAAGCATTCAATTTGATCAGCTAAAGCGTGCAAACAACAAAAATAACGAGACCTGACTAACAAATTAAAACACAAGATCATGTATTAGGGGCCCATCAACAAAGATTTTTGCTACGATCGCTTAATCGCTAGGCATAATGCCTAGCGATCGCTAGGCATTATGTAAACAAAGAACAATTGGGCTGATTTCACATCAGTTTATTTTCTGTTTTATTTCTTGCCACACAATGGATAAGCACGGGAGGTATATTTTCATCCCATGTGTTGTATAGTCGTGTATATGTCGAGTTTTGACGAGTTTTTTTGTATTATTAGTGGTAACGCAATGATTTTATTCTGAAAATCACCAGATTCACTTCACCTGCGCTCGCTTGGTTTCCTGTTTAGCGTGTCCTGTTTTCACAACTTCACCAAAAAGGGTTCCGGTGCGCTCCGGCGTCCGACCAAAATTTTAAATCAACGAAACGTTTTCGGAGCGAAGGATTGGCTGTACCGGAGACACCAGACTGTACTGTACACCGTGTGAGCCACTCTCGGACTTTTCAAGTTAAGTAAAGGCTTCGGTGGCTGCACCGTAGTTGGAGTGGATACAGTGTGAGCCCGGGGTAAAGGTTTAAAAAGCACAGAACAAAGGAATGATTACCTTGCTGGTTGGAGAGGGGCAGAGTGTACATGGAGTGTGAAGGCCCATGCTGGCTGGTGTTCTTTGTGCTGGAAGGGCTGGGTTTGGGAGCAGGAGAGGAAGGGAGGTGACAGAACTTTCCAGTTGAATTTGATGGACACCAACAGTGATCTCTGCCAATACAGCGGCCACCGTTTTGACATGGGATCTGACAGAAGACTGCGAAGACAAAAGAAAGAAAGAAGGAGATTGTTGGAACTGACTTTTGAATTAAGTATCAGTGCAGAAACAAACTACTGTTTTATAGTAAAGGAAGAGTGATACAGTCAGTCACAGTTTGATATTTGGGTGTAAAGATACAACAATTGGGTAACAAATCGTCTATACAAAACACATATATGGCTCCGGATCGTGACATCAAACATCAGTAGAATGTTCAGTTGGTCTCAAGTTGAACCAACAGAGAATTGCTAAATACTGAAAAAAAAATTATTAAAGCCTATTCTGACACAAAACCCTGAAAGACAATAAACCTGGGACCTTAGGTGGGGAAACCCTGGACATAGGCAGAACATGCAAACTCCACCAAGACAGATGTTAACTTAGCTCGCCACAATCTTCTTGCTGGGAAGCCATAGCCATATAGTCACTTGAAAGTAATTTGAAAAAAATAAATAAATGACTAGTTGACCACTAAAATAACTCAGTTTCAGTCCTTTTTAGCTGTTATTATTTTATGGGTATTTTATGAACTAAGGAAACATGACAATATATTCGTAATCTTTGTTAACTTTTAAAATATGATGTTAATTAATTGGGACAACAGATCTAATTTAAACGTGTTATTTTACAACTATTCTCAGACACTTTGTTCCTCATATTTGTAGTTTTTTAACTTCACTCCAAGGCCAAATTTGGACACCTCTTTCCTCTATTTTTGTTTTCCTCAAACTAAATACTAATTACATTCTGCAGGAGCCTAATATCATTTGAAATGATAAATCACAAATAAAGTATGATGTACATTTCTCACAGTTTTAAACAAGCTTTGTCAGAGTAATTTATAGTTTGTAATTTACCAAAAGGCAAATGGAAAGAGGAGTAAAGGCTAGCAACATCCAGATGTTTCAATGTAGGGCTTGGCGATTTGAGGAACAAATGTATCACGATCTTGTTTTTTTCTATTTCGCATTTTCAAAACAAAACTATAAATGGCGTTTGGTAATGATTTTTGAAACATAACCTAAACAGACTTCTAATCACTGCCATTTAGCACAAAAAACAATCAAATTTCTTCTCCCAAAGTTTGGCTTCTGTTCCAAGCCGCGTGTTTTTACTGACAGACGATTAGCTTCCGTGCTCCCGAATAATTGACATTTTGACTCAATTAATTGCCCAGCCCTAAGACCTGCTCTCCTCTATTCATCTTATTTCACTCCGCCCACTTTATCCTTAGTATCAGTCTTGGAAAAACAGTTACATTTATCCTTTCCACTTTTTTAAGGCTAACAACACAATCTGAATATCTAATAGTCAATAACAATACCAGTTTTTCTTTTTGCTTGAACATGTACTACTTTGTAGATCAATGCATTGACACACTAACAAAGTGCAACCAAGGAAGAGAGATGCTAGACTTGGCCTGGCATGTGGGGGAATGAGCTGCCTGTCAAGAAGCATTAACACAACTCAGGCTACAGCAGGACGGGAAAGGACAATCAGCCCAAGAAATTGATATGGATGGCCTGAGAACGATAGCAAACAAAGAAGATAAATGACCAAAATGGGATGTGGTTAGAGTTCTTGATTAGACATGCTGACATTATCATCAGAAATTAAATGTATTTACTCAGTGTGGGTCACAAATCTCCCCTGGTTGGCAGGCCTGTCCCACCGCAGCATGGGATGAAACTATTTTTAGCCCCTTCCCCACCACAGCACACTGTCTGCCTCTCTGTTAAACAAGCACACTTCTCACTCCATAAAGAACCTCCTCTGATTTCCAATGTCAGGCTTTTAGTTTAGTCACTGGGGGCGTGATCCAGGGAGCTTGTTATAATTACCCGGAGCAGATTTTACTGCACTGTGTACGGGAACATTACAACGGCATGAGATAACTGTTTGTTTACTTTGTCCACTTGACATTCCATGCCGAGCACGCAGCACCTCAAGCCAACAACAGAATGCAACTGGAAAGAAATTGTGTTTTAATGCTACCACATAATGGAGGGAGATTTGGAAGAAATCAAACAAGACATAGACAAGCTGTGAATTAGGTGTAATTATGTAGTGGGTGTCTACTTGAAGTAAATCAGTCCTGGCATACTCAAAGTGGATTGACGTGCATGTGAATCAAATGGTTTACATAATGTGAAGCTTAACAAACCGTCTGGCGTGTTTAGTCTCTACTAGTTAGTGTGTGGCATAGAGGCTTCACTTCAGCAGTAATTAGCCTGACCCAAAGCCTCAGACTGATGAGAAAGTGGGAAACAAGCAGGGGTCCTGGCTCTGGCTGCCTCTGCCCTCCCCATGGACACTCCTGTGTGAATTTGTGGCAAAGCCCCTGGATAAATGGCAGGTTTAATATAATCCTTGTGAAATCCTGCTCATGCTGTTACTCTTTCTCTTGTTGTGCCTCTGCCTGTGTGTTCACTGGCGGCCACTCTCCCAGCAGCATGTTCCATGGTTCAGGCAGCCACAAAGAGCTCTGCTAATGTGGGAGCGTGGGACCACCAGCTCCACGTGTGTGAAGAGATTAGCCCGATTTTACAGGGCACTCTTAAATCTAACACTGCTCTGCTCTGCCCTTTTCTCTTTACTATTGACCCGTACAGGTTTTCTCAACAGTTCTCAACAATAATCTGCACTCCCCAATTTTCATGGTGGACAGCACATTGCTGCTGGGAACTAGTTATTGTTAGAACCACTCTATAAAAAAGAGAATAGAAGCATGAAAGAATGAAAGCTGAAAGTGTAAGAATGTGATGCATTTGCGACAGAGTGGAGAGATAAATGAAGAGAGGAGATGACAGAGACTAGACAGGGGCCTATGTTGCACTTACACAGTCTGAAGCCTGGTTTTTGGGCTGCTGCGGTTGCTGTTGTGGATTCTCACTGTAAACAGTAGTAGTGTCTCCCTCTCGCAGCTGTTGTAGCAGCGTCCACTGTTGCAGACCCGCCGACAGAGCATAGGGTGAAGATGATCTTAATGCGGTCCAAGTTGGAAGTGAGGTTGGCTCCTGGGAAACAGACACACACCTGGGTGAAGAGTAGCAGCAGCAGCAGAAGAGATGAGCCTGAAGTAACCTGCATCCTTCCTCTTCTGCGAGCAATGACAAACTCCTGGTGGAGGCGAAGGGAGGTTTATAAGAGTGCGAGGGTGTGTGTGCTGACGGTCGGCCAGTGGCATGCTCACACTGGAACAAGCCCTTTGCCACAGGCCAGCACAGTGAGAGGATACTGATAGGTATCCGGCTTGACTCCAGGCACTTTATCTGAGGCAGAAGGTGTTCTGGATGTGTGTTCCACAGACAAACAGAAGTGAGTGCAAATGAACATTGTGTAATGTTGGGAAGCTGTTCAACAGCCGTTGCCCTGGTACAGAGCTCAAACATATGAGAAACTAGAAGCACACAGCTGTGTGCATTGGACCGCACATCAGAGGAACAAGAGGAAGGCAAATTTGAAAAAACAATATATGATCATTTTATTTTTGTCCTGGTTGGAACACTCAACATCTTTCGGTCTAATGCTGGTTGTGCAGATTGTAGAAGACAAAAGTACTGTGTCTGAGCTGTTTACAAACACACACATGCTGAACACACAACTCCATATCAGATGTCTGTATGTGATGCAGCCAGAAAGCAGAAGAGGAGAGACAGTGCAGGAGGAAGTGCAAACTGAGGCACTGCCAGCACTTTTTTCCTCATGGCTAATGTTCCACACGGTGATGACAACACAGGATGTGTATGTACGTATTTTAGCAGCTGAATATTGTACCAAAGTGGTCTGTGTTTGTTTTGACGTGGTTAAGGAGAGTGGAAGTGATAAGTATCCATGTAAAATGAGGGCTGTATCGAAGCAAAGCTAATATTGATAAGGACAATACTGTATCTACAAGTGAAAGGCTTACCTGCTGGTAATACGGCATTGTTGTGCTGCCCTTGCCTTGGGCTATTGGCAGGAGGCCTGTGCTGTCGGTGACCATTCCAGTTGGTGGAGTAACCATTGGTGTTGGGGAGGGCGTTGGATGTAATGGGTCCAGAGGATGATGGGTAGCGCTTTACAGTGCGAGAGGTCCCAGTATGCTGTGGGGATGAATCAGGGGTCCTCTTCTCACCTGGGTCCTGTCAGTCAGATCAACATGGAGACATAAAGTTATGATCTCAGAGAAATTCTAACTATATACATATATTCAAAGTGCAGCCATCATTAGTGCTGGTGCATTGGTGTGAAATCCATTTTGTACGGTCATTATGTGTAACAGAGAAATTCAACCACGCTTGCTTAGGTCATGGCATTCTTTAATTCATTGTGGGACAAAATTATTATGCTTTTATAAATCCAATTAGTTGAGCTGCTCTGAGTATTTCTCTTACAATAATCTGCATAAAACAAATGGACAGAATATTTTAGTTCATAGTCATTATGTGGAAAGTGTGAGTGGGAAACGCATTCAACACCTTTTTGTCACTCATTAAATCTGCTTTGCTGCACCGGGAACTGGCTGTTCTATGTGCTTGTGGTCAAAGCAGCGAACAACGTGTTGCAAATGTCTGGAGGAAGTATTAATGCAAGGCTCAAAGAACATTGTGGACTATGGGAGGGCACCTGGTGGGAATTTGATTTGGGTCAATTACTGCAGCTGACCCACCTGGATCCTGCGCTCATGTGAGTGACCTGGGCAGGCTTGTAGCACGGAGAGCTGATGAGATGAGGAAGGATTTAAAGGGGAGGAGATATTGCCCCACGCGAAACATCTGGAGCCCACTGATCTGACTCGACAGACAGCCAGCAGTGCAAGAGAAAGACAAAGCACGCCAGACACATCAGAGGAATGGACTTCACAAAGCGCACCTGTGGCCCTGTAAGGTAAATGAGAGCGTAATCAAACCCTGAATGGGGATATAAACCATACCTTACCAGTCATTACAAGAGCTTTGAAGCCACACACTATGTATTTACAAACTGATTCAACCCTGTACAACATAGAAGTCTGTCAAATAAACACGCTCCACAATAATGCACATGCCCCAGCTGCACTACAAGTCTATGCACGTCTCTTTTATTCAGTAAGCCACATACTTACAGTCAATGGGAATAGGACACCAAATGAGAAGGAAAGACAAATGTTCAATAATAGTGGCTCACGTAATCTTTACAAAACCCAACAGGCTGCACCTCCACCTGACAGCTGCCGGCACAGATGGACCGACACAAGGGCGGATCTCGACTACAGAAAAGGGAAGTCAGCTGCGCTCCTGTCAGTCAACATCACTCTGAAAGGTCAGGCGGGATGGGACATGGCTAACGGAGCTACATTGTCCAGTCGCTATTGGGTGTTTCCGTGTCTTGCTATGACACCTGGCCCGCCAGCATCCTGCCTCACATCCTGCGCTGCAGCCAGATGTAGCGCTTCAGATCTGCGTGACGCTCCATGGTTTGCAAGTGACTTCCTCACAGCATGAGCTCACTGGTGCCCTCTCTGCCTGCGGATCAAGGGGAGGAACGTTCTGTGTGTTTGATGTCATCATTAGGAACTTCAAGGCCAAGGTGATGCACGGAGGAAGGATTCCCCGCCTTGTTCAACATGACCCGGGAGCAATTTGGGAGACCTCTGCCAAGTTTACATAGAGCACATTTAGACAGACGGAAAATGTTTGAGGAAATGAAGAATGGACATGCAGCTTTAATTAAAATGTTGACGATGAAGACAATGCAGCTGCCGAATGAACTGAATTACCACTAATACTGATACCAGACAACACCATCTTACTAAGTATGTTATTGTATGCATTCTCAAAGATATGGCCAGGTCATTTTGAGTAGTTTTTTTTACTATGAAGCTGCCCGTTGTCCAAAGTTATGGTGAGCTTGACCAACAGCCCATGTACATGGAACACAAACCATTACACTACAATACATGACAGACTGTTTCTACTCAAAAAAGGGTTTAAATTTGTATAAATATATGTGGGAAAACATAATTTAATAGACACACACAGTATTGCCATAGTAATGTTCTGAATTCTATGCTCTTCATGACAATAATTCCATGATGAAATCTGACTATGTTCATGTTCTTAATTTTCCCATCAATATGAAAAATGCCTGTGTCACAATCACGTACACATTCTATACAGAGTTAAACTGAGAGATGAAACCAGGCTTTGTCAGTTTGCTGTCTGTTACAGAAGGGGAATGGCTTTGTTTAGTACAAGACATCTTTTTCATGATCCAAACATATGCTTGATAATTACATTCAAAGAGAAACAATCTTCTCTTATGCATCGACAAATCCCTGTCCAAACACTTGATCAAAGGCTGTCTTTAGGTCTGATAGCAAAATATTCTTCTGACTTCAACATACAGCCACTGGCACTGTCCGTAAGCCTATTTATCATTCATTTCATATGGACTGAGAACAATTAGAGCTACGCTCCACCGCATGCGAGGAAATGACATATCACGCAGATAGCCAAGAATCTGCAACACTTCCAAATGTGTTGCAAAAGTTGCTTGGCACTAGCCATGTACAATATCATTATCACTGTATTGCAAAAGAAAATATTAATTGTGGATATGTCAGACACCGGAGATAAGCTCATCCACCAAGTGGTAGATGAGGTCTGGAAACTCAACTCAACTCAACTTTATTAATAGAGCACTTACAAAACAACACCACTGGCCAAGTGTCATACACTTCTTCAAACAGGGCATAAATACAGTACAAAATACAGTACATACTAGGGCTGTAGTCCATATAGAAGTATCATGACAAACTTGTTGGCAATACGCCAATGTCCACTAGTATGTAACATAAGAGCAGTGTGAAAGTACAATGTGTTTGCATTTTGTTATTCTCATAATCAAAGTTACATTCTTAATATTGATTTTAAAATAGCGGCACTCAAAACATGTTGAAAAAATGTTAACAGGTTAAATACAATACTTTTCTATGATTTTTTTTAAATAGATTTTCTCATTTTGGTCAGTAAAATATAACAAAAATGTTTCTTGATGTGTATCTTAGGGATATACTGTACATGTATCGAGATATATTGTATCATGACCTTTGTATTGGGATTCATGTAGAACATAATCAACACTCAATTTAGTTTTAAAGCGTTGAATTAAAAATGGGAAATGAATCAGTCAGTCTGATGTGTGGATATTTTCTTCTACAGTTTTGGAGCATTTTGTCCTTGGTCTTTGGGATCTGGCAGCCTCCTACTGGGTTCGAAGTTGTGTGCGTCCACC
Source organism: Mugilogobius chulae (assembly GCA_038363315.1). Taxonomy (NCBI): domain Eukaryota; kingdom Metazoa; phylum Chordata; class Actinopteri; order Gobiiformes; family Gobiidae; genus Mugilogobius; species Mugilogobius chulae. Next base: position 229,900 of record CM076406.1, read on the forward strand.
TTTTCACATCCAGGACCTGCTGCTAAAGCTCTGGCTGTGTGTAAAGTGGCAAAGGCCCACAAGACATCATCACTCTCACTGGGTTTGGTGGTGTTCACGGCAGAAAGAAGCCTGTGTTATTGTCACCTACCCGGTCTGTGTAGAGAGCATGTGAGGGTCACAGACTGGTTCACTACTGTATACTCTATACCCATTGATAAACGTGTCATACAGAAAAGCACTGTTAACCTCAATTCTCAAAACAAAAAATTAAACTAAAATGATTAATGCTCCGATTACTTGAAGATCTGATCATGATCCGGAAATAAAAAAAAAAAAAATAAAAATGGATCACTATAAATGATCTCTGTCTACGCATGCACAGCTGAGTTTTTTCACAAAGTGTGCTTCCGTCTTCCACTCCTAATATCAAAACACTACCAAAAAGGCAGCACAGGAAAAAGTAAAGTGAACCAGAAAAGAATGTTCACAAAGACATTACGAGGCAGTATCAGCATGAAATTTGGAAGCTTAGAAAATTAAATTTACAAATATCTAGTTTAGACTTTTTGGCTCTTTGAGAGTTCCATAATGCAAACCTTCAACTTGGTTAAGGTTTTAATCCTAGTTTTGGTTGAGGAGAACCACAACTCTTGGACATTGACAGCTAAATTTGACTGGACTGAAGTCACTCTTTTGAGTCACTGAAGTCCAAGTAAAGTCTCAAGTTGCCGCAGTAGTTCATTTCTTAAGTCAGCATTACTTTACTAGGACTTGGAGCCATGTGACTTGATGCTTTGCCTTAAAAGCAATGTTTTTTTAATATATATATTTGCATAGTTTATATAGTTAGATTAATGTGCCCCAGTCAGGATTCTTTATTCACCACCACAAACTCTACCAAACAGGAATTTCACTGATTCACAGAGATTTACTATGTATCACTCAACAAAACATTCACACATGGGTTTATACGCACTAACCCAGATGTGGAGAATGTTTACATCTGTCCTATCTTTATCCCACTAATAGTGTTTATGTAGAGCCTCTTACTGTAAAACATAGACCACAGCTTATTATTTACTAATAGCTTGTCTCTATGGTGCATCATACCTATAAAGATTCACATGAAGAAGAATATTGTCATCGATTGAAGGTGCATATTTTGTCACACTAAGGTATTTATAGGTGGTGTGCAAAGACAGTTAAAGATGGGATCGAAACACCTTTTTAGTTGTAAATGAGTAAACTTTGTGTTTTCATTGAAAAGTATATAATAAATGCAGCACTTTTGGGGGGAAAAATGAGATCACTGGGTACTGTCTGAACTGAAAAATATAGAAATTTTAGTTCTAATCAGGAGTCGAATGCTGCTCTCTGATTGGCTGTGCTTGGGTGGTCCTCTCCAGTTTCACTTTGTTGTTTGTAAAAGACGTTTATTGACATAATTGCAAGCAAAATGAATACACTTCAATATTAACCATGTGTCAAAAGATTTATGTATACATTGTGTTTACAGTCTTAAAAATGCCAGTTCCATATTGGCACAACTCATTTTCATTTTGACATGCTTCAAAATACTTGTCTTCTGTATCCAATGGCTGGGGTGGATGACAAAAGACAGTCAGAAAAAATCAACTGATATAAAACCTGGGCTGGGTGTTGGATAGAGCCACATAGCAGTCAACAGAAAAAGTATAAACAACTGAACAAAAGAAGAGACTCCAAGTTTGGGCCACATCAATCTTATATTTGTCACTTGCTTGTTTCTTTACAACGTGGAGCTGGCAGCACTGTTTTAAAGAATTGGACTTGGACTTATGTATTCTCAATCTTAACTGATCAACAAATGCTTATTTTTTATCCATGAGGAAAATTGACTCATTCTTTTTATTTAAACAAAAAGTTTAATGGCTCCATTTAGCTCTTTCCAAAGTGAAGTTTGGCCAGAAGTCTGTTACATAAGCGCTGCACATAATTAGGGTAATTTGAAAGCTACTTGGTGAATAGAAGACTAAATGATGGTTATCAAAGTGCAAGTGTAAATACAAGTTTGCACATCAATCTAATTCACAAGGAGAGCGCAGTGGAGCGTTATTGTTCGTTTTGAAGCCATCATCAGTCTAACTAATGTGAACAGCCAAAACATGGAAAAAAAACTTTCAAACAGCAGCTGAAACAATGAAAACTTTGTACTTCTCAATCACTGCAAACAAGCTTTGGCAACAAAAGAACGGAAGATTTATGGGCATATTTGGGACATTTACTTTGAGAAGATGGAGCACTCAGGCCGACGTGAGGGGTACAAACAGTTTGTGGAGGCAACAAAGCACCCTGGACCAATGCCAATGCGCCGGCTTTTAAGTTCCTAAGTCCTCTAAAGCTTTCCCAACATGTGGCCAAGTTTGATCTGAACTGAGGGGGTCTTCAGATTAGAATAAACCATACCAAAATATACTATTAAAGTGTAACAAAAAGAGCCTTGGACCAAGTAACGCAAACAAAGAAATGTGATAACTATGAGGAAAGCCACATTAATATGATAAGACTTTCTGTTGGCAAACAAAATATTTGAACTTGTTTCTAAAATGCATGACTCTGTAACCCATTCTATTTTAGTCAGTTAAACTACTGGGAAGAAAATAATATATAAATATATCGGTATATATTTATACTAAAGTGAGTATGACAGGTAGGGCTGCAACAAGTTAATAGATTATTTAAAAATATGAATAAATAAATATTTTTGTAATTGAGTAATAGTTAACTGGTTTTATTTAGGTTTCAAAACATGCCACGTACAGAAAAAAACTCAGACTCAATGAAATGAATGATGATGAGCAATGAAAATTGTATTTCTTGTTGTGTTTGTGATTAAACTAATTTTAAAAAGTCACTGAATTATCTGAAATGTACTTTGTTTAAGGCATAATTTGACTTTCATACGCTAAGATTAACATAAGTTTTATTCTTTTTTGTGAAGTGACATTTCTTCAAGTGAGACATGTTTTATAAATCTTGTTCCATTGCCAAATCATATCTTAAGACAGTCAAAACCAACTCAAAACAAGATGAAAATTGTAAGCACCTTAAGATGGTACATTTTTCCATGCTCAGCAGTATTTGATTTACTCTTATATTCTAAACAACTAATCGATTAATCGAAAGTATAGGCGCCCAACTAATCACCTTCCACATTGTAAATCTGGGCCAAAATGACAATGGAGTGACAATGTGACAAATTATTATAACTCGTAAGTAAGTAAGTAATCTTTATTTGTATAGCGCATTTCACAGACACAGAGTCACACAAAGCGCTTCACAGTGGGATGAACCCCTGACTTCCCCACTCAGTGATAGTAAGCTGCCCTTACTGCCCCCAGCTCAGCAGAGGCGATTCGCTTTAACACCAGGTGCCTCAACCTCCGACTATCACATGCATGTTATCAGTTGGTGGGGAAACCGGAGTGCCTGGAGGAAACCACCCAGACACGAGGAGGAACATGCAAACTCCACACAGAAAGGTCCCGGGCCGTGCGGGAATCGAACCTGGGACCTTCTTGCTGTGAGGCCAGAGTGCTATCCACTCTGCCACCATGCCGCCAACATTTTAGTTGTGTAAAATGATTGCTCAAACTCCAGGAAACTGGGTCAGTTTTGTGTATATTGTCTTTTTGGCACTTTTTTATGGGATTCTGTTTTAGAACTTAAATTACTTTCTGTCAACTTAACTCCAAATGGAACACACAGATCTTAAAGCTGACAGATCTTAAAGCTGGGCTATCTAACGTTTCTATGTGTAATATGTTAAACCTTATCTTTTCACGAAAAACTATCCTGCAAAAGTATGATTTTGTGAGAAAATTAGACTGCCTGTGTACTGTCTGAATCTAATTATACACTATTTTGCTTCTTCTTTACTTCATTCTGAGACAAGACATTCTGAATATCTGCGCTTGGATGGTCCTGTTCTAAAGCCAAAACTTAATGTTGATGTTAATAACCACGCGCATAAGGGTTTGTGAGAACTTCAAACCAGTTGGACAGATTTAAATACAGATTTTGTCGTATGAAAACCAGGTACCCCAACTTTAATCTAAATATATCCAACAAAGCAATCATTTTAGAGTGTTGCATTAAGTCGGAGATATGGGCGTTCAATATGTAGTTCAGTTGTTTGCCTGCCTTTACATGTATATAATAAGATGTTTTGTGGCTGTAAACGCTCTAACAGCTGGTGGTGAACATTTCCCAGGCTGCACTTACAGACAGAGGAAAGGGGAGCGCAGACGGTTAACGCTGGTCCCAGGAGGAGATATTCAAGAACATTAGCACAGACACACACACTTGACTCTTGTTCTTGTTTGGCTAGTCAAAGCCCAACAGTGTTATGAATCTTCCAGACATTACGCCTGATGAATCTCACCCAAAAAAACAGGTCAGATTAGCCGTAGATGTTATCAGTGTGATTGGCCCTGATGCCTATTGCCAAGAATGATTTCCACAGTTTAGAATTTAGGTTTTATTACTGATTATTGATAAGGAATTGATTATTAATTGGATATTTAAGCTCTGTTTTGTTTTCATTTGAATGGCTTAGGTCAACTATTAAGTCCAAAGGAGTTGAGGTGAAGAGTTTAAATATGGTGGGTTTTTTTTAATGTTCAAGACCACTTTTTGCCCTATTTTCATTTTGATGAACATGTTGAGAGGTGCTTGGTTAAGATGTAAGATGGTCCACTGTGAGGCAAGAGAAAAAGGTATGAAATTCTTATGATAAAAATCTAATCGTGAGCTCATTTTTGTGACAATCTACTTTTTGGTGAAATCGTCGTATTGTGATTTTCCATTTCTCTATTGGATCCATCTGTCTCTTCAAATACCGACTTTTCTCACCTACTTCTCAAGGCTTCAGAGGTGCCAGGTGCACTTCTTTATAACTTCTTTTGTCTGTTATGAATTTGAAGGTATGCTTTTTGGGCTGCACTTTCAAGTCATAAAAGAGGTAAATTCAGGCATTATTTCAGGCTTGAATTAAAAATACATCCATTTATGACTGAAACATACATTTTAAGCATATTTTCATGTCTAAAAGTCTTTATCAATGTTAGAAACGCTTAGAAGCTTGGCGAAGATACACAATGTTCGAATTAATTGATTGTTTAATTAACTTTTTACTTGTTTTGTGATTTTTTTCAACAGCTTGGACGCTTGTTTCTCTCTGAAAATCTGGCTACACTGGTCGATCGATCATTGACAGCTGGAATTAACTATTGCCTTTCTGAAAAAGCAGGTAATTGTATTTACCTCAAAGACAACAGGAAAAGAGACAGTTATAAGAATTAGGACAAAATCTAAATCGTGATCTGGCTCCAAGAAAATCATGATATTCCTTTGTTGCCATTCGCCTAGCTACTTCCTACCGCTCTGTACAGTCAGTTGATCCTTAGCATAAAACTATGAATCACATTCTTCCATATCAAATGTTCACTGTGCTGCTGTTAAACTCCTCACAGCAGCAAATCCAGGAACTGGGTTGTGGTGAAGTGGTCAAGGGTTGATTGGAAAACCGAAATAGCTTGACACAAACCTTTGTCACTTAAACAGCAGACCTTAAATTATAGCTTTTAGAAAGTGTTTAATCTTGGTAGTAACTGTTCCGATCTTCACAGTATTGCCTGTTCTCACGATTTGTTTTGCAAGCTAATTCAGTACTTAGTCTTTTTACAGGGGAAACGGGAAAGGCAACACTGAGGACAGCTAAGGACACAGAAATGGCTAGATATAAATACATACTGAATTTATCACGATGGAAATGTTTCAGCTAATATTAGTTGTTTTTTCCCAGTGCTTCATGAGACCAGAGCTTTTACATTTTTACTACATAGCAACCTTGCAGCAGTATTTCTGTAAAAATGGATGTGACGTACATTTTTTTCCCGTTTAAAAGAAGGACAAGTTTGACTAATGCGCTTTGAACATGGATGCAAAGGGCCAAACATCAGCGAGCAATTAAGGGCAGGTCACTCTTTGATAGCATCTCTCATTATGATTGGGATAATTGTGGGTCCTGGCAGTGCATTTCCCCTTGAGAAAACCTGGGTGTGTAAAGGCTTTATTGCGGTGTCAGCGGCCACAGAGACTACACTGTATCATGTGCTTTCTCTGTATCTGGACGGTGTTTTCTGGACGGAATATTCTGGTAGCAGCTAGTGACAGAGCAAAGTTATTTACTGCGGTCTTGGTTTGTATTGAAACATTTATTTGTCCCTTTGGGGAGCTGTGAATATTAGGAGAACAATTTCATATTTGAATAAAGGAGCATAAGTTCTGATTATATTTATGTAGCCACAACTGTTTTATGGATCAGACTAAATGCTTCTCAAGCAAATGAAAAGATGAAATTCCACTCAAATTTATTTGTAGAACTTCCTCTATTGCCTGCATGGAAACAGATTAGGTGTAAGTACAACCCTGGTTTTAAGACTGTGTGATTATAACAACCAACTGCCTTCATTATGGTAATATGAAGAAAAGCTGTCTCCTGGAGATATACACACTACTGCCAACCTGTCTGTCTACACCTCGGGCTCTGAAAGTTAAGTAACCATTAGATGATTAAGTCTGGATGGAAACAAAGATTTGAGACTGTAGTATTTCAAAAGCTTGAACCAAAATGCCTTGAGACGTAAGGAGATGAGTAGCCACAGAGTCCTCTCTGTGGATTTCTGTATTTTTCGGTTGTTTCTCTGATCATTTAGTTAGTACAACACAACAAGGCAGATTAGCAGGAAGAGCTGGTCAGTGTTACAAGTCAGGCTGTTCTGACAGACTTAGAGGAGAGTTTTGGGGCATAAACTTAGAGACGTATAAAGTTCTTCTCTTGTTTGGAGGACAGTGGGACACGCAGAACAAAGTTGTAAAGTGTGTAAGTTAGTGCTTTCATTCAAAGCCTCGACTAAAACGTTTAGATGTTAGCTGAGAATTTACGGGACAATCTAAACTCCAAACTAAACTATCTACATGGGGTCCAGTACTTATTGGCTTTATTATTTTCTTTCTTTATTTTTGTTTTCTTTTAGAAAGTATTTATCAAATGCTTAAAGTGTTGGCTATAAAAAATCCATTTTATCTTTGAAGCAGGATTTCAGTTTTGTGTTAATTGATGTAACATCGTGATGTGAAAGGGTCCAATCCTTTCAGCTCCTTGTCTCATATCTGCATGATCGACCTGAAGGATGGTGTCTCCATGCGTATGTACTCCAGGGGGTACACCGCAGTGTATTGTGGGTTTGGCGTTTTAGCATAGATTTCAGAGCCCGTCTCCAACAGCTGCGAGTGCACAGGGCTGTCTGACACTGTCTGAGGAGAAGTTGGCTAGCTCCGCTTGGCCCACTGGCATACTGTATTTCAGTTTTGGACTGCCTGGGACGAGGAGTGAGCTCTCTATGGCCCTTTGTTCCAGCTGGCCTACAGCAGGAAGCCAGATACACTTGGGACTCATTTGGTTTTGGATAGAAAAAAAATAAAATTCTGTTACACTTCCAAACAAGTGATTTTTGCGGTGTAGGGCAGGCTAACTTTTGATTTTTTGGCATTAGAAGAGTTCACCTGAGGACAAGCATCAACCTTATCTGAGTCTGCACTTTGTTAGGTTGGTGTTAACCTGGTAATCGTTGCACCACCCGCTGTAACTCGTCACTAAATATTCAGTAAATGTACAACAGGAAAATCAATCACAGTATTGTATGTTGTTTGTTTTGGTAGTATACAACTCAGTCAAAAGTCTCGATGTCCTCTGTGGTCTAGGCTTAGTATTTAACCTCTCAGTTCTAATTTTACAGGGTTTCTGCAGGCCACTTCTGTTTTGGTCATTTCCAAACGGGAGACTCAACACTGATTGTAGACATGGCTTCCTCCATGAGCAGACTACTGGACCACCAGGCTGCACGAGACAGCTTTCCTGGGCATGTTTGGATAGCTAATATAAACAGTAACACATATAGACGATCAAATTTGAAAGCATCAATAGAATTATGAAATGCAGTGCTACTCTGAAATGTTTTAAATGCATAATCCTTTTTGTTGAGTTATGAAGGCTTGTTGAGTATTTTTTCAGTGTTTATAATATTATTTCTTTCTAACTTTGAACATGATATCTGCTTTGTTCAGCCCCTTTTATTTTGAGGAACAAGATCCAAACATGCAGTAGTGGCGCAGGTGCCGGGGTCAGCTAAGGAATTGAGACAGCCGCTCCCGTTCGCTGCTGCAATTTAGAGTGAAAGAACCCAGTGATCCGTGATTAACATGGAGAACTCCCACTATGACCACAGTTTCCTCTGAGAAACGGCTGTGCGGCTGTGCGTAAAGCCTTGAATCAACAAGGCTCAGAACCACCGGCATTAGTCACTAGTGCGAGAGGGGCTGAGTGGAGTTATGCTGTTAATGCAGAGAAAGTGCCTCATCCTCCAATTGCTTCATCTAATCATATGTTCCGAGGTGGGACATTTGAACTCATTTGGAGCTAACAATTTTCAGTGGTGGTACTGGAATCTTCTTTAAATGATTAGAAAATAAAAATACAGAAATGCAGCTATTCTCGCAACTAATACCGAGTGTTGCTAAAACGTTGCTGAAAAAAGTCTCTGCATGGTCATTTAACCACTTTTCTGCTTCCACTTTAAATGTTAAATTAAGCGGCCAAAGAGGTAAAACAAATCTAATGTCAATAGTGGTAGTAAACAAACTGGATATTGCATTTTAGTCAATAAAAAATAATCTGTATTGCACTGGCGAATTAGTACTTTTACTTTAATAATACAACAAAATAAAAAACTGCCACCACCCTGGTAATGCTGCATATCAAGAAGATGAAGCACAAAGATGCATGTCCCTTCTTTATATTCTTGGTGACACTTTTTGAGTTGGCTTACTTCATACTGTGATGGGCTGTAATTTAATACTGTAATGATAACTTGACATTTGTAATCAGTTTCTATCCACAGTGATGAGGTGCTGTCATGACCTGTCCAGGGTGCTCCCACATCCTGCTCTCTCCTGCTGTTTCCTGCTCTCATGTCTTTGTGCGATATCACTGATGGGCTGTTTTGGCTCACGTACCAGTGGCCCTGACCTCCAAACTGGGGGCCACAGAACCAGGCCGACAGAGAAGAACCTCAGGACAGGAAATGGCGGGTTGCGCTCAACCGCAAAGTCAGCAAAGGAAGCATGCTCACTTTATAGAATATATTCAAATGTGTATTCCCTTAATGGAGCAGCACAGCCAGCTGAAATGAACTGTATCCTGTCATTAGTGAAAACAGTGGTTGCTATAGAAGCTCAGGCTGACTTTTTTTGTACACTAAATATGTGGTGTTTGCTATATAAGTTAATCCAAATGTTATAAATTAAATGAATGGAGATTGTGTACATTAATAGACCAGCCTTTGCTAAGGATGAGTCGATATAGATTTTTTGAGCCAATGATGATATCCTCCAGCTGTGGTGGATATTTATATTTTTAAAATCTATTGCACGATAGTGGATTTGTACAATAATTAACTTTAGATAAAACCAAAATGATTGCTCTAGTTCTAGTTTAGGATTTCTCCAGAAATCATACATACGGTAAGTCGTTTTCAATTAATTGCAGCCTGAATTCCATATTTTTGACGATATCACAGATTTTGTCAGATTGAACAATACTCATTACCTGGATGAGAAGTGAAGTTAAAGGTCAAGAAGCCCAAGCTCAAACCTCCGAAAACTCAGCTTCACAACATCATCCACTAACAGTATTGTCCTGCCGCTCCACCTGGGATGAATGCCTTTTTATTTAAGTGTTCATCCTATCTGTCTTTATTGAAGTGTATCTTCTTGTTGTTGGACAGGGTGTGTCAGTAGCCAGGTGCAGCTGAATAACAAACACTCCGTACCAAGACAGAGCTCCTCACACCCATGTCTGCAGGGGAGAAGTGGAAGACTGATGCAGTGTGTTTGGGCTAACCTCTGCTCCCTGGGTGTAGAACAGGCAGGACCAGAATGATCTAACGGAGCCAGGGCGCATGGACTCCCCGTGCCTTAATTGAAGTTTGGCATCAGCTTCCTTTCTCTTCCTCTCACTGACCTCACTTTGCTTGGGTTTTCTGACGCTTTGGAAACCTCTGTCTGACACATGAAACCAGTGCTTGCATCCCGCACAGATCCGCAGGGAGACCCAGTCCAGCCCTAAAAGATTATCCTGGGCTGAGAGAATGGAGAACATCAGCAAGGGTTCCAAAAGTAATCACACATGAATGCCTAATGCTTCCTATGTTCTGTAGCTGGTTATGCATTGACATTGGCAGTAAATCCAAAATGTCTTCCTTTTGAGTCATAATCATTTAATGCATGCTCAGAAATGGTAGCCCAGAATGCTTGCCACATTTTCTTTCAAAATAGAGTGGTTCCTTCAAGTCCCACTCATTTGTCATGAACATATACAACTTCTCTTCACCTGAGTCCTATTTTAGTGACAGTAGTGAAGATCTGGTATCACTTTATATTAATTATACCTTATTTAGCCTTACCAAAGCCTTATTAAAGCATGAATAAAGAGTTAACAATTAATGGACAAAGCATCAATTAATGAATGGAAGTGTTTATTAAGGCTTAGTAACTGCTCAATAAAGGAGCTAAGATTAGGATTTTGGGTTGAGTGGTAGGGCTTGAAGTAATTAAGTCGTTACTAAGCCTTAATAGCCTATTTTGTTCATTAACTTCTCATTTGTTCATTAAGAATTAACCCATTATTTATGCTTTATTAAGAGTGTATTAAGGCTAATCAAGTTGTAGTTAATATAAAAAGTTACAGAAGACATTTAATTTTGCATCGTCTTTCTCTCTAAGTTTAAGACAGCGGTACTTGAATGTTTATGTTTAAATTAGGAAGCTTTGACTTTTCCACCAAAAGTGGAAAAGTCTGATTGGCTGTACCAGGGTGGTCCACTCCAGTTTCCCTTTGTTGTCTATAAAAAGTGTGCAGAAGACTACTACTAAACTATCCCAGTAGTTTAAGGGACAGTTGTCTCAAACTGTGTGATAAATCACATTTTAATCAAGATCAAGATTCAATAATTTCTAATCATCAATGATATGCTTGGAATTGGATCTTTTTAATGTGCAGGCCTGCAGCCAATCCTCATTAAAAGCATGTGGTTTGGACCAGTTTTGAGAAACTTAGAGGAACAAATTTGTTTGTGGTAAAAGATTTTGACTGATGAAAGAATGAATTGGTTATGATTTTAATATGAACTGTAACGTTTAATCTGAAATCGAGATCAATTAACATGTAGCCCAACTCCTAAAAGTCTATCTAACACAATAGGCAAGCCTCGGGACATGCTGCTGCTCATAATATAAGGTTAAGATCAGAGCAGCCAAAAACTGATAAGCTATGATGAACCGAATACTTTCAATTAGCCAATGAAAATTACACTTGCACCAAGAAACACAACTTGTCCTTACAGCGCATTAGTCAGCTTTAGAAAAAAATAGCAAAAAGACACACAGTCACAGCAGGGGCATGCATGACTCAAAATACTGTCTGCCTTTTTACAGTCTTCAACCTGTGGCCATCTATTTCCACTTGACCCAGATCAGTGAGTCAGCTTACAAATATGTACTGTGAAGAAGAACAAAGCGAGCATGTGCAAAGCAACTGTGCAGCCCCAGAGCTCTTGTATTGATTAGACTATTCACTATGATTCTCAGATAATTGTTTTGGGAAAGCGGATGTATAAAACCTTTCATGAAGCATCTGCCAAAACATTTAGCAGGATATCACAGGGCTACCACAAACAGACGGACAGGTCAGCCAAAAAACACCGGCAAGAGCGCAAAAAATGACATAAGGCAGTGAAAAATTAGCACGGGCTGCAGTATAAATGTCGGCTGTAATTATGAACACTACAGTGTTGTGGTGAAAAGAAATTGTCCAGATGACAAACTGGCCATGGAGTGTGGGATGACCTCAGTGCCCAACAAATTATGGCATTTAAGGGAAAAAAATGGAAAGAGATTTGTCTATTCAACAAGCAATAACAGACAATGAACATACAAGCTTTATAATTATACCATTGTTTAAAGAACACATACCGGTAATGGTTTCTTCATATTCATGTTAATCTTGTTCGCTCATCAAAAACATATCTGGCTTGATACTTTCAGTTTATATATTCATCATTTGATGCATCACTCTGAGTTCAGGAAAATATGTGATATGACTCTGCCGCCAAACCACTGAGTAGATCTGTAGTCGACTGAAGACATTATCATGTCCTGTCAATCGATTAGTAGACTAAAAGAGGCATCTGACCACTTTGATCGATTAATCACAACTAGGGATGCACCAATCCAGCTGTTTCATTTCCTCCAATACTAAATTAGATCATTTAGCTCTAGGTATCTGCAGATATCCAACATCGACCAATACCAGAGTGGGAACAATAATAGCTTTTTTTATTCTTGAAACACAATTAATTTTTTTTTTTTTTCAAAAAATATCCCAGTGTCATGTGACTTTTACCTGCAGTGCAACTAACAACTTGATGTGAATACAATATCAAACATTATGAGACATTCTGGGGTGCACGGTGGTTAGAGCGGTTAGAGCTCTGGCTTTCCAATAAGGAGATCTTGGGTTCGACTTCCGGGTCGGACCATATCACCATCTCACCATCACTCTGGGTGGAGTTTGCATGTTGTTCCCATGTCACAGTGGGTTTTCTCCGGGTACTCCGGTTTCCCCCACCTCCAAAAACATGCATGTTTAAGTTTAACTGGACATCACTGTGAATTTCCCTTAGTGATGAGAGAATGAATGGTTGTCTGTCTAACCCTGCGACAAGTTGGCCACTGTCCAGGGTGTTCCCCACCTAAGGCCCAGTCACTGGAACTGGGATAGCTCCAGTCACCTGCGACCCCTAACTGGATAAGCGGTAGAAAATGAATGAATGAGATATTCTGGGTCACATCAGCCAGTAAACAATCTTATTGCATTCAATTGAGGCAGAACCAGAATATTGGCTGAACCGATACCACAGAACTGATAATCAATATGTCAAATTTCATGGATCAGCACTGATACTCGATCCCAGTATGGATTGGTGCATCATTTATCAATAATTGGTCTAGTTCTCAAACATACCCTGAGCTAACAAAATCCTCAGATTAGACAGCAATGATGTAAGTATTTAGAACTGTGTTTTCATCAAAATTGAATTTTTAGTACACAAGTGACATTTGCGAACAACTACTCGATTATTCAAAAACAATAATTGTCCAATCATTATGATATTCTACTTTGTCAAAGTAGAATCATTAAAGCATGTATGCATTATAAACATGCATGATATTTGTCCTTTTATTACAAGCTAAAATCAAAGAGACCACAAGCTATCAAACATACAGTAGCTTAAGAAGAAGGATACATTCAGTTCCATATATTCCACCAGATCAGAAGAACCGCTAAAGCGTTTAAATGTTTCCGCAACACAACTTACTATGTATCTGTTAAATTGTGTTATGCTTCCCTATACTTTACAGAATTATCCTAATCGTTTTGTGTTTTTCAAATGTGGCAGGATATGACGCCAACGTGCTGTGCTTTGTATTTGTCGGATTTAGATATTTATTCATCATCTGGTTTGATTTATTCCTCAGATAAACACAGCAGCTCTGAAAAAAAGAGAAATTAACTACTGTTTGTCTAGTGGCATGGACAAAAGAACAGAGAATACAAAGTAACAGCATATTTCCTGTTCGAGTGAATTAGAGTCATGACATTGTTAGCAAGCAAACAGTAAATATCAGATGAGTGGTACGAGTTAAGTAAGGCAGCAAGAAGGCAAAACAAATTGCTTCCAATCAAAAGTTCCATTTAGGAAAACTTTAGTCAGTTTCTGGCCCGACAATATGAATAGGCCAATACAACTGCAAATATATTTAGTAATTGTTAGTAAATGGTAAACTGCAGGTGTAAATTGAAAAAGGGCTGTTTGTGAGCATTTTGGTCTGAGTTTATTATTTGGAGAATGCACATACGATACCTCATCATCATAGTGTCTGTGTGAGACAAAAAAATATCAGTGAGCCGGACCAATCACAACACAGCAGCGAACCAATCACAGTGCCCCATTGTGGTTTGGAAAGAAGCAAAAACGTGTTTGGATTAGAGTAGAATTACAGAATTTTTTCAGAAGCGAAAAATAAACAAAGTTGATTTGTGCCTTTTAAGACAAGAAACCTCTGAACGTCTGTGTTTTTCTTTTGACCGGATTTAACAAAAAAAAAACGTGACTTCTTTTAAATACACTAAAAAGGCATTTATGATCTTTAAAAAAGGTATTTAAATCTCTGTGTATATACAAAAAGATGAAAGTGGATCAATTATCAGATTTTGATGACAGATTTTTCCAAAGTGCCCATACTAATACAAAGGTCCAGTTTAAGGTAATCGTACAGTACAAGAAACACCAAAGTTGACCGTGCGTCGGTCATAACTCTCAGTCTACACTGGTGCATGGGCTCATGGGTCTTATGGGGCTTATGCGTACTTACGTGGAGTGTGTGGGTTGTCGGGTGGTGGTGGGCCGGGGCGTCTGACTTCTGCTGCTATCACTGGGTCGTTTCTGGTGTTGGACCTTGTGGAAGGCAGTGGTCCCGGGCTGCACTCGTCTGAGGGTCCCTCTGTCATGGATGTACACCTGCTCCGGGGCCACCTCCTCACAGCGGGGCCCCTGGAAGCCCGAGCGACACACACAGGTATGAGGCCGGCTGCAGGAGCCACGGTTCTGGCAGGGGGGCTGGCAGTCAGCTGCAGAGAGAGCACACATGGAGATGAAGTTTAGAGGCATGGACCCTCTGCAAAGTAGCAGGTAGCACAAATGGATTTGCCTGGTTAGAACACAAGCAGTCTTTTTAACTGATTCAATCAAGGGACTATTTGTTTCATATGTCATGCTTTTCACGAGCGCCTGGAGCAGCTGTCAGATTGAATTTCTATTGAGTGTTTAACAGTGGTGTTAGTCTAAATGTAGATGCTCACCCATAGTAAAAACTGATCCAGTTACCCTGTTATGTTTGGCCCATATTTCATGAACATTTAGCCTCAAGTCTTTTGTGATCACCTGCAAACAGCTTCTGTCACTGCTCTAGAATGCAACATGAGCGGCACATAATGTAATAAAGAAAAGAGTCGTAAAAATGAGCACATGGGAAAAACTGTAAAGAGAATGCCAACTGAAAATAGCTGAGAGTATATTAGAAAAACTTTGAGAAACTGTAATTTTAGTTGAAAAACAAACTCTGAAATCTGAAAGAGCTTACTGTATGTGAAAGATAAATGTGTGCAGACTATTTATCATAGTCTACAAACACAGTGTTCTGAGGTCATTTTGTGGTCATGGAAAAATAATCGGTGTCATTAGCAGCCAGGCCCCGTCGTCCCCCCATCACTGCCCGAATAGTTTTACTACTTAAAGACTTGTGGCACGCAATTGAAAGCAAACAAACCTTCCATCTTATGACAGGCATGTATGTGGCGTATGGCATGGGCGATTTATGGCACTGTCCGTACACAGTAAATCAGACCCGTGTTCTTTGGTGGCTAAAGCAAACACTGGCCTTCGGTCAACAGCCGAGGAATGTTATTGACATAGATGCCGTGGACATTGACAAATAGTGAACCGCCTCAGCACCACTGCCACTTAAGCAGATTGCATTTCAACTGGGCATTACCTGCAGCACACACAACCCTGTTGTTTGACAAACTGTCATACCCAGTGGCACCTGGACCACATCCACTGTCGCTACAGTGATGTGAACCCCAGGTGCATGCAATAAAAGATATTATGTTGTTGTGAGAGGCGACTAGTTATATAGACTATAGTTGAGGCTCCATTCAATGCAAATTTGAAACTTTTTTGGAAGAATGTGTTTGTACATTTACTATAGTATACAATGCAGATTTTCCACCATTCCATCAAAACAAGAATTTTGCTCAAATATAAATACATCACAGAACAGAAGTAGCAGTTGGCAAAGACCAAAGATTCCAGTGGCATGATGCTGTGTGTTCAAATGTGCAAACGTGTATTCTTTAACTAAATCATTGGAATTGGAATAAAAAAAACAGAACTGGTTAGGATAATAAATCTAAAAATTGTTGTTAGGGTGATAGATGATTACAGCAGTTATTTGCAAGCCTCCATTTACTAAAGGCATTTAAATCATGTGTGATGACATGACTTCTGTAATGTTTAGAGGAGGACAGAGAGAGAAAGAACTTGTGTATGCTGTGCTGTTGTCCCGCTATCGTTTCATACAGGACGTTTACAGTAGCCCCAGTTCACCTCATTTGTGCCAAAAGCAGCTGGCTGGATACCTTCACATGGTCATGTTTAGTCAAGGACAGCACAGTAGAGCTTATAATATAATCTTTTTCCTTGTTGTCTTTTAGTAACATTTTTTCTATACACTTGATATTAAAATATAACCTCTACCAAATGTGATTTGAATATATTGCCTATCCCAATAGATATAAAAATCTCTGTCTGCTGCTGCGAGACAAACATGTGTTGACAATAGCAGCGACAGTTGGGTGGCTCCGGGCCAGCTCACGCCTGTGCCACAGACTGCTGCTACCTTTGGGCTGCTGAACACATTGTCACAGTAATTGCTGTCGTGCAGATTTGTCTTAAGTTGCACATCATTAAAACTAATTGCCACACATTCCATCCATGTCATAAATATGTGCGCAGCGATTATTACTTTGCAGGAGTAATACTAAAATAAGAATGTGTCGAAAATAAAAACTATTTGAAATGGCAAACATTCCTGGCATTACACTTCGGGTTCAATTATGGCTGAGAGGCACTGGCCACGTTTCAGCAGATGACTGTGTTCGGATCCAGTCATCTGAAAGGGGAGATTGGGAAACTCTGCTGCCTCCTCAAACCCAAAGAATCGAAGCACAGCACTAACTTTATGATAGAAGTGCAAGCTGACAATTAAGCAGGGAATAAGTACTAAAACATTAAAAAAAAAAACACAATATACAGGCCTATGCTAGATTTTTTTTTTTCAGTTCACTCAGGATGCCTTTTTTCAAAACAATAAAAGATTTACTGGTCTTTTTATCGAGGGGCAGGGTTGTTTGGGTTTGAATACTTCAACCACCAAGTGTAGAAGATTTAACAAATTTATCTTGATCAGTCATTATTACAAATTAGTTGTCTGTTCTAAATGAATTGTAGCTGTGGTCGGGCTCAGCTTGGTTACAGAAATGATGCATCACTTGGGCTCTCAGAATGAAGACATACTGTATGTATTTTATTGAAATTGAAATGATTGTGATTCAAAAAGTATATTCAAATTTTCTAATAATATCATTATCACAGTGGTTAGTGCTCTGGCTTCCCAATAAGGAGATTGTGGGTTCAACTCCCGGTTTGGACCATATCCACATCTCAAAATCTCTATCTTGCATGTTCTCCCTGTGTCACTGTGGGTTTTCTCCGGGTACTCCGGTTTCCTTCCACCTCCAAAAACATGCATGTTTAGGTTAACAGGGCATCGCTGTAAATTTCCCTTAGTGAGTGAATGAGAGAGTGAATGGTTGTCTGTCTAACCCTGCGACGAGATGGCCACTGTCTAGTGTGTTCTCCCGCCTAAAGGCTTTTCACACAACACAACTCCAGTCGTTGTCGGTAGGGAGGAGCGACGCACGCTTTCTAGTCTCTTTGGGCGCATCGATGTAAAAAAGCATTCACACAAACACGATCCAGCAGCCAACAGTCGCGACAAATCCGAGTGAGCATGCGCGTGACGTAACGCTTGATGAAAAGACAAAACAGAAGTTGTGCGCGAGTAGTTGTCAAACTCTGTGCGAACAGATTTTATCTTCCTCGCGATTAGGCAAACTTCTATTTCCCCCAGTCCAGCTCGTACTACAGCTTACTTCCATTTTTTTTCTCGGACAATAGTAGCATTTACTCCTACTTATTCGTTAAGCAATAAAAATCCATGTCATTTTTTTTCCTAAGCTTTTTTTTTCCGCCATTTTCTTGCACACTATTCCTAGCCCCCATCACCCATATGCGCCCCCCCGCTCCCTTTACGCCCCTCGCCCCACCCTCCCGCTCCTCACCCCCGCCATTCCCCCCCCCCCCTTCCCCCCACCCCCCTGTGGCCCCCCTCACTGGATCCATCACCCACCCCTCGTAACAAGCGGTAGAAAATTAATGAATCCATATCACAGCAACAGCTACATATCATTTCCAATACCATGCAGCTCTAATGTAGTGCACTTACAATGAAGATTAGAGGGCACTTGTAGAGTGTGAGGTCAGCTGCATCTATCCAACACTCTAAACATTAGCAGTGTTGTCTTGGAAATTACTTTCACCATTTTAAAATTGTAGCTTTCAGTGTATTCCCAGCTTTGGGTAAAAAACATCCCAATGGTGAAGGTCAGATAATCGAATTGGTTAAATAAACGCTCATACGTTTACCTACAATGATGTTAGCCATGAGTCTTAAGCCATCAGAGATCATGGGACTTCCCCTGGGCCTGACCCACAGTAACACAAGCCATCACATCTCTACAGTCTCCTCATTCAACACAGAGCAATCTGAAACCACAACCAGGAACCTCCTCACTTCCCAGGGGTCAACGGTGCAGTGCACATCCAGCCTCAACTGGCAGTTTCTGAAAAATAATATTGATAATGAGCAGATAATAATCAGTGAAGAAATCTCTATTCATTCTATGAATATGATGGGCCATTATGAGATTTACAAACTGGAAGTTGTTCATGAAAGATGTTGAGAAGAATATGACAAAGACTTTGAACAAAGAAGCAGTTACAAACTGTAGAAGGAGAGATATAATAATATTATAATGCTATACTGTAGCTGGTCTGCAATCACTTAGTAATACTGGGAAAAGTGCAGAGGGCAGATTACATAAAAAAGGATAAAGGACAAGACATCTAAAACAAATAGACAAAATAGTAAAAGTAAAAAACAGTGTACGAGGCACAAAAGAAGACACAATTAGGTTATTGTTAATGTGGCCATTTTGTAAAAACAATAAATTAAATTATTAGATGTTCATAGTGATATGAGCCATTGCATAATACGTTTGGCTAAAATATTTGAGTACAAATAATTGCTTATTTCAGCATAAGATTTTGGCATATGTAATGGTCATTCAGGCTTTATAAAATAATATCATGAATGTAATTATTATTGCACACTTTTCAGTCAGGGAGAGCAGGTCATTCCACATTATGATAGCTCATAATTAGAGATGAGAAGAAATAAATTCAATTTTAGAAAATATTGAGAAGGCTGTTTTCAAGACATTTAAAAATGTAATACTGAATATACAGTTTACGGTCATCTAAATTTGTGTTTTTAAAATGACTAATTAAAAGCTAGAACCAAGCCAGCTTTAAACTTCACCTGGACCTAAGATGATTCACCAGAGTTCACCTGCTCCACCTGGATCTGTCATCTATCTAAGACCGACTTCCCCCACCAACTGCACCAAACCCTCCAGCTAAGGTCCTGACCAAGCTGAGCACATGATGGTCCAGAGCACCGTTTTGAGGCTGCACACCGCTCACATTCTTTTAGGAAGATGGGCTGTGGGCTAGATCAGACAGGTCTAAATTATATATTCTACATTTTTCCTAATGTCTTCTTTAGACTCAAGCCCTATATTTTCTGCTTTGTTGTTTGGGGCAGAGCACAGTACTAAACCACCTTTGTGTTTGCTTAACCTTTCAAGCAGCCCAGTCTCTGGAGCAAACGTAGATACATCGGAATGTCAAAAACGTACGATAAGCACGTTTTCACGCCTTTTTTACATCAATATGTTATAATATGTAATAACCACGAATTTTAGTTGAAGCCACATGGCGACATTTTCTTTGGGTTTGACGAGTAATGTTAACCTACCCCAAGACCCAGTCCTCAACTTAACCATTTTAGCAACTTGAAGCCTAAACTTACCCGTTAAACCCCCCAAAAATGTTCCCATGTGATGTAGCTTCAACCAAAATTTGTGTGTTTTTTATATTTTGACTTTTTGCAGCATATTGACGTAAAAATGTCGCGAAAATGTCCAGCTTATCGTACATTGACATTTCGTTATATATCTACGTTTTCTTCGGACACTGTTGCGTTCAAAACTAAATCTTTAGCGGCAAGTCAATAAGTTGAACAAATATACGACCTGAGAGAATAAGGTGTGTTTGATACACACATAGGAAAAGAGAAAGATATGCGCGGCACAAGAAGAAGAGGAGGAACTGCCTCCAGAGCTGAAATAAAAGAACGAGAGAGAGAAATGATGTATGTCAGTGGCAGGTAACCAGAGACATTACGATTATTGTTCCTTATAGGGCTCATATTGGGATATGTATATGGACATCAGAGGAGGCAGCGGCGTATACAAGCACGTCTTCATATGAGGCGGACTTTTGTTTTGTGAAAGCATGGAGGGCTGAGATGATGAAACAAACAGTCTATGACAAGGGGAAAAGCTACGAAGGCTAAAGTGAATAAATGGTTCAGACTCAGTAAAAAATCACACAAGCCTCAGATACAGCACTTAGAGAGCCCTTTATAGGATGTATGTGGATCAGACCCTCGCACACACCGCTTCTGCGGGCTAGTACCAATAAGAGAACTGTTAAAAAACTATTAACTCCGACTCAAGAAGATCATTGATTGTTTGAAATAATGATCTAATTAATTGCACAGGATTAATTAAGCATAAGACAATATGATTTGACATTGATGTCTTGTGAATATCATGTGAAGAATGGCTTTGGTTTATCCTAAAGATACGCAATCCTGATATATGTTAGAAGTGTTAAAGATAAGACCCCACACATGAAAATAAACAAATGCTATTCCTTCTGTCTGCAGCTCGCCACTGACATGAAAACCACATGTAAGTTGCATATATGAAGACATAATTCAAAACTTGCCTCATCGCTGAGGCTCATCTTGAACAGGAAACAGCTGTCGTCAAAGCAAATGTAATATTTTGTTTATTTACACTGTTATCATCAGACAGTTCTGTTTTCAATGTTTTCAGTGTGTGAAGATGTGCTGACTGTTGATTTGAAAGATGAGAGTGAGAATTCTTTTGTGACTAAATCCCTTACACGAAAGGGTTAGGGGGAAATGAATGTCTCTATTGAGTGCGTAATGCAATTGCCTCTTATCCTAATGATTATAGCAGCGTGTTTGTCTTTGGGAACATGTGATTTCCACCTGCCTGATGATGATAACATGTTCAACTTGCCATTGCTGTTTTAATCCAAAAACGGTTTACAATTCTACACTTTAACATGAAAAACAAGAAAGACAAGTTAGTGAGAGTGGTGCCTTTTTCTGTTTTTGGCATTAAGGCATTGTACCAAATTTGTACGTGTTTTCATTTTGTCATGTAACTTAAAATCAGTTATTGTAAACACATCTATTCAAGAGAAAATGATCCTTGCATTACCTATGTCTAAACATACAGACTTTTATTTGACCTAACAAAGAAGTACAGCATTAGCAAGCTATATTGTTGTTAGCTTTCAAACTCTGAAAGTTGTGAAAAGTGCTTATAAATTTTATGGCGAACAATATAGGTCTTGGGAGGGATTAAGTAAGTGAGGGAAACGTGACAGCTGTATGAAGTCTAAAAATAAATAGTTTTGTTTAGAGCTGGGACAGTAATCGAAAAATCGAGAGATCGTGACCGAATCGAACCCAATCGTCAATTTGGTTGGTTTGAATCTAAAGATCGAAAACCAATCTCTTGTCAGTAAAAATGTAACTTGTTTGTTTTGTTTATGTTCATGGATGGCATTTTTCTTGAAAAGGTTAAACAATCAAATCGAAATCAGATCAATCAATATGAAAAAAAAAAAATCGTGATTATATTTTTCAGTTATAATGAAGACTGCCTCACACATTGTTCCTCACAGTAGTAAACTCTCTCGATCTCAGCACAGGAATCTGGTTAACCTGCAGCTGACCCATGACACTGTGTACATTACTTTTAGCTACGCCATATCTCTCCATGGTTGTAATGAACGGCCTGGCGTGTGCTCTGAATCCGGGGGTGGTGCGAGACTCTACCACATCTTGTAAAGCTGACTCGCGCCAAAAACCCACAACCCTCTAAAATCCTCCTGGGGGATCACATCCCAACCGTTTCCATATGGCCTTAAGGCGGGAGGGCGCTGTGATATACGGCCAGCTACGGGAAGCCCTAACACAACTGTGGCCTCAGAAGGCAAGCGTAGGGGCATGCTTGTTCTTAAAGTTGTGTCAATCAAGTCTAAATTCACAATTATTCAGGCAACTTTATGTCAGTTCTTTATGACGCCGTAAACACAAGCAGGATATGATATGTCCAGAAATCACTCTCAGTGTCTTTTTGGGGTTCATGAACTGAAAATATATCCAGAGTTGGAGACTGTGCAGTACTGCATTTTTTCTTGTACTATTGTTCGTGGTAGCAATTAAAAAAACATGTGGCGCACAAGGCCAAAACAGAACTTTAAACAGTCCGTCCAGCTGGAGAAAAACAGATATGTTCAAAAGTGAGAGAGGGCTGAGGAGAGTGTTAATAATGGCTTTTTGAAGGGTGGAGTCTATATTAATTACGGTTCTGTCTAATGGCTATAATTCTCACGCGGCTGCACAGAAAGGTGAACCTTCAACTGTGTGACCCTCACAAATCCACACACGACACCAGGAGCCGAGGAGGGCTGTGCGGCTGTCTCCAGAGCGGTAAATTTAACCACTGAGCTGTGGACGTCACAGGAAGCACTCCTAGTTCTTGTAAAATAAAGGTGAAGGCAGAATGTTGGTGTTGGTTATATTTGGATTACGAGGCTCTTTACGAGTGGGAAACTAGGACCATGCTTCTCTTGTATCGAATGTCAATATGGGGAATCTATACTGTAGATAACATGCATCCAAATAGAAGTAGTAATATGATAATTCTTTATAGAGATATACAA
This sequence comes from Mugilogobius chulae, assembly GCA_038363315.1. NCBI lineage: Eukaryota > Metazoa > Chordata > Actinopteri > Gobiiformes > Gobiidae > Mugilogobius > Mugilogobius chulae. Next base: position 252,957 of record CM076406.1, read on the forward strand.
ATAAATGTATTATTTTTTATTGTGTAGCTTTGATAATATACATTTTATGCTCATTTTTGAGACTGCATAATCTACAAAACACCTATAAATGTATTTGAAATTAAAACAATTACAGTAAATTGTTGCAGCACTTGAGCAAACAGTATTCAAATTTGGTCTAGTGCTGATAAGTAGAATGCAACATACAGGCAAACATAATGTACTGTAAAAAGTATCTAACATTTTGTTTGCTTTATACATTTGTTCTTCCTATACATTATCAACATACAGGCTTAGCCTCAACACATTGAAACAGTTTGTACAACTATCACAATGAGATGCTTAAGGCCCCAGTACCATGCAAGACTTAAGAAAGCTCATACAGTAGGTGTACTTTGACGTCTACATCTGCCTCACACATGTTTCAAAAACATACAGTATATTTATGTAACTTCAAATTTAAATATTGACTGAACCTTCGATTTAAATCAAAATAGTTTCACAGCTTTAACACTATTCCCTCGCTTACAGGCCTAGATGAAAACACCCTTAATGGTGTAATTCCAATTCCTTAGCAGGAATAGTTAGAGTTATTTTAGAAGCTGGAAAAACTGGAAGATAATCAAAATAAGCCCCCCCCGGTTCAGTCTGTCAATCACCAAATGCTTAAGAAAGTAAAAACAACTTCATCCTTCGCTGTGAATGATGCTCCTTTCATCTCTCAGACATGGACAAGTTTAAATCAAGGCTGGCAGCCATACAGTACAGCCACATGCTACATAGAACCTACTCTCTGTTCAAAAACATCAGTGATGTACTATGTGTGAAATGAATAGGTCACAGAATGTAAAAGGGGAGCACTAGAATGAAAAAAGCGCCAAGTCAGTTTTTGACAGTGTCGAAGAAAACACAATATGGACTATATTCCTCAGTATTGTAGTCAATAGTGACCTCACTCCACCCCACCCACTTTTGCCTTTTTCTGCTATCAGCCCAATGTAAAATAATGCTACCAGAAATAGTGTCCAGTGATGACAACACAAGCTAGCATGATAAGAACTGTTATAAAAACTAAATCAAATTTAAAAAGTTAAAAAAAAACATAAGACATTTAGTTATACGGTGATAATTTGGTCTCAATGGTATATAGCTTTGCTGTAGGTATTTCAATTACTGTTGTTTTAAGTTCATAAAACATTAACAAAAACACTCATTCTCAACTTTAAATAGAAGAATCCACTGTTTTACCGTAAACACAGGAGATTTTCCACAGCATCGTATTATAATGTTTAGTAAACTGGTATTTAGTATTACATAAACTGATGGTTTGGGCGCACATAGCAAATAGATTCCAATTTTAGAAATCTACTCGTCTTGTTATTGTTGTTCGGTAATACTGTTGTATGAGTTGACTGATGAGGCTTACCCAGATCAATAAAAAAAGCAAAAACCTAAAAATAGACTTCAGAAATAAATAAACACAATGCACACAGTACATTACTGACACATTATATAACAAATATTCAGATTGTTGGATTAGCAACACAGGATTCTGTGCAATTTTATTGCACTAATAATTTCTAATGACAAGGCTCTGCACTATAATTGAAAATGCTTATGATTCCAGCCCAGAAGCTAAAACCTACCATGTGTTTCTTGGTCAGACTTTATCCATTTATGGCACTGCCTACTGTGACGGGTTATTACACATATAAAGACTATCTCTATACCAGTCTGCCTTCTTTGGTCTGAAACCATCCACTGGACAGGGGAATCAGTTGAAGCTGGCTGGAGCAAGTTTCACCAGTTCAGTTTGTGGAAGCTGCATCTTCTGTCATAAAATATTAGCTCTAACTGATTCCATGCTCAATTCATCCAACTGCTTATGTTAGTCAAAGCTTTTAGTCAACTTGTAAAGCTGTTATCACTAGTTGGCAGAATTGAACTTAACTTAGCTTGTGATAATTTGGTAATTCAAAACATAGAACATTCTATTCTGTTTAACCACTAGCGCGGCCTGTTGTCATGTGTAAATGCTGCTTACTAATAAAGAAGACAAATCTGCCGCTCTGATGGTGTTTGGGACATAGAGATATGTGGTGTCCTTCTTCATAAACCCTGAGAGCAAAGAAACTACCAAGTCAACACATGCGTTCACTTAACCAGCTGACCACAAGTACAGACACCTATACTTTAGCACCTGATTTTTAACTACAACTCTTTTACCCATAAAAACATATATAAACTAGCATGTTTAATTACTGCCAGTGATAAAAAGGAAACTGCCATGCAATGTTCTTTTGCTCAGCTTGTATCACTTTTATTGAGAACTGCAATGCCCATTTATCCTGAAGCTAATGCCAGCCCTACTCCGTTCTGTCACAAGTAACTGAAGTCTCTCGATGAAGCAGGGAACTGACAGACCCAAGAAAATCCAGACATATTTCATACATTTTCATAAAACATAGTTACGATATTTTTTTCTGTCATATATTTGTACAAACTAAGCATTGTGAGTTAAAAAACAGCAGTTCACACTTATTATTCAATCATTTCAGTGAAAAAAAAAAGTTTTGGACATTGCTCAACCTCAATATATAGTATTTCGACAGGTTCCTTTTCCATGTCTGGCTGAAAATGTGTTTTTCCGCTTTGTTGTGTTCTAAAAAAGCATGTCGGTCAAAGGCGTGGGCGGAAGAAAAGTCCTCCTTCTCTCTCTGTGGAGGTATTCTTACGCGGGGGTCTCCTTGTCCCCTGTCTGGTCCCTGTTGTTGGCATTGTGCCGGACCATGGGATTCTCTCAGCTGATGATAGCAGAGCCTCCAGTCAGACCTGGGCCAGAGCCAAGCTGTAAGAGGGTCCAGATGCTTCAGCCGACCCCTGGCCTGCTCATATGCACTCCACTTTTTCACACTACTACCTTTACATGCAGGTCATACTTTTTACATAAGAACTTGTTTTTTCACAGCTTACTGCGATGGATTTAAGTCAAAGCCATCTGTACAAGTCTTCAAAGTTTTCAAACTTTTAAAGACTCCCTCCGACCAAGGAGAGGGTCGCTCATCTATTGATCTCTCACGTGCATTTATTGTGAATGAGGCATTCCATTCCATTCTTTTTTTTTTTTTTTTTTTGAGAACTAGTTTATGCAATTTCCTTCTCATGTTGCCACTAAAAGAATGCTCTGATAGGTCGCAGGCTTCATTCACAACATTGGTTGGACTGATAATCCACATTTTGTCAACTTTCAGGCAGCTTTTACACAAGTTATGATGACATTGTTCTTCATCAAAAATATATAGTGTAGCTTCATTCTTACTTGTTTGATGAATCCTGAGACTCAGAAACAAAAAAAATTATATTCCAAATATAATTGTTTTGTGACATAATGGGTCAAGTGACAAGATTTAGTTGGACAACACTGGATTCAAAAGTCTTTGACACCCTGCCTGGACGAATATGAACTCCTCTCAAGTCCTTGTGTCACACTGACTTGTTCAAAGAACAGACTGCTGAGCTCCTGATTAGTTGCCACACTGTGTCAACTGAAAAAACTCAGATTTGTTCTAGACGTTGTACACGCATGTTCAGCAGAAAAAATAATCATTTGAAGTAGTAAAACATGAAATACCATTGTAAATGTGGTTTAATGGCATGTAGCAAATAGAGTTTATAACACGTAAATAATGCATATATATGTGTATGGGCTTTATTATGTCTAAATATGTGTTACAAGTACAGTAAAATACTAGGGAGATTACATCGTCCCCTTATGCAAACTCAAACCAGTTAGAGACTGTTCTGCACAATGAAAATAATAACTTGTGGACTGCTGCGCCAAAAGCTTGTACTTTAAATGTTGTAGAGGGCTTTTCGCTTTGAGCAGGGGAAACAGAGATCTAATTAGGAGGGTGCTGTAGCCAATCAGTTTGTTGTGCAATCGAGCGGCTCAAATGTGCGTGCGTGTGAGTGGGATAATTAGCACAGGAGACACAGGGAAAATGGTAAACAAGTTTAGAACATGGAGTGCACCTTCAGAGGCCTTTCTTGGTGGAGAAAGGATGATTGCTGTGTTGGTTTTACTCGCGTTGTAAAAGTAAAGATATCTTAAACTAAAAAACTCAAAATTCAACCTGTTATTTCAGGCTTTAAAAGAAAACAGGAGCTGTAAAAGTGAACTGGAAACATGACATGCTATGAGAAAGTGCCGAATAATGTATGGCTATTTTGAGGTGGAGTCTTGTCAAATATAGGTCGCCGATGACAGGCTGTCTAGAGTGTTTGAAGCGGTCAATTACTCGCAGTTGGTGTCTTGTACTTTTAATTATCTGGCAGCTCACTCGGCCAATATTCTGTTGTGGTAAAGTGAAACGAAGGTAGTTCCACCCAAAATAATGAAGGGCTTGAGTCAATAGGAGCTAGGCTGGATCCAACTTGAAAGGAAAGGCCAAGAAGTGCACGATGAACACTCTCAACGAAGCAAATAACACCTTGGGAACTGTTTCACGGAGCAATTTTCACTTGTCAAACCTGGCATTAGTAACTATTAAAGTTTTATTTTTTTGGTCTACCTACACAGGATTGCACTCTGTCAATGGAAGAAAAAACATTAAAATATAATTTGATTAGTCTAAAATGAATGTGTCTAGTAAGTTTTTGGTGAGATGGATAAAGTTCTTCACTAAACAGGCTTTTTCTTATTGCTTGAGTTTTCAAAATTAAATATATATAAATATATGCTCTTTAGAAGATAATTTTATACTTTTTTGGTGCATACCACAATAATGATATAAAACAGCAATAAATACAATAAAAAGTGTTTGTTGACCTAAAAATTGCAGACCATGAACCAAGTTGTTGATTGTCACTTACATGGCGGGCCAGTAGCCAATATTGTAATAAAAATAGCATCTTGTGGTCTTGCGGTCTAGCACCAAGAAAATTGTGATCTTTTTTTAATTTACATGTTTTCATTTTTCAAAAGTGACTGTGACATGATCAACTATGTACAAAGATGTGGGCAGGGTAGGTGAAAATTTCAACTACAATTTTCTTTGTGTGAGATGAGAAGACTACCTTTACAATTGGTCATGCAGACCTAAATAGATAATGTTCAGTTCTTTTGTAAGTTCCTAAATCTGCATTACATCGGTAGCGTGTGTGTACACATGTAACTTACGTTTGATGCAGCGATTGGTTCCTGGTGCCAGAGTCCAGCCCGAGCAGCACTGCTGACCTCCACACACGTTAGGCCTGAACACATGGGATACATGCAATATGTTACGCTGTATTAAGTCACACACACACAGCAGCCTCCAGCACTCATATAAAAGGCTTCTTCTGCACTGAGTCAGATGCTTCCAGGGATAGGGCTGCTTTGGTTGTTTTCAAATCACTAAGAATTAGCTGTCCTAAAGATATGATCTCTCTGGAGAATACACTATAATTGCCTTTTATGTAAAACAAAATTCCAGAGTCACTGATGTAACATTCTTTTATGGAGAGGCTGAGAGCACACATAGAAGTCCAGGTTGGCCCAATGCATTTCTTAGCAAAGTCACGAAGTTCTCCCATTCAAATACATTTCCACCAACTCTTTCTTCCATAAGCTTTTTTACAGAAAGGACAAATGTGAGGCATTCCTTACTTCACCCATAACTTTAATTGGGCTAGCCTATCTTCAGACAGCCTTGTATTCTGGTTTGTGGGTGTTGATCAAAATGCATTAAGATGTCATACATTTGTTCTCCCTCCCTGAAATCCTAGACTTATTTAGTGGCGAATGCCCAGTACAAGGCTGGAATGGGATAGGGTTATAAGAATTAGGTGAGACATATCCAATAAAGAGCTGTATCTTTTATGAATGACTGAACAAATGAAATATGACAAGTCCTGAACTGTTATAACTGGAATGCTTTACACTCTCTAATCTGCACTTGGAGCATGAGCCAATCCTGCAGCGCAAAAGATAGACGAGGAGGCAGCCAACCGCAAGAGCAACTCAGGGGCAACAGTCAGCCGCGAGTTGGCATGGATCTGTGTCGCGTCATCTTTCACATTCAATTACAGTAAGTAGGTGTCAGACTTACTGTGATTGGAGGAGATAACAAGCTTCAACCTTTGACCCCAGAACCCTTGTGCTCATTACATGTATGAGTGCTACAGAAGAATCACAGACTTGGCTTTATGACTCAAACGCATCAGGCCAGGCACGTGCCAAAAACATCACTCAACACGTTTGTTCACAAGACATATGTGAGTCATAAAAGGTTTTATACAGACTCATTAGCATTATACCTTCAAACAGATAGGCCCATGTGCTGCCTTTTTCAACATAGGTCTGCTTATTACATTCTGACAGGTGTAGTGGAAACATCAGGAGTAACTCCATGTAAAGAAAGTGCACTGCCTTGGGCTGTACTAAATGAGTAAAGCTAAGTGGGAATTCCAAAAGGAAATGTGTCATGAAGAACACTTTCTCTAACAAGCAGCAGATGAGTCGTACTGTTTCAAAGTGTTAAAAGCATGGAACTCCAGGATATGTTGTTTTTGGCAATGTCAAGCAAAACACCCCCCTGTGCTGCAATAAAGTATGTTGGCTATGAACTCAGAGGCAGCCCCAAACAGAGCACCAGGCCTTGGTTCTGTCACGCATCTGTGAAGATGTCAGACTGACAGCTAGGTTTGCAAAAGAGATTCTATACCTGTGATGGAGAAGGGACTAATGTGAAGTGAGAGGCAGGGCCTATGGGCCAATGAAGGCATCCAGAGAAGAAATATATCCAAAAGAATAAAGTCAGTCCAAAAGTGACTCAATAAAAATGTTTTATCCATCGTCTCTATTGTTAGGACAATACAGATTAAATCTGTGAATTCAGATAAGACTCAGGCTAAGGTTAACGTACACTTCATTGTCCCTTAGAGAAATCTCTTCTCCCACATATGACCCATCCTTCCAATGGCACTGGGGCAACCAATCAGGAGCAGGAGATTCTCTTATGTGCATGTTTGGTTGGTGGGGGAAACTGGTGTGCTCAGGAGACCCACCGAGAGACAGGGAGAACTCCATGCTCTGGACCTGCAACCTTTTTGCTGTGAGTGCTAGCCACTCTCTCACTTGGAAACCCAAGCAAGTTTTGCCTTTAAGATAAAGCTAACAACAACTAGCATGCTAAAAGTGCATTTGCAGAAAATAAAACCTTTTATAATTACACGCAGAAAGCATTCAGTGGACACTGTTTTTACCCAAAGAGTTGCTTTTGCACCATTATTATTTGTACAGAAACAAAACTGATTTTTTTATTCCGCCAAATGTGGAAAAAATCAGGCTTAAAGTTAACTTAAAGGTTCTTTGGAGGATTTTCAAAAATTGTTTGTTGCCAGTCTTGGTAAAAACAGATTTGCATCAGCTTTGAAAACAGAGAAAAGTGGCTGTTTGAGCCCCTCCTCAACTCTGAATAAGCTTACAGAGAGGGTGTCTATTGTATAATGTTTGTTAAACCTCCAAGAAAAACCCAAAACTGTTTTACCCTAAACAGTTTTTGAGTGCGTTCTTCAGAAGTGTATGTGAAAATGGCAAAAAAAATAAAACAAAACTAAACATAAACAAATGAACTTTCATATTCATGGCTCAATTCCCATGTTGCAACACAGTGCTGTCTGTTTATATTGCTCCTATAAATTATAATAACCAAACTGCCAGAGCATGACAAACAAAACAGGCAATAAATTGACATTACATTGTCTGCAAAGGTGATCCGCTCAAATCCCGCCTGATTATTATGTAAACAGTCTCCATCCTGTGATTATCATACTTTGTCCTGTGGAACAAACTGCAGTGGATGCAATGGATTCACAATACAATATGTAAACAAGCCATCGTGTACTTTGATTACATTGCTTTGGACACAGATAAAAAACAAAACAAAAAAGATTGCAGTTGTGAGAGAAAAGTGACCATCCTCACACAACAGGTGTTTCTGATCACCAGCCACTGTGCTAGGGGCAAAAGAAAATGGGGCACACACATTGAAGTAGAGTTTCCTTTACCAGGCCATTCAAACACGAATCATGTGGTGCTAAAAGGCTGAACAGATTTAAATGAATAGAACTAGTATGTGTTTTGTTGCACTGGTTAGTAAACTAGGTCTCATAGATGCTTTCCAAGTGATAGATTTGATTCATGGAGTTATTGTAATGTAAGTAAAGCACCTAGAAAAGATCATTGGAGCGAAGTCAAGTCCCGGAAGAAGCCAGGGGCAACAACACAAGCTGGTGGGTCTCGTAACACGATGAATTGATTGACAAAGCGCCTCAAAAGTTCAACCATGTGTTACAGGTTATTAACATAAGATTATTTTGACATGTGACTGGCTGCCCCAGAAACGATATACAGTAGCCTTTAATGGAATTACTGAGTCTTTCTAACATAACCAGCTTGGACGGCTTATTCTATGTTTTTTGTTCTAAATCATGGTAAACAATGGTAGTGGTGTTTTAGTCCTGTTTTAGTCTAGACCTTTGTAAGATTATGATCACTGTTTTTTTTTTAGGTTTATAGTCTTAAATTAAGGATTGTAGCTATTAAATGTGAACTGGTGATAAAAATTTTGAAGTTACATACTGCTTGAAGATTGCTAAACTTTTTATAATTAGCTGTGCTTGTGTTGCCTTCAGAGTAAAAGTGTGCCACTGCCAAATTATTGAAATATTGATATCAAATGATAGTGAGATAAAGCTGAGGTCCTAAATTTTTACCACTCATAATTAGTACTCGAGTCTCCAAGTCAAGTCCCAAGTCAAAAAGAGGCAAGTCCAAGTCAAGTTCTAAGTCAGTGCCCCACAAGTCCAAATCGAGTCCAAGTCATTTGCTTTTAGTTTCAAATGTTGTCAAGTCTTTATATAAAATTACTGAATAGTCCTACATCTTGCATTTCTACAGTTCCCATTCAAAACAGGTTTCCGGTCACAAAAAAAGAAATGGAGAGGGACAGGTGGCAGATTGTCAATGTAGAATGAAGTTTTTTGAGAAAGCCATAATTTAGTCTCAAGTCATAAGGCTAGAGTCAAAGTCCAAGTCAAGTCCAGAGTCACATAGCTAAAGTCCAAGTCAAGTCCAGGTCCTAATCCATTTTATCAAGTCAGACTAAGTCATGAAATGTGATTCAAGTCAAAGTTCACACCTCTGGTCTGGTCTGGTCTGTATATTATCTAGAATGAAACTTAGCCTGGTTCACTTTGGTGTCTGAAAAAGTTGTGTTAGCGACAAAAAAATGCACCTGAAAAATAGTGAAAGAGTTAGCTTTAATATGCTAATACTAAGAAATTCTGCCACGCCCTCTTTTTAGTGAACTAATTGATTAACAAGACTTTTGGCGCTACTTCAATTTCTATGTTCTCTTTTACTTAGATAACTGAAAACCTTGCATACTTATTGAAAAAGAAACCTTGAGCTACATCTGATTCTGATGAAATAATAACTCAGTACAAGTTTACTGAAATAAGGGTGGTTGCGCGCGTACATTATTTCTTGGCAGTAAATCTTACCCAATGAGCCTCCTCGTGGTGCCAGCGGCGCTCTGCTGCCTGCTGGTGCTGCTCTGCCTGCGGTTCACTCTGCCTCTTTGCTGCGGGGAAAGCTGGCTATGGTTTGGTGCTTGTCTGACGTTCCGAGGTGAGGAGGAGACGTCTGCAGCCTCCTCTTGCCCCGGAGACAGAGGGACCGGATGCTCCTCTTGGCTTAGTCCCGTCGTCGATTGACCTTGACTCCATAATTGGTGTTTATGTTTTTTTGTAGCGACCTTTCTGTTTGTGCGCCTTCCCTCCTCTCACCTGTTGGGTCACTTTGGGTTTCTCCGCGTCTTATCATTTCGGCGGCCATTATAATTAAAACCGCAAGACCCACGTGCTTCATTTTGAGCTAATATTAAAAAAAAAAAAAACGTACCGCGTAAAAAGTTAGCGCGTGCAACCAAAACTAGCCAAACCACTTTAGAGTTAGCATACAAAATTAACAAGTGGTGCAGTAAAACGTCATCCTCTCCCAGGAATAAAGCATGGATATTTCTTCATAGTGTAAAAAATGCGTCGAAATAACTTTACAAGCGAGTCCAAAATGTTCTTTTATCCAGCGCTGGAAAGCATATAATTCAAGCTAATATTATTCCATCTGTTTGGTGAACATGAAAAAGTGCGCAGTGGAGAAGTGGCGCGCGTCGGCTCCTGTCAGGGCTCCTGCTCAAGCTCCACTTACTACAACAACTTCTGTGGCTCCAAGTTTTGGGACTGCAGAGAGTAGCAAGCGTGCTAGCGGTGCTCCCACACCATGCACATTACCCACCTCCTTGGATCTGAAGTCACCGGGAATTTTTGAAGGGTTTGCACGCTCTCTGTAAGTAAAGGAAACTCCCCCTTTGTCGGCTGCGTGTTGGGTTGTATTGCACCCACCACCACCACCAGCAGCAGCAGCAGCAGCACAACAACTTGCTCTCCCACACTCTCTCTCTCGTTCGTCTGCCAAGTTACATCATGTTACCGTGGTCTTTTTGACACGGACTATAAAACCTTTAAAGTTTCATCATACAGAATATTCAAAATTCCAGAGTGGAGGAGACTGGAGGCAGTATAAAATGTCATAAAATATCTGAACTAAGATCACATACAATCCAAATGATATGACTTGCAATGGCTTAAAATGTAAACAAAAATAGCCTTTGTTCAACAAAATTTAAAAATTGGGGTTTTAATGCTATGTCAGTCATGGTGTCCAAGAAAATATACAGTTTTAAAGGTGCCTCAAAGGAAAAGTCAACTATACAAATCAGGAGAAATAGAAAGTTAAAGCCATATACTATGGAACATTGTATTAGTTATAATTGTGTGTTATGCCAAAAAAAAATATAACTAAAGGAAGATTTTTTTTTCTATTAAATCAAACAAGAGAGGCCCTCTCAAGGCAAACGTAAAACACAAACATTTATTATTTATTAGGCCTGTTTTTGGTCAAAAAGTTACACCGCGCAGTGCACCTTTAAGCTCAAAATAGCAAATTACTAACATCACTCACATCAATGGTTTCTAGAACTATTTGTCTTTGACTTTTTTTTTCTTATGTGATAATTCCAATCTCTCCATTGAATTATAATTTCATTTCATTTTCAATTCTATTCCAGATTTATAAAGGATGCTAGATTCATTCAAAACAGCTGCCCTAAGCATTACCATCAATCTAAATGAAAGTTGACAAGTTATTTAAGACTCCACAGTGGCCATAATTGTTACATGCATATATTGTGTGTATGGGATTTTTGACCAGCTTGTGAATGCATTACGTTTGAGTTGTGTCATTATAAAGCAGAATCATAAATGTAATGCATGCAGCTAAAAATGTTGACATTGTTAGGGCTTTGCAAGCAGATGCATGCGGAGAGGCAAAACAGTAGTGAAAAGGTAGAAGAAAGTCGAATGTGAAAAGCTTGGAAAAGTTGGTCAGCTTATGTAACAGAGTGCATTTGTCTGACTCTTTAGTCCATGCTGCCTCATCACTTTCCCTATGGCTGTCTGGAAACAACACATTTCTCCTTCTCCCCAAGATCCCTGGCTCCCCGCTCCTCATTCAAGCCACAGAGATGTACGCCTGTCTCCCTCCTGAGTGGTCCCCCGGCTGTGTTATTACCACGTTCTGATCCAGCGTCCAAAATACACAGCAGCAGCAGCGGCGTGGAGGAAGACGAGAAGGCGGCATGCGAGATAGAGCAGGAGGTAAGGTTTACAAAAGCTGATCACGTAAGTGCTTGCTTCAGTCATCTGTCAGTAAAAGTGGAACAGCCAACCATTATACAGTAGGAAATGGAATTATAAAGCCCATTCGGGGTAAACAAAAAAAAAAGCCTGACATGATCTGAAATCTGAATGGAATTCTTTTCAAAACTGATACAAAACATGTTTCACTTCCCACGTGTGTAGTTTTAGGTAGAACAGGCATGATGACTGTTAATTTATATTAAATGTAACTGTGCCAGGGAAGTGACAAAAAGAAATAATATGAAGCAATTTGAATTCACAATATTCTGATGAATGGACACTAAAGGCAGTATTACTAACACAAAGCTAGTGGTAAGAAAAACAAGAGGAACATATCATAAGCAAATGGTTGCTAAAGGTTGATGGGGTTTGTACGAAGTCATCTATCAGAGAACAGTTGGGGCCTGACTCTGCCCCAGAGGAAATGTAATTAGAAAAGGCAGCATATGACTATACATGTTCTCACCCTGCCCTCATGGCACTGTGGAGGTCTGTTTGAAAAGCTCCATTGACCCCAGTCCCCTCTAGTGTGACCGGGCCACGCTCCAGTCATGTTGGATTGACCAGACGAAAGAGAGCAGCTGGTTTAGCCAATGCCCAATCCTTTCTCTGCATCATGTTATAACCCAGCCCTAAGGAGGCTTGTTATGAAAGCAGCTTTAGCCTAGTAAGTGTGGGCCAGTTTGACACAGTTTGCCACATCTGGAGTGACTCTAGAATAAATACAAGAAGGATGTCCCTGGCTTTGACCAACACTTGGACACAAAGAGTTCATTCAACATTGCATGACATGCAAGCCATTCCAATCATTTTTCGAACCAAACAGGATCATAAGTGTTTTACATTTCACAAATTCTTATAAAAGCTGAGGTAAGATTAACTAAATGTGTTCAAACTATCAGCAAATCTTCTATCTATGAAAATCTATGAAAGGAAACAATAGCTAATATTAAACCAACACAATATGTAAATAAAATTATATTTTTGCATTTCCTGTGAAAAATTACCGAACAGGTAAAGTAGATACATAACAAATTCTAAACTCTTTATTTTCACTGGAAGGTTTACATTTTCAAGTATTCTCACTAAGCACAAGGACATTGGCAATGATAATGTTTGTCAATAGAAAACATGTACCATACTTTCTGAGCACTCAATCCATAGTTTCATTTTTAAGCAAAGTTAAAAGGTCTCTTCAGTTTTTATCATTGGGTTGATGTCCACAAGCTATACTTATCTATACTGACCTAACCTATCTATAACATCTAATCAGCTGGTTGGAATGTTCACAAAAGAAGCAAAGTCCTCCAGATGAGTTTCACTTGAACATTTTGTGCAACTAAGCCATTTAAACATGCTTTCCTACATCTCTAACCCTCTAATGAATAATCAAAGAAGGCCACTTCACACTTCTACCTGCCAGTATAACCCGAGAGAGACACATTTGCATCCATATAGCGGTAGGCGTACTGAATGAATGCTTTTGGATAGATGAACAAGTGGGGGGGTCAGGGTTCAAGTGTACCCATTAGAAAGCCAAACAGTTTCCTTATCCCCAGAATGTAGCCCTTTCACTATATAGGCAAGCATCAACAGCTTATTCTTACAGGGCCAGCTCCAGAATTTTAAGTGATTCATGTGAATTGGCCTCTGTCAAACCAACAAGAAACGTCAATCTCTTCATTAGCTACCTTTTACCGCATCAAAGCATCCAAGCCTATTTCCTCTTGCCCAGTAGCTAGCATAATAGCCACATTGTATGACCTGGGCTGTGAGCAAAATTTGGCAGAATGGGGTGCGGGGTTATTTGGCAAGTCAAATTCCAGAATTAGTTTCTTCATAATTGATATATTTTGGGGGGAATTGGACATGACAGCATTTCCATGGAACGTGCATTACAGGAGACCTCCATCATGTTGAGCGAGTTATCGGGTAGTACATTAAACAAAGGAAACAGTAAGAGATAGAGGAGGATAGCTGCAAAGCCCTCGTAGGTTAAGGACTACAGGGTCTTTCCCAGCATGTACAAATGAGGTACTGTCAACTGGTGAGAGAAGTAGGTCACCAGGGTGTTACTTAGACCAGCCGTCTCCTCCTGGCCTCTTCCCGATACAAATATTTTGTTCTGCAAGCAATAGACAGATTTGTGTTTGTTTTGCTCTGAGCTGACAACAAATCGAGCATACCATATGTCATAGTGATGGCAATGTACATATACCGGGTAATGCTTCATAGCTGAGTGATGGGCTAATTCATTCATGGGTGTGAAATCTTAGCAATAGCGTTAAGCACAGGACTGAGAAACCTACAAGGAAAGAATTACAGTGATTAGATTAAGCACTCCACGTTTGAGCCAATGAAAGAATTCCATGACTTTGTTGTGGACTGTGGAATGGATTTGGGCTTCAGAGTAACCAGCTCTATGCCAAATGCACCAAATTAGGCTTAATGTTCAAGAACATTCAGGAGAAAGAAATAGACAAAGCTCTTGTTGTCTCTTCTACTAAAGAGCATAATTGAAGGTTCGTAGTTGCTGGATGAATAGATTCTTTCAATATTTTATTTACAGACACAATAATTACCAAGTTGTACTTTAAAAGTTTGCAATCTTCATGGAGATGTGCCTGGAATTTTCCACATTATCACGTTAAGCATATCTGTCTTGTAATGTCAGTGCACCTTAAAAAATAGCTTTTATCAGCAGCAACATGTTTAATAAAAACATATTAGTCATCTCAAGCTGTCATTAAAAAGTACTGAACCTTTTTAGAAAGTGCACAAAGCATTGGGCAATGAAGGAGATCAGATTCAGTTTTCAAATAAAAAAAAGATTTGATTTATGACAGCCTAATTGGATGCCCTCTTAATACAGAACAGCTCACCGTCGCCAAAGGCTTAGCTTGGACCAGTCAGAAAATGCTCTTGTGTCAAAGTTTCCTAAACCCTCCGTTTTCACTTTAATTGTGTTGCAGGGAGCTATTGTCCTTGAGGGTGATTTAGAAGTGTCTCCCATGAACAGTGATGTCACTCTGGGCATGATAAATGTCTCTGGATTGGGCTCATGGTGTTTGTGGTGTTAAGTCCAATCACAATAGGCTATAACTTAACCGAATTGTGCATTTACTAAAAGTACAGCCAAAGGCAGACGTAGCTTTTCTCATTTATCTATAATCAATCACAGTGAGAATAAATAGTGCTATTTATGTCCGGACACGAGTGGGAGGGAGCTGTGCCCTTTGCATTCTTGTAAAGTCTGGACTGTTAGTCATCACCTTTTCTTGGCTCCATTAGACTATAGACGAAGACTTTAATAGGTGTAATAGATCATTGGTTTCTTCTTCTACTCTAATTTTCCTGGCTGCTCACCACAGGCTCCTGGTGTGCTTCCCCCGGTGCAGTGACCTGGTCAGAACGCAAACTGGACCAGCGCCTTTACTGCCATTAAGTCCCTCTTTAGTGATAAATGACTGCAGTTGGCTTTCCCAAACAGCTTCCACCATCCAGCCACAGAAAATAGAGGTACACTTTACACAAATCTGCTCTATGATCAAATACATTAAACTGCACATACATAATATGTAATGATAGGCTCAATACAGTACTGTTTGTATCCACTGCTTGTTGTTACATTTGTTGGGTGGCATCCATTCTACACATCTTTTTAGTATAGAAGTAATTCTGTTTTTCATTGTGAAATTTCCCAAGAGTTATAGCGAGGGGCAGGAGAGTGAAGAAGATAAGTTTATTTATCATCTGTACTGGGCCTAGAGATAAACACTCAACACTTTATGGTAGTACTAAGGAGACAAGGGAGTATAACCTCTGATGAGCAGGTCATAGATAAACACATTTTTGAATTCAGCGGATAGACTATAATTTTGCATTGCCTTATACCGGTACTTGTTTTTTTATCATAGCTGATATTTTATTCTTTTTCAACATCAACAGTGCTCTATGTTGCACATTATCACCGAAGCTAGTTCCTAGTTTGTGGATTTTGTTCACTCACAATAGCAATGAAGTTTCTGATTCTATACACAGAAATGTCAACACAGGATATAGCTGAAGAGTTTATTTTAAAAAGCAGTGCAGGGAAGAATTTCCCATCACATTTATGTAAATATATAAGAAAGAGTTGAGTGTTTTTTTCAGGAATGTATGAAATTGTTAGCCAATTTTAGGATTTAGGGTTGTTTTAAACAATGACTAATCCAGATAGAAACATTGGTAAATGTCAGTAAAATTGTTGAGGTTATTGATTTGTAGAAATCTTCCATATATTATATTATTATGTTTTTTTTTTTTTTTTTTTTTTTTTTTTTTTTTTTTTTTTTTTTTTGCAGGTATATTGGAATTTGTAGAAACACAAAAACAAAAAAAAAAACAAAAAAAAAAAAAAAAAGAAAAAATAATTGTAACAATTATGTAGATTTTTTAACATTGGATTTATATAGATGTACTACAACGCAAAAAAAAAAAAAAAAAAAAAAAAAAAAAAAAAAAAAAAAAAAAAAAAAAAAAAAAAAAAAAAAAAAAAAAATACAACTGCCTAAGACAGACTTACTGAAGTGACCCTGCCAATTTTCAGTCTCCCTGTACACAGAGGGTTAAGTGAAGAGTGGGAACTTCAGGTGGACCTTCACTGTTCAAAACGCACTGACCAGCTTGAGACAAAAAGGGAGAGCCTTATTACATTAGTACTTCATATGACTCTAATGCTGATATTTCACCCTATTACTCATAAATGACGTGTGTCGAGTGATTATAGTACTATGATGTAGAGATTTATTTTACTGTTTACTGACCAATTTTCAGTCCTGTACTGAACTTAATGTTGATTCAGTCTATGTGAGTGAAATGTTGTTTCCCCACAAAGCACTTTTATGACCCGCTGAAGAGTTTGTTTTATTTGACACATCAGTCCAACAACTTTATTGAAAACATTAAGTAACAAATACAGTGTAATATGTGTATGCATTCAGTATATAGGTGCTGCACATCATCCAATTTGAACATAATGGTTTGATTTGTAAATAACAATTAGCTTTTTGTGGTACTATTTCTCCTGATAACAGTGTCTGGACTTGTTTGGTTAACATCTCAACATTGAAGGGAAAGGTTGTTTTCATTGGTGACTCACAGAACGGTGGGTTTAGTCGCTCTGATAGTGGTCTGAGTAATTCTAAGTACTTTCACTGCTGAGAATCAGTGATGTGTAAGTCCAGTTGTTTTTCTGACTCAACTCTGACACATGTACCTTCCAGTCTAAATCCCACACACTACGATGGAACGATGCTGTTTTCACCAAGTTACTGGCTCACTGTTGCTCCTGTGTTGAAGGTTGAAGATAGTTCTTTTCCTGTAAATCTGGTGTGTGGCAACAGCTGCTGTCTATACTGCTCTCATGCTCTGTTAGCCGCCAGCCCACAACCATGTGACTTAACTTTTAGCTGAATGAAACATCTTCTTCACTGCCCTCAATTAACTGTGAAGTTCGAGGGCCAGAAAGTTGTGATGCGATTTAACCCCCTGCATGATGTCAATTTGACCTGAATAGCTTTCCATTAAGCATGATAAATTTGTTATTTTTCAAGTCATTAAACCTTTTCTCCATAGTCCATTTAGTTCAGGAAACACGTCGGCCTGCTTGTACTCTGGGTTATGTTTAAAGTGAGGAAATTTCAAGGAAAATGAGAATGACACACATTAGCAGCGACGACTTCAAAGTTTTCGCTGCCTCGGCTCTCTGCTAATTATCAGTCTCTGAAGTCAAACGGGGATCTTTTCAGTCAGTGTGAAAGGGCAAGTGGGTCAACAGCAACATCCGTGTATAACAAAGAGTCAATTTGAGTCCAGTGTACAAGTCGACCATCAATGCAAACGTTGTAATGAGCGTGGAATCTATGGGAGCGAGGGGTACCGGCTCGTGAAGCGCAGTGAGAGAGCTAACCGACTGCACTGACCTGTCTGTTACAAGGTCTCTGTCAAAAAGACCACCCCATTCATTAGGCTGCTTCAAAAAATCTCTTTGAACGTCATCGTCATGTAAACAGTCAGCCCAAGCCTGCACAGAATATTAGGGGCAAATTATGTAAGAAAAGAGTTCAACTGGAGTAATGGAAGCATATTTTTTTGTATAAGTATTGTTTTTTAAACATTCTTTTTAGTATGATAAGGCAAATTTTAACATTAAAAACAACTTTTTTTGCAGAAAAATATGCTATAGAAAAAAATCTGTGTTTTAGTCACAGATATATTTTTGTGGATCAAACCTGAAATTGGACAAAATCAACTCTTTTATGATGTGAAAGTGCCACTCGCGAGCAAGCCCATAACACAGTAACCCGCGTAAAAATTTACAAGCAACTTAAAAAAAAGGCAGTCCAAAGTTGTGTAAAGAGACTTCCCAATAAGAGAAGTAGGTGGGAAAAAATAGTCTGTATTTGAACAGACAGATGCAACAAATTGAGAAATGGGAAATCACGATATGACGAGTTCATCAAAAAAGCAGATTGTCACAGAGATGAGCTCACAGTTAGATTTTTATCACAATATTGCCCAGCCCTAACTATTTTTTAGAAAACAATCAAAACCAAAAAAACAACAACACTCGAATCATAATTAGAGCTGGGCAATATATCAAATTTTTTTTATACGTGTTGCTTTGTAAAACTGAATATTGAGTATATTGTGCAGCCAAAACATGCTACAAAAGAGCTCATTTACAATAAAATTAAATAAGTGATGCTGTGCTTCACATACGTAGATTCACATAGAGTCTAAAATGAGAAATGACATTGGTCTTTGCTGTGAGACTCAGTCAGTATAAGACTGCTTTGCCCTGAAACTTGCTATTTTGATCAATTTGCACTGAAAAAAAATGACCTGGAATAGTAGACAATGCTAACTAAACTTCATATGGAAAGTTTAACAACCAACATAAAGTTGTTTTTGGGTTTAGCTTCTCTTTAAGCAATTAAAAAAACAAACAAACAAAAAACGGAAAAATAATTATACTGTAATGGGAAATTTCTGCACTTTTGTGTTAATTTGTCAAATATTTGTTTGATAATAAAACAAACTGGACAAAATTAGGGTTAAATGGAAAAACAAGGGACTAAGTGTGCCTTGAATTAGTAGTATTTTAGATTTTGATTGGCTTGAACCTGGTTGCTTACAGGACAAGTATAAAATATTTATTCATTCATTTTCTACCACTTAATCCCGTTAGGGGTCGCGGGTGACTGGAGCCTATCCCAGTGACTTTGGGCCTTAGGCGGGGAACACCCTGGACAGTGGCTAACTTGCCGCAGGGTTAGACAGACAAACATTCACTCTCTCATACACTCACTAAGGGAAATTTACAGTGATGCCCAATTAACCTAAACATGCATGTTTTTTGGAGGTGGGAGGAAACCGGAATACCCGGAGAAAACTCACAGTGACACGGGAGAACATGCAAACTCCACCCAGAGAGATTGTGAGATGTTTATATGGTCCGACCCGGGAGTCGAACCCACGACCTCCTTATTGGGAAGCCAGAGCTCTAACCACTTGGCTACCGTGCACCCCATATAAATAAAAATAAAAAATAAATATTTAATTTTACTTAAATAAAAATACACACTAATTTGAAATTATGAAAGAAAGTCTTGTGTTCTTGACATAAAAACTAAATTGAAACAGTCAAACATGCTCAAATCACAATAAACACTACATAATTCAGTCAATTTAAACTTAGAATATTAAAGGCTGTTGTTTTTCCAGTGTAACTACGTAAATTGAAGACAGATTTTAACACATTTATGTTGAATGGACAGAATATTGTCAACATATCATCATCGAGGTTAATTCATAATGTTTCCCACATCAGGAATAGAGTTAGTGCTCTATTTTCTAGCAGCAGAGGAGATACTAAGGCTGGATTAACAAACCAGGTACACAGTTGTAGTGAATACACAGCAGAAAGGCTCAAAACAAGTCTGGCAATGATTATGGACTTTAAATCAGCCCAGAAGACCTCAGAGCCTACTCTTAACTTCATAAAACTGTGAAATTCAGAATTATAAATTCCTGGAGCTCAAATGGAAACATCTTACTAAGTCCGAGTGTGTTTTTGGTGAAGAACAATAAAGTAACATTTAAAAAAAAAAGTGAATCAGGACAAATCTATATTAAGAAACAAATACAAGCATTTTAATAAGGTTTTCTTAGTGGGATGACACTACAACATGTACAGTCTAGACAGAGAGTCAAAATACAGCAAAAGTGTGTTCAACTAGAACTATAATCATGTGTATAAACCAAAACAAAAAGAAAACGGCATCCTAATTCTGTACAGCAATGTGGTTTTCAGGGATCTGCTAAGTAGGCCCTAGTTCCTGGACGTCTCTGGTCACTGCCCGGCTCGTAAATCACACCCCTGAGGGAACCATTGGCCTGGACGTAACATTGTGCAACACTGTCCACAAGTCCTCACCACACTGAGCCCCATCCATCGTCCTTAATACACAAACATACAAGCACTGGAATTGGCACGTTCTCAATGGAGTGTGAAGTCATGGCATGCTTTGGAAGCTTTCAGTCGCTACATATGGAATTGCCTTGTCCTCCCACATCTGCCTCAACTGCAACAGAGGGATTTAGATCACTGCAGGCCAAAATGACAACAAGCATAAAAAACATTGTTACGCCAATGAAATGGATATGTCGCAGCCTGGCTCTGAACTAAACTTGAAGGCTATGCAGCATTTTATTTACATTTCGTAAGTGTAATCTAGCTGCTTTTCCAGGGTAAACATGTTCAAATCAAATGTTATGTTGATGTGTTCTTAAGCTTCTGACACAATGGCCAAGTTGTGTTATGTTTTTTGTAAGTTAATGAGAATCCATAATTTAGCCGCGTCATAGACTACAGCAGGGCTATTCAACTTCATTTTCCAGAATTTTACTGAGGACCGTGGCTTCTGGGTCGAATAGTTACACAATGCATCGCCGTTTTTGACATGAGGTTGTACCAAACATTCATAGGACTAGATTTATTTATTTAGTGATACCAACTAATGCTGCTGTCCATTTTTATTGCTCTACAAAATGTCCAAATCAGCGTTATCCCAGCATCAAACCAAATCTAAACCAGGACTAAACCAGGTCTAAAGCGGAATTCAATCAGGACTGAAATATACACTGTAAAAATAAATCTTGAACTGGATAACAAAAGAATAAATGCTTAAAATAAGGCAAGGCAAAGATGCATAAAAATTACAGTACAAAATAAAAAAACAATCTTAAAAAAAAATAATAATCAGCATAAAATTTACTTTAAAAGAAAAAAAAGTAATGAAAAGTGCAGACAAATAAGTCATATTTATCTTTGTTTAAGCATATTTTAACTGTCTTCAAATAAGATTTGCCCATAGGACAAGAGCAACTTGGATTATTTGGCTAAAAATATGAAAAAATACTGCATGTTCTCACTGGAAATTAGTCAAACAACTGGAATTGAAACAAGCAAAATACACTACATTCAAATCTTCTTTTCAGACACGTAGGTTGGCCACTATTTATTGAGTAAAAACATGAATAATAATTCAGAAATCTACAAACAAGAAAAGAAATGTTTTTGTAATTTTTGGAAAGTGAATGGAGGGCCAATTCATCTTCATAGAGGGCTGATTTGTCCCCCCAGGCCTTAAGTTTAATAGGCCTGGACTACAGGATCAAAGCTTGTGAAAAAAGTAACATTTTATAGTTGAGAAATCACAGTAGCTGATATTAGTATTTAGTATTTTGATTCATCCAAGCAGAAAGCAGAACAAACTTCCTATGACTAAAAACAGTTGTTATAAATCTCAAACATCCTTCTGATCTAACAACAGCAAATCAATTGAAACAAGACTTATCTGTTCACAACATGCAAGTTGAGTCTCCTTTGTGATTGCAGTACCTTTTTAAACCGACATGACTACACGTTTCATACTCTACATGTAGCTGTGAAAGTACACGACTGTCGTTCTTGCTACAGCTGAGTATTTGAGTGCAGAGCTCAGCGGGGAGCAGGAAGAGAGGCCCCGTGTGCCCACAGTCCTGTCTCCGAAGCAGCACTAAGCACCCAGCAGGCATCAAGGCCCTGCGTTCATTAGGGAGCCCAGTTTTAATAAGCCCGCAGACAGACATGCTGCTAAAGAGGCTCACGTGCCAGAAGAGGTGAGTTTCCTGCTCTAAGTGACCCTCATGACTGCACATAAATACTAATTGATGTAAATGTAATACGCTTTACATTTTGTCCATGAGAGAAGTTTGGGTCAGCAGGAGACTTGCCCCAAAACTTTCTAGATTAGCTAACAAAAATGAACAAACCAAGGTGACAGTTGCGAAGAAAAACACGTTGACAAGCGCTGCAACTGTTAGCAAAATTATAAGCTCATAAGATCTTCTCTCAACTGTTGTACTTAAGCCTACAGACCTGGAGATAACCCAGAGGAATCATTAATAAAGCCTGTACATAGGACTTAGTGTGTGGGATGTTTACATACAATTCAGGGAAAAAAAATGTAGATTCTTATCTGTCTGTACAATGTCGAGGATTCTTTACTATTACGCTGAGCCGAATGTGATGAAAACCATGCTCGTCATTTATACTGTATTTCCTGTGGCCTATTCAAGCCTTAAAACCTCTATTTTTGGCCGGTGATCACTTGAGTCTTGACTATCTCTCATGTTTCTGTCAAGTTGGAGTTTATAGAGAAAAGAATGATGAATAAAAGTTGAAACATACCGGAGGTCAAGCTTAGTTTTTAAAACATAAGACAATTGAAAAGAAATTGACACATCTTTGTTTTATAAGAAATTATATAACAAACATGGCCCTTTTTTACATATGGTTGCTTAGTAACAATAGTGGATTTACCCCCATCTTTGCCATATACTATTTCAGTGCATTTACATGATCAGAGAAATCAAACTAGACTAAAAAAAAAAAAAAAAAACTCTCTATTTGGTTTTCCCCTCAAATTGGCCGAACCAGTTTTGGTCCTGTTTACATGTGAGAGAGTATTACTTATTGTTTGTAGTATTGTCTGCACAATGACACACTGGTCTTTCTTGGACATGTAGGACTGTGTTAAACATTTAAAACTGTAAATATGTGGCTGTGTGTGCCACTTTGGGCCAGCGCTTTATTGTTTTAAAGTTCTTAACTATAATACTGGAACGTGGAATGGGCAGGAGTTGTGAGCAAGCTCAGTTTCATTCGTCCAGCTGCAGACCGATTGTCGGTTTACATGACGTCAGAAATTGGACTACAGTCGGTCGAGACCATGTGTGCCAATAAGTTTTATGAAAAAACAGTTTACGACTTCTTAATCGGTCTGCCCAGGTTTACATTCGCTTTGGAGAACTAGTTTAAATCAGACTAGGCTAGTTATCCTTTTTTCCTGGCCTCTACATAAACGCCCTGACTGTCATAACTTTTATGTTTATGCCTACATCTGCAGCTCATATCTAGCCAAATATTAAATGTCACCAAAATGAGTATAAATTAGGTAAAAATTGAAATACATTTTTGACGTTTTAGTGAAATGTGCACATAGAAGAAAATATATCTAAATTTAAAATGGTGCCTAAATGCTGTTGTTGAAACGGTGCGTGTGTTTTTCCTCTTCTAATGTACATTTACATTAAGCACAATGGCAAGGATACTAGATCCTCCCTTTTTACTGCTAAATTCCATCTGTGTTCTTAGGGGGAGGAAAATGGGGAGGTACCACTGGACATGCTTTTGGTGCATTTGTTGAAAAGGGGAAACTGCAGCACTCAGAGGAAACATACACTGACAAGGGAAGAACATACTGTACAAACTCCACATAGAAAGGCCCCGAGTCGGCCAGGAGTTGATCCCAGGACTTCCTCGCTGTGAGGCCAGAGCACTTACCACTACGCCTGGGTTCTGTGATGATTTGGTTCACAATCAGCCAGTACACAGAGCCAGATTTGCTGTACATTTTTCTAAAAGATGTCATTTTTATGGTCTTCCCAATAAGCAATCTACATTTTTACACCTTTTGAACAAATAGTCTTACGGGGATTAAAACCTTTTAATGGTTTTTCGCTGTCATTTCTCCACGTTGTCTATTAATGCGGCGCGGTGAGAACTTTGGCTGTGATTGCTCCCAGGAGGCCCAAACATTTGTCCACCATTTAGCCTGAAGAATAATCTCGTGTTTGTGGAGTTACTTATTAGGTCACCGTGAAGATGGATGGTGTCGGATACAGTCACTATTGAAGACCTTATCAAAAACAATGCTTGTACATTTGACCACATCTGGAAGCCACCTGGTAGCTGTTAATTATAAAAGACTAACAGAAAATAGCTCCATCTCCTTGTCACAAACACCCAGGAACTCCTCTGGTTGCATAACTGTGGCTATTATGTCATTTGAACAAAAGAAAGAGGAAATGGAGCTTTTTTATATTTATGTGCTAATAAATTCAAGGTGTCCATGAGTGGCGATTGAAAACTTAAGTGTTACATATTATATTTACTTGGAAGTTTATTCCTATGGTAACCCCCCAGAGGTACGATCCTGGACAAATTCTTTTGTGATGAAACCTTTGTAAAGCCACAAAAAATGACTGAATTATGCAGATGTATACAGAGTTACAAAAGAATTCAGTCCGTGATGGGAATATTTTTCCATCTTTTTTTTTTTAAACTGCTAACATTATTGAGAACCTCTTTTTAAATCAAAAACAGAAGAAAGACTTGCGCTGCTCATGTTTTAGGACAAAAGAATGTAAAAGAAAGCCACATTGTCTCTGAGGAAAACTTAGCATCTGTTGTGTAGTTGTTCAAACTGGTGTAAATAGTTCAAGTCAAAGCATATCAAGTCATTTTTTTGAGAAGTTGATCTGTTAGAACATGTTGATTTATGTGGCATAACACAGAAATGTATAGAATGTATCATTTTGTTGCATTGTTAGACATCTATTGATTTAGATAGATGATTCCTGTTATAATTTTAAGATTGTCAAATGTCCTTCTGAGATATTTGGATCGCTATGATGATTTGAAGATATGAGATTGGAGCTCTGGGACTCCATCACTTTGTTGAAATATGTTTTCCAGTTGGCAGGAGTGAAGCTGTAACGATGATAATAGTAGAGATGTGTCTTCTTATTTGAATAACCGCTCTGATTGATTATGATGTCAGGTTGAGTAGCCAAAATGGAAAAAAAAAGTGAAAAAATGTGTCTCCACAAAGGAGGAAGAGGTCGTCGGCAGCCTGGAGAGTGTCCTGAAGGGCCTTTTCCTCATCGCGGTCCAAACCAAGCAAACAGACGCGAACAATATCAGCATGTCTCTGCTGTTTCTTTCAGCTCTGAGCGTGGATAGGCACTACTATGACTGACCTCACCACGCCTGTTTGGATCAGAGTTTTGTGGCTCTGCTTTGCTTTAGCCTGTCATTTGAAAATTGGTTATGCCTGATGAAAACTTCTGAACACAAATGCATCTTTGTTTCCCCGCATGACTTTTATCTTTGAGTAATCGCTCATTAAGCAAACAAGAATGTCTCTCCTTATAGCGTAAAAACAAATTACTCCAAAGAATGAGTCATATTACTCATGTAAACAGATCTGTGAATGGCCGCTTGTGTCAGGAGAAGAAGTCTTTTAACTCATGTGCCTCGAAGGTAAAATAAAACAGTAACTAGGGTAGTGATCTAACCGGTGTGATGACCTTTGCAGTCTCAGTGCTAAGGTCGTGTGTTAACCAGTCCGCGCTAAAGACAAATATACAGAGCGATTCTCACATGGCTCACACCCGGAACAAAACAAACACTGCTGCCATGTCCCGGCCTCTCTCTTCTGCTGCAGTGTCCGGGATGGTATGCTCATCATCACATTGGGTGGCTGACACTACCAGGAAGGGCACAATATACCGAGAATAAGCAATGTGGTGGGGTTTCATCACACCTGAACTCTGACCTGGCGAGATTCGAAGCGGAAAAAAGTTTAGTTACCAAATTTAATGTATTTTATTTAGAGCTTGGGAATATCAAATTTTAGATAATATAGTGACAGTTGCTTTGAAGATATGCAAAATTCAAAAAATAGTTGTTTAATGAGACAAATAAGAAATGTTACATTATTATAACAGTTTAAACACTCACTAGTTTTGAGAAAGAGGGACCTTTTGACTGATGGCACATGTCTTAATCAGCCAAACATTTATTCATTCAACTACAGCCTATGTTTTAACATTTTCCGGTTGGTTTCAAATAATGTTGTCTGAATATTGTAATAGAGCTACAATATTCAGACAATTATTGAGATGTCCATTTTTGTCATTATTGCCTGGTCCTTATTTCAATGTGTTTTATTTATTTCAAAGTATGTCTATTTATATGTATTTACTTCATAAAACTTTTAAATCTAGGTGCTAAATTACATGTATAATTGAAAAAAAAAAAGGCATTTGCGTTTTGTACTGTTTACTATTGTAAGGTGCACATACAGTAGGCCTATAACATCGTCCACCCCTTAATCCAGGAGTGTCAAACTGGTGGCCCAAGGATCAAATGTGGCCCAGAAGATGATTTAATGTGGCCCCCAGAATGATTTCTGGTTATAATTGATAGTTGCCCCCTGATGAAAACATGCAAATTTGAAAACAAACAGAAGGATCTATATTTTAAAAAGCAGCATTCCACTGATTTGGCCCACCTCCATATGAGTTTGACACTTCTGGCTTAAATGTTTTGTTTGAGGGATGTAACAGTATTAATAATATTGTGATATTGCAATAAGATTTTCAAATATGTATCACCTGACAATATTAAACATGACTTGCATTAAAAATAGCTCTGAGTTCAGAACATTAACACACATTTTATGCAAAAAATGATACAATTCTAAATATTTTGATAAACAAACAAAAAAACAAGACCTCATAGCCTGTATGGTGAGAGAGCAGTTTAGTCTGAAGCCATGATGTTGCAGCTAAGAAAAGGAATCACTGAGAGATAAGAAATGAATGACTCGGCGGCCGTCCTAACACTGCCGAAACACCGTTGGTTCGGACTACCAAACCAATCGGGCGGCTGGAAGGCCAGATGGTTTATCTTGTGTTTGTGAATTCACAAATATCGCGACATAAACCGTCTGGCTGGCCAGGTTAGTAGGGCTGTAGTCGACAAAAGAAATTCTTGTTCGACTAAAAACATGTCCCATCGACCGATTAATCGACTAAAAAGGGGGCGTGGCAAAGGCTCTGAAGCTAAAAGTAGAAAGTAGAGTCAAAAGTAGTAGTCAAAAATACTGCAAATCAAGGCTAAAACTGGTGTTGAAATTAGATTCTCATTTGAACAAATACAGATAACATTAACAGAACAAAAATTTGAACAAAATCTGATATTTTCTGCAAAATAATTTTTAAATAATCTTGAATTTCATCAAAACTGGTTTGAAACTAAAATGTTTGATCACATAGTTGGGATTTGTGTTGAAAACGTCAGTCCATTGTATAAAAGTCTGACTTGAAAGGGCATTCTAATTCTTCTCATTGTGTTATCGAGAATCAAGTTTATTCCTTTGTATCAAAATCGTGTTGGAAACTTTAGTATTATGACAACTCTGCAAGAACTCTTGCTCAAAAAGACTAATAATATTACAGTTTGTAGTTCATGCAAAAAATAGGGTTTAAACAGAAAATAAAGAGGAAACAGTGTGTTTATATGAAAAAGGCAGTTTAGACCAATGATTCTGTTACTGTTGAATACAAATGCCTAAATAAAAGTGTTAGTTGACCATTAAAAGTTTGGTCGACCAAGACTCCATTGACCGATTAATCGACTAAACAACTAAAGAACTACAGCCCTAACTACTAGTATGTTTTCATTTCAAAGGTCATAACCTTTCTGTCTATGTGTTGGCTTCAAAGAAACATATTTATTACAATGTAACAAACAAATTGTGTTTTTATGTGTGTTTTAAAAAGTTCAGTGGAGACACGATGGTGAACTGGGGCACTTTTGGAAGCAGTGTTTGGATCTTTATGCAGAGGTGGTCCATGGAGTCGCCACTAATGTCTCAATCCAACGTTGATTTCCCTCAGGTGTGGTATGAAAGGTGCCTTTAAAATACCATCTCTGCCAGGCTTTATGGGTTTGATTAGCCTACTGTTTTCAGAAAAGCTCACATGAAATTGTTCCTTCACCCAAATCCAGGCCTGACAGATTTAGCATCACATCACAGAGACATAAAAGGTGATGATGAGGAGCTATGCGCAGTAAACACATGCTCGAGCGCGCTATTGCTAATCCGTCGTTCACAATAGGATGACGCATATGCAGGCCAGATGTAGCTACTATTGTACTGAAGTTGTTTGGACGGTTGTGGTCAATGAAAGCCTTTTAATACCTCCTCTGCTAACAAGAAATTATGAATGAAAGCATTCCCACTGAGTTGACTAACCATTTTAGGTTTTGAAGAATTGCAAAAAGCCGTGGTGTTTTCATAATTGTGGCTTAGTCGACAAGATTTTTTACTTGAAGACAAGCACATTTTTAAAGTCTTATGATTTGCACTGTTCAGTTGATTTGACTAAACTTTTTTTTATAAGGTTAGCACTAGTTAATTCTGCTCTGGTGTAGCTCATGTTCACCTCAGGATCTGAAGCTCTTTATGGCTGTGGTTGGAAATAACGGCGAAAGCCAACCACAGAGGCACATTTTACACAACTTCAGGGTGGTATGAATCTCTTGTTAATGTTATTTCTACATCAAAATAAATGAGGTGGACTTCGAAGCTGGACGACTCATAGCATATAGTCTAATCATATGCATGGCATAGTCCAATAAATAAATAGACTATAGAGAGGGAAAAGATAATGTAATTCTTTTTAACCTTTTTAGTTCAATAATGAAACGATACATATGAATATTCATATAGTCTAGCTGAGGATACATCTCCATGTGAAAAGGATTTTGACACAAGGCGTGGAACAGCAAACGAGTTGTCTGACTTAGCCAGTCTACATTACAGAATCTGTCTTTACAGAGGAAACACAATAGTGAAACTGTTTCTCGGAGCATAGAATATTGTACAGCTGCATATCCCAGCAGGACAGAAAGACCATGAATCAACAGCCTTACTCACTCTCATATATAACACAGACAGTCGTGAGCAGAGGGACACTTAATCTGCTCACAAACACTTTTCCACAAATGCATGAGTCTGGGAGCACCACACTTCCCTGTAATGTGGGGACATTGATCTAATATTCCAAAACATGTGCTGCGGGTTCCCTCTGATTCAGCTGATGGGTTTAATGAAGCCTTAAGTTCCCATTTTCCCTGTTTGAGAGCCAGTTCTCAACACTTAAATCATGCAAAATTGGTGCATTAGAAAATCTGTGAAATGTCCAATAATCTAGAAAAAAATGCAACAATATTCCAGTCGTATTTTTTTTTCACTGTTTGAGTGTCCAGCCCATGTCAGCACTATGTTGTACTTTTTCTACATAAGCCTCTGTAATGTCCACTGCAGAGTCATCTTGTCAGCGTTAATAAAAGCAAGTCAGTGAAGCTTTATAGCACAACTTCAGAAACCAGCACAGACAGAAAAAGCAAATAAAAGGCTTGAAGTCGTTAAAATCAGGGGCCCACAGTTGTGTCTAAGGGATGCGGCAGCTTTGTTCTCTGAATGAAAGGTGGGCATGCTAACAGCCTCTGACCTTACGTGTGGAGAAGTTTACAAAAGTCAAATCAGTACATTAAAAAGTTAAGGGAACCCTTTCTTCCTGTTCTGTTGTCCAGGCCTGGGCTGGAGCAAATCTCTCCTGTCCTTCAACAACTCTGATTATCATTGGCCTCAGAATCGACCCAATCATCATAAATGATGAATACCTGCAGCCAATCCAGTTGGCAGTTAATCAGCAATGTCCAATCAGGTAATGAGGACCTGCATGTTGGAAGGAAGAGCAGACAACCCTGTGGCTGCTGAGCAGACAGCCCAATCTGTCCAATCACATTGTAAAGATACTTCAGACATGCCATAGTTGTGTTTTGCTGCCCAGGAAAGATTCCTGTCTGTGTACAATTACATCTGATCACAGCCTCCCAGATGGACATCTCTGCAGGCAGCTTGCCTGACTCAGGATGGGAAATGAGGAGATGTTTTTTTTTTAAATATTGTAAATTCGGTTCTTGAGAAGAACCCACCCATAAACTGACTCCAGTCCTCAGGGACTTGGAACAATGCACAGACTGGAGATGGAGATAATTTATTGAAAATTACAATTGGGATTTGCCAAAACACGCATGTTTTGTGGAATAATTAGCATCATCAACTAAGTTACAAATAAACAGTCCAGCTGTAGATAAATCCCCCAATGGGTACATGAGTGAGTGAGGGCCAGATGATGACTTTCAGATTTGTGGTTCTTCTTTACCAAGCAATCGGAGAGACCATTATGCAAATCCACAGGTGCATTCCAAGACCAAAAAGCTGGACTTTTACTTCCAAGTACTTCAAGATGCTGCACAGCCACTGGTGTTTAGACCAGTGTTGACCCAAAACAACAGTATGAGGAGCATCACGAAACAAATTGTTCAGAAGAGATGTGTAATCAAAACACACTTTTGTTTTTCATTTGCTTTATCAGGTATTACACAAGATGAAAGGATCAGATGAAAGGATGCTGAAAATATATTGTTCAACTAACGCCACCTGGTGTCCAAAAATGGGTATTTATTATTTCCATATGACTTTTTCCCCACGCTGGTTGGTCTTGTATGTTAATTCCCTGTACAAATGTTTTAGTAGAGAATAATAATGAGTGCATGCCCTAGCTCAAGGCTTTCTTTTGTCAGATATAGTGGTGTATAACAAAAAGATGAGAATTCTGTTTCAGTCCATCATTTTTATTCCCATAATAAAGAACCTGCAGAGCAGAATCTAAAACATTCATCAGCAGAGGTTTTCCATTAAAAGAGAAAAGTATCCCAGCTGTCAAAGGCATGGGTCAATATGTCACAATATCTACAACTCTTATAGGGCAGACTAATCCAGAAAGGCCCAAACATAACACATGGAACAGTGGTAAATGCTGGATAAAAATGAAGCCAAAACTCAAAATTTGTTCCCTCTCTGTATGAGGCAGACAAATCTATTGCACCATCTGCAAAATACAGCTTTCCTTAATTTCTAAGGATACTTGTCAGCATTGCACGACCCACACAGCCATATGTGTAACACTGGAAAAGCCAGCCAAACTACAGTCAGGGATTGTTTTCTTTAGTCCTCTTGAAATGTGAAATTTATAAAACTAAGTTAACTTGGTTAACTCAAATAAAAATGACTTAAGAAGAATTGTCTTCTCAGTACAACTATAATATGAAACATACACTGTACATGTACACATGGATGCATAGGCGGCATGGACAATTTGAGGTAAACTTATGACAAACAAAATCCTTATACCATAATACCTTACAATAGTGGATCACAAGGATTCTCTTCTATCTAGTAGTCAATAGTTTGAATGTGCGAATGTAAAAGTATTTGCTAATCCTTTCTACCAGGCTTGGTCACCTCTGCACCTTCCTGGATATACAATCAGAGGCAAAGATTATGAATAAGGCAGGTTGTAAAAACATAACAAAACCAACATAACATACTGTTCCAGACATACATAAAGACAAAACATAAAATTCAATAAATTACAAACATACAAAAATACAATGAGAAACAGCTTGGCTTTTTAAAAAACCCTGCATCTTAAACTCAAATAGAAATTATATATATATGAAATCATCCCAAACCTGCAGCAGTGAAGAAATCCCTTCTCTGTAAAAGTCCAAACAAACACAAGAACATATTTACACTCACAGTCACTAATATGTACAGTTAACGAAATCAACAATGTCGTCTCATATTTACATACACACAACAGTCCCTGATCGATTAAGGCCAAAGTGCTGCAGGTGCACAGATCACCCATGTCACTGCAAGCAGCTGTTGCACTTACGTTTGCAAAAAGCAGTTACAGCAGCAGCAATACTCAAGGCCTTTGCTCACCAACTTAAAACAACCAAATATATAAAACTAAAGAAAGCTTATTCAATATAAATAAAATTAACCAAAACAATACCCTTTACATTGTCTTAATATGAGTTCTTTGTCCCTAAAGCAGAGTTTTCATTTACATCCAGTAGCACTAGAAGGAATGTGCTCCCAGTGCAGCCTTGGGGGACTTCCTCTCATTCTAGAGAGCAGGCAGAGACTGGGTTGAACTTCTGTTGAGATGTCCACTGTAAAATAAAATCTGTGGGCAGTCCTGGAACTTGCCTTAGTGTAAGGGAAGAGTCAGAGCATCCCAAAGCCTTCACTGCCTTCACTGATGGCCAGCTTCAGCATCTTGTGCAGCTCCTCATAGGAGTCGTATGTTGGGAGGCACAGCTGGTTAAAACTGCACAAACAAATGTAGAGCACTGTTAACTACTGCAATTTTACAATATATGTGTGCCTAATTTCACAGGACATTTAAGATATATGCACATAACAAACTACCTTGAAAACTGGATAGTGGAAATATGCTAAGCAAAAAGTAAAATGTTAAAAAGAAATATAGTGGAAAAGTCTTTCATAGCTAGACATCCGACAAAGTTTTGAAATTTAAGACTTTTATCCAGATTATACACGGTTCTTAACTAAATTGCTGAACTACCTATGAAGCCCTTTCTATTACGGCTCAAACTTACATGAATGAAATAAGGAACAATAAAAAAAGATCCTAAAAAATGAAACGAAAAAAATCTAATGCCTAACTACGTAACCAGGTAAGAAAACTCCCTGAACCATACAGTGGAACTGTGCTGCACTTACCAGGTGTGTGCAGTGGGCAAAGTGCTGTGTGTGGGGGCAGCAATGATCTGGAAGGAGGGACACAGAGTGTTAAATCCTCCAGGAGGAAGCTGAGAGGAGCCTGTGGTGAACTGCAGCAGTCGGGCTAGCTCCTCTTGAGTGAAGCTGGACACCACTGCCCAGAACCACTTCATCACCTAAGAAGAGACAGAAGTAATCAGTTAATGATTACAATTCAAAATGAATTTAGAGAAGCATTTTAACTGGCTTACTTTTTCTCTGAAATGCCATGATCCTCCAACAATTACTGCATGGGCTTTAAAGTCTTGTACATTTATGTCTCCTGTTCCACACATCAATAGCTGAAGAAAAAAAAAATTAGGATCAATGTAAACATTTAGAAATCTTAATGTTTCAAAATATAGTACCTCTAACTCATTCTCATCAAATATAGCCAACAAGTTTTCTGGGACGAGCTCATTCAGACCTGGAAGCAAGTGCAATTTCAGCATTAGTAGATAAGCGAGTTTCACTTATGTCCTATGTCATGTGAACATTCCCTTACCTTTCAGGAAGTGTTCCACCTCATCTCTCACCTGGC
This sequence comes from Mugilogobius chulae, assembly GCA_038363315.1. Lineage (NCBI taxonomy): Eukaryota > Metazoa > Chordata > Actinopteri > Gobiiformes > Gobiidae > Mugilogobius > Mugilogobius chulae. The sequence continues at coordinate 286,206 of CM076406.1, forward strand.
TGGCTAATCTGTACTGAGCCAACAGGTTCAAATAATGCATCTTGTTTTCATTGGTAACAGCAATCTGAGCGCCACCAGATATTAACTCCACCACCTACAACAATCATTTATGTAACTCACTTCAATGTAACTCATTGAGAGTAATGAAACATTACAAAACACCTCAAATGTAATCTAAGAAACATGTGCTTCTTATAATACAGCAAAGCAAGTCTGGATTGTGTCTCCAAAGAAGGACAGACCCCTGGAATTTTTGTAAAAGATACAAACTTTAAACTAGAGAGCCATTTTTCACATTTAGCTCATCCACTTTCATATAAACTTACCACTCCCCCTCTTTAAGCAATTAAAAACTCTGCCAAGCGCACAATATGGTTTCTTTTGTTTGGTTTATTGCTTCTATCTTCTGTACAATGACATCAGGGCTAGAAGACAAGGTCCCATCCCAACAGTTGCCTCACCTTCTCCAGCTGTCCCGATTTACTGTACTTCTCCTCAGCAAACACCAAGTCCATTTCACTCACATCATTGTTTAGAATGAAGCACACTTTTGTTTTGTAAAACTCCTGGTCATCGGTTTCAAAGTACTGCAAAGTCAAAAGCACAGTTACTACCAAACAGCTAAAAAAATACACACCAGAAAGATGTTCAATACCTTGTAGTTCATCCTAAGGCCAATAATCTGGGCCAAAAAGGACCTTGTGAAGCGAGCTCTGACTAGTTGTTTGTAGGCTCCACCCAAAGCAGATTCATACAGGCACTTCCCCACAACACGACCTGCAAACTCATACATCTTAAGGCGCAGGTGGGGAGGTCTATCAGGGTTTGGGTGTACCTGCAAATATGAAGTATGTAATTTTGAGGGCAGAGGAAGAAAATAAATGATGAGCAAAACTGTCAAAGGCTTACTTACTAAACCCTGGTTGTTGTCGCTGAAGCGAGTGAAGAGCTGGTTGGATGTGTCAAAAAGAGTTTTACAAATGAGCTCAAACCACTCCCTTCTCGGTCCTCCCCAGTCCAAAGCTGCACACACAGGTTTCCAGAAAATATTTACCCACATTGAAAATCATTTCGATTGAAAGGTTAGTCGTAGTATGTTGGGTGACGATTACCTTCCTCATCTTGGAACACTACTTCAAAGTTCTTACTCCAATCTGACACTGAGAAGTTTCTAGTCGCCTTTAGAGACTGTAAACAGATGTTTTGAGTGAATTATTAATTTATTTATTTAAGTACGGTATGTTTTTTTTCTCTTCAAATACTAACAGAATCTAGAATTGCATGTCGAGCAATTTTTAGGCAGGTTTTGGTACGAGGTTTCTTGGAGTGGATGTGCCTGAGTTCACGCTGAAAGAAGTTCACCTTGTCTTGGAACGTTTCTGAACCACCTGACACGCAAGAACACAAAAGATGAATACATCATCTAGCTTGTCTTTCTATTTGCCTAATGTTATTTGTAAAGAAACTCACCAATATTTTTGTGCAAGAAACGAATGAAAGTAGCAGCCATGATGTTTCTATCTTTGCAGCTAAGCTCAACCGGAGGCTGTATTCCATCATCCACCACTAAAGTTAAATACTTGTGAACAGGATCGGGCCATGGTAGGTGAACTGGGGCAGGAGACATGTAAAGTTACAGAAGACTTACAACAGAAAAGTTATTGAATTTTGTCTTAAACAAGGTTTACCTTTGTTCCAGGACACACTCGAAAGGTAAAAAGCCGCCATGGAATAATCTTTAAGTAAAACTCCTTTACTGACAGTTGCTAATGTGGAAGTTTAAATCATTTAAGTTAGTAAAAAAAACGAATCTGATAAAATGAAATGCAAGATGAGCTTTTACCTTTGGTGATATGTAACAGTAAACCTTTTTTGGTTTCTTAACTTTCTCTGGTTGTCCCTCCACAGGAGAGTCATGCTCGTCCTCTTCTTCACCCATTGAGGGCCTTCTCTGCGGAGCCAGCAAAGAGGAGGCTGGTAACTGCCATGAGGAGCTGGCATAGTTCCCACTGCTGTAGAGGTAGGCCTCAAAGTAGATGCTGATGCCTGGTGTAGACACATTCTTCTCGACACAGATTTTCTCATTCTCTGTTTAAAGCAAATTTGAACACAAGATTAACATTTTTTATAATAATTAAAGCCACAAGTGACATTTGAGATCTTTGCCACCCTTGCGACCGCGCGTTGAGTTGCAATTTGCGATACATAGCATGTGCGCCATCGTTTGCTGCTTCGCTTTAGCTATTTTCCCCACCCCAGATATGTTCATCTCATAGCTTCGGCTCAATACAAAAATGGTAGTAGTCACAGTATCACTTACCACTGAGAACAATAATGTCAAACTCCCCATTGCTGAGTGGCTGATCTTTGTAGGAGATCCGGGCCCTAAAGCAACCAGTCTTCTTTAGGGTTAGTCTGAGAAGAACCTGGCACTGTGGCTTGTTGAGTGAAACTGATTTACTGTAGTAGTCTTCCAGGTTTTCATCATCTACAGTACCAAGCTAGAAACCAAAGAAAACAATATGGTTTTAATATCTGAGTAAAAGATGTGTAATGTGTAATGGAACTCTTGATTATTTTCTCACCGAATGCACATGGACGCTATAGTTAGCTTCATCTGTCAAGCTTGTTGAGTTACTTGTGGGATTTCCATATTCATCCCTTGGTTCAATCTGTAAAGTGTGTTGCTGGCCATTTGTTAGCACCAGGGTTGAAAAATGGTAGGCTATCTTTGTTTTTGAAGGGACCACAGTTCCTTAAATGAAACAATGTAATAAAAACAAGTTTTAAGATTTGACTTTGGAAACATTTAGTGTTAAGTGAAACATACCTGGTTGGAATATTTTGTAATAAGGACTGTAGGCTACATTGAGCCCTCCCAGCTTCACTGCAACTTCATAACGACCAGCCTTCCGAACAGTGAACGCCACTTTAACAACATTGGACTCTGGTTCCTGTAGGACCTCTTGAGTAACTGGGATGTCAAGTGCCAGTTCAATGTGAGTAATATTGACCCTCAGTCCAACTGGTCGGTGAGCAGGGAAGGGCTGTCCATTTTTATAGAAGAGCTAAAAAGAAACAAACAACTGTGAGTTAAATTTGTCTATAGATGTTCACAACTCAAGTAGAGTAGACTTTAAAGATCTCACATACCTGCACCCTAAAGCTCATCGTCTGCCCCACCTCCTGTGGTTCCTTCCAGTCCCATGATACTTTGCAGGAACGTGGATCAAGGTAATTCCCTCGGACATAGTCATAAATGCTACGATCACCGCGTCGCCCAGGATCCTCATTTTGGAGAAAGCTGACCACTCTGGCTGCAAGCTCGCAAAGGAACTTGATTGTAAAGACAAAAGCTATGATGGAAACAGTTATTCCACCTGTAAAAAGGAGAGGGGTCTGTAAAGTTCTGTAAAAAGTTATGCTTTTTTTTCTGTGTTATATACATATGTACAATGTAGTGCTACAAACCTACCAATAACGTAAAACATGAGGTCCCTTATCAAGAAGCACAGTGCCACAGTACAGCCAAATATGAGAGCACCCGCTAAAAAAGACGGATGCCAGTGTAACAGAAAAATATAACATTTACATTCTTTAAAAAGTTTTTTTTATTTTTGGCTAAAAATTATTTAAAAAGAAAACAAGCAAGTTCAGACAATAAAAGAAGAAGAATGGGAAAATGTATCTTACCAACAGACCACTTTTCATTCAGACGTCTCTCTGCAAGGCTGTGTACTAGCCGGATCTCGTAGTCCTGGTCACGACTTCCCCGGGATTTTTGAAGAATTTTGATGCCAGTGGACAATCTGATGTAATCTTCGTAGTAGTAACCCCAAGCAGCTAAAGAAAGCTGCTGTGTATTGTCAAACTGAGAGAGATCATCTAGGTTCATACAACCCAAGGTCTTCAGTCTGAGGAGAAAACGAAACTTAAATAAAATGAAAATACAGTTAAATAAAATGTAACAAGAAAATACTTGGTCTTAAAATCATCTGTTAATGGGTTAGCAGGAAAACAAGATAGAGAAGACCGTAAAAAGTAAAAAAAAAGGTGTTGTAGTTAATTGTAGTTCTTTTTTAAATATTCCTTCTTGTCTTTATTTAATAATACTTCTTTGTTATAGCTGTTGAACTTTAGACTGTGAGTGATTGTAGTGAGCAATAAAATGAATAAACCCCTGGTGAAGTAACAATTAAGACTTTCACAAGGGCAATTTTAAAAATTCAGGAAAAAAAAAAAGATATTAAAAGCTACTTCCTATTTTTGAACATTTTGAATAAAACTGAACTCATAATACTCCAGGATATCACACTACAGTCTAACAAAAAAGAGTGGACAGTAAGAAAGTGCTTATTTTTAAAATATTCATTCAGCGATGGTTTTTTGCAGCGGCTGTTCTTCAGACTTATAATACTAAGGGTGTGGTATGCAATAAAATGAATATGCCACTAGAGCCATAACAATTATGACTTTCATAGGTGCAATCTAGACAATTCAGAAACAAAAAGAGAAATTCATGCATTAAAAGCTAACTATTTTTTTTACTATTTGAATAAAGCTGAACTCAAAGCTCACAATCACACTGTTACTGTATTGACACTGCTGTCAGCAGTAAGAGTGCCCTCCTGTGGACAAACACTTCAAGTGTTTGCCTTATTATTCCACATTAAAGGACTGAATGAAGTAATTTACTGCATTTAACAAGCCGGCTTATGTTCATAAAATATTTATAACTTACGTATTGTAGTAATGTTCCAGATTTTGGGAACAAAGCCACTCTTGGAAAGCAAAATCTCTAAGCAGCTGGATGTTAGCTTCTGCAATCTCTCGCCAATGCTTCTGTTCATTCACCACCTCCTCCAGACGACTTAACACACTCAGACTCAGCTCCTCCAGGGTCTGCACATCTGTCCGAATTAAAAACAAATTGCAGTCCCAAAGGAAATATGTTTATTAAGATATATTATGATTACGTGAAACTATAACAAGATTACTGACCAACATCACTGACCTTCAAATAAATGTCTGTATTGAAAAAGACTATGTCCACGAAGCCATTCCTTAATCTGACTGTCTTTGTCTTTCTTCCAGTGCACTTCCCAGAAGAAAATCCACAAAAATGAGCAGAGGAGAAATGTCAGGAAGAAGCGGCGGTCCATCAGACCATCCTTCAGCCTTCACAGAGACTGATGTGTTCATAAAATATTCCCATTCCTCAAGAGGGCAACTGGCTTTCTGCACTGGAGAGCAAAAAAAAAAAAAAAAAGAATTTAGTTCAAAGCAGTGCAACGCACAAAAGGCTAGTTAAATCCAGAAAACCTTGTGAACTGCTTACTGGTCAAACAAGTTATCATGCTTATTTAAACTAAAAGTCACTCCCACGATGTCTTGGTATAAGAATAGACTTAATTGTAATCCAAGCAATACAATGTGCTGTGTAATACAATTGCCAAAATAGTTTCATGTGTTTACTGAGTGAATGGTGGACTCCAGTCCCTGACACGAAGAAGCATTTATTATACCACATACAAACTGCTCAGATTCCAATTACACAGGAATATAAGACACATAATAAAGAGGTTCACTGGTAGGATAAAAGCCCGCACAAAGACAACCAAATACTTTCTACAGCTGACATGAACCTTGTTTGGTCAGTTCTTTGATGAGAAGCATATGTATCATGTAGGCGTACACAGTGGATTGCTTTGTGCAAACAAAAACATAACACAGCTGGGCATGTCTGCTAATATTTAGCACATATGTTAGCGCACAATGTCAGAGCATTCTCTGCACTGTACCAATTCACACTGTTGTAAAATTATGCTACCAATTTTTTGTTGTATCTGTGAATATATGCAATATCTATTCATAACAATGTGAGTCTTATTTTGTATGAAATGAAAGAAAATGCTTCACTACCTTCGTCGAATGGTTAGCTTGAGCGACCAGAAAAAGCCAACAATCGCTGTCGAGTGTTGATGACGTTGATGGAAGCGCAACCCCAGAACCACACACTACACGAGGGAGCTGCTCATTTTCTACTTATTTACTCTTTATTTACCCTTAATAATGGTATGTTGCTGTTTGATCATCTTTTTTGCTTTTGCACTGCATTTAATGTCAAGTCAAAAAATAGGCTGGTCACTTTCTAAACACATCTGTGACTGTCTTTAACGTCGACACATAGAATTTACTTTAGCATGTTTGCTACATTGATGTAGAAAATGAAACCTGCTACGTTTGTTTTAACTGGTAATTGGCTTTTACGCTGGCATTCAATTACAGAAAAAAACAAACGTATGTATTTGAGGTTTTAGGGACATTGGTCTGTTTTATAAATAACTAATGTACTCATCACATTTCGATTGATTTTTAAACATTGTATTTCTTTCAGGGGAAACAAAAAACGAAGAAGTTTGCTGCAATGAAAAGAATGATCAGTCCAAAAGATCAAAGAGTGTAAGTTTTGTTGTAGAGCACATCTCTCTTAGCTGTAATGTATTTATATCATCATTATCATCTTCTGCTTTGTAGAAAGGAGAAGGACCGTGCCAAATCAAATGAAAAAAAGAAAGAAGACCCATCCAAAATCAAAGAGAAAGAAGTGTAAGGTGTATTGGCATTAAGTAAATCAGTGCTGCCTGTTTGACTGCCTCTTAATTTATTATCCTCTTTTGCAGGCCAAAGTATCCCTCTTGCTTGTTCTTCCAGTATAATACACAGCTTGGGCCACCATACCACATTCTCGTGGACACTAATTTTATTAACTTTTCCATCAAGGCCAAATTAGACATAGTGCAGTCAATGATGGATTGTCTTTATGCAAAGTGTAAGTGCTCAGTCTCTTCATATTATAATTGTTATTTGTGAAATTAATGTTTCCTCAATTCATTAATCCATATTTAAACCCAGGTATACCTTACATAACCGACTGTGTGATGGCTGAGATTGAAAAACTTGGGATGAAGTACAGAGTTGCTTTGAGGTATGAACATGCATTAGATGTGTCCCAAATGTCAACATGGATGCATAGTAAAAATACATTTTATAAGGGAGCTATGAAACAACACATCAAGCTGCTGAGTTACTACTATGAGGCACATTTCTCATTCTAGTATTAGAATTCTTATTACTACTAACTTATTATTATTACTAACACCAAGCTGGGCTACTTAAAATCTATTGCTTTGACAACTATAATTTCAGTTGTAATTTTATTATTTGTTGTTGATTTTTTTCCTTACAGGATAGCAAAAGATCCAGATTTGAACGACTACCATGTGCCCACAAAGGAACCTATGCGGATGACTGTTTAGTTCAAAGAGTAACTCAGGTGAAATACATTGTATTAAATTTGGTATCTAAGTTGTAACTTTTGTATGTCTGTCTGTCTGTATTTGTGTGTGTGTGTTTGTTTGTTTGTTTGTTTGTTTGTTTTTGTTTGTATAACCTGTAACTACAAGAAACAACTTACTGGTACATAGAAGAAGCAATGAAAAATCAAGATTAAATATTTTAAATGCCTTTTTCAGCACAAGTGCTACATCTTAGCTACTATTGACCGAGATCTGAAAAGGCGAGTCCGTAAAATACCAGGAGTACCAATTATGTACATCTCCAATCATAGGTGACTCTTTATACTTAATCATAAAGCAAGCATATGACATATGTTTGTCCATAACTACTATGTCTGTTCTAGGTACAACATTGAACGAATGCCTGATGATTATGGTGCACCACGATTTTAATATTTACAACGCTTATGTTGTATATGTAAATAAACTGTTCATTCATTCTACATTTTTCTTTATTTGCTGTTATGACAGTTGACAAATATTGATATGCTTTTGTTGAATAAATATACTTTAAAGTTTGGGTAGCTGACTTTTTTTGTTGGAAATAAGTAAACTTCCACTAAAGTAAAAAGCATAGTATAATTGCAGGACATGGTTTAAGAAAAATAGACCACTGAGTACTATCTAAATCGAATAATAAATCATTTTAGTTCTAGTTAGGAGCAGCGCTCTGATTGGCTGAGTTTGTTTGTAAAAAAAGAAAACAGATTGTTTGCAGTGTGAAAATCCACTACCCACCTCTAATGGACAATTAATCATGTTGTCCACTATTTTTATGCATCTTCAATCTTTTGGTCTTTTTTTTGACAAAGAAATTTCTAAAAATAGTTTCTTATTGAAATATTCCACTAAGAACACTTGAATGCAGCATTTGGCAAGCTTGTGAGGTAGCTTTTGCGCATGCGCATTGTCAGGGAGTGTCTGAACGCTGTCGCTGAAGGTTGGAGCATCTGCATGAACAATGAGCCGACTCTCAAGGAGGGATATACTGAAGTCAAACAGTGGACAGGACGGGAGAAAAGGAAGAGGGCTACTGCAGTGATTCGCTCTGTATTTACAGTTTGAATGACCTTTAACGACACTGGCATTTGTAAGCCTATTTTTCTGTCTTGTCTAATTAGCCTTATCTTATGAAGACATTGGGTTGATTGGTTTTGGTTTTCTGCTTTGACGGACAAATTTGAGTCGTTCACGTTATCTTTTTTGGAATTTTACACCACTATACATGCCCTCCTTGCGTTCCTGTTAGATTTAAACAAATATTAAAAGGTGTCCCAGTCGATCCAACTCCAAGGGATTTCTGATTTGTCTCTGGTACATGCTGCTGGTTGTCATGTGCTGGACATCTGCTGGAGCTGCCTACTTAAACCTGGAAGCAGCGGATTATCAGTGAGAGCCATCAGTCAAGAAGAGGAGGACACAGGAGGAGGGATGCTGAGGACAGCTGTGGGTTCACTGGACGAAAGGGACGAAGAACAGGAGGATGAAGGAGAAGAGGACATGCGGGACGGAGGGGTGCCCTTCTATGTCAACAGAGCAGGCTTCCCAATGGACGAGGAGACATGGGAGAGAATGTGGAGACATGTGGCCCGAATTCACCCCACGGGAGAGGATTTAGGCAAGAGCATCCGAGGTGCTACTGACCTGCCTAAGGTAAAGTGGATAAAGTGTGCTATCTCATTAAACAGGTCAGCAGTTCATGAGCGAAATAAGGAGCTGTAGACAACTGACCTGATGATTAGAAATGTCACAAGTTTTTTTTTTTTTTTTTTTTACTGTTAACATTGCACCAGAAGCAACGATGCTTCTTCATAATCATGTTTTTCAGCTTCTTGTTAAATAAATTATGCCTATTTTTAAGAATTCATAAGACATTCAGTTTTAAACTGTTTCTTGTTATGGAAACAGTCTCAAATCATTCTTAAGTCTATAATATGTACTTTCTGTTAGTTTCAAACTGTTCCTGTAATAACCAACTAAAACATTTACTTAACCTGATAATAACTACAGTATATTGATGTTATATAGCAGTGATAATAACAGATAATACCACATTTTCTTCTCATTCAACAAAGTCAATATAAAGAATCTCAGTAGACAGACAACACTCCATTCTCTCTTTGTTAGGACTGGAATTGAGTGTTCATAATGGCATAGTATGCATTTTCTGTCTTCCAGATTCCAATACCAAGTGTGCCTACATACCAGCCTACCACCACCATCTCACAGCGCTGGAAGCCATACAGAAGTACATCAGGGATTTGCAGTATCCTTTTACTTACAAATATAGTGCTTGTCATTGATTTCGAACAATGTGTGTAGTGTAATACTGGCCTAAGGTATAAAGTAGGCCACGCCAGTCAGAGCAAAAATTCATCCTATAATTAATCATGTATAGAGTATAACAGGGTACATCTGGTGTATTTTCAAGGCTTAACATTATCTATCTACTATGCACCTCCTCAGAACTATTTTACCTCCATATCCCCTCCCCCATACCACTCCAATAAGTCCCAAAAATCACAAGGTTTAGTATGTGCAAGACAATGTTCCTCTCACTCTGCTGGTAACATTCACACCATCACTGTTTTACGCCTCTGGATCTGCAGAAGTAGTTTACTTTTGTCTGAACTTTTTTCCACGGCAACAAACGTGCTAAAGTGCTAAGAAGCGCTACTGTTTCTACTGTGTGTGAAGCCCTTAATTCTGAAACCTCCAGGTACAATCACACTGGAACACAGTTCTTCGAAATCAAGAAGACACGTCCTTTAACCGCGTAAGTGCTTCTGTTGTCAAAGAAGCTGTGTTTTGTTGTTGCAGTTGTTAGATGTATGATACTCAGCTGTTGCCCACCAGGTCTACCCCAGGCTTGTGAAAGTCAGCAACGAGTGTAACTAAATATAGAGCAAATGATCTGAAATTGTTTCAGGCCTCTCTCCATTAGATTTATTTATACCAGATTAAATTACCACTGTGTCATGGAACCAAATGCACTTGCATAAACCAGCTACAAGCTTTTATTAGGAAAAAATGTAAAATATTTGATCAAAAATAAACATTGTTTATTTTTTTAAATAATACCTATTATTTTTGTCTTTACAGGTTAATGGACATTGCTAAGGAAATGACACGTGAGGCTCTGCCAATCAAGTGTCTGGAGGCTGTAATCCTGGGAATGTATCCTTAAAAAGGCTGATTTATTACGTAGTATTTTACCTTCAATATTGTAGCTTTTAATTTCCTCATTGTATGTTTTAGAAATTGTTACATGCTTTTTTTCTCCCACCCACTTCTACTATTGGTTAGCCTCTGTTATGCTTTTAAGAATTAACTACTGAATTTACCCAACCACAGAGAAGTGCAAACTCAGAAGCAGAAGATTTAGTTACAAACGACAATAAAATCAAAATTATGATCACAACTGAAAAAATATTTATATATTTAAAAAATATATATTATTTATTTCCCATCTTTAATTACGTCTGTATTTTCTCCTTGACCCTGGCTCCATAAGTTATCTCACCAACAACATGCCTGGTGTGGAGCGCTTCCCTCTCAGCTTTAAGTCTCAGTTCTCAGGGAACCACTTCCACCACATCGTGCTGGGGATCCACAGTGGTGGCCGGTTTGGTGCTCTCGGTATGAGCCGCAGGGAGGACCTTATGTTCAAGCCGCTGGAGTTCCGGACCCTCATGGACCTGGTGCAGGAGTTCCAGGCAGCCTACAGGGGATATTGGCACGATCTGCGCAAGATCAGGATAGGCCAGTATGTGTCACATGACCCACACAGTGTGGAGCAGATTGAATGGAAACACTCCATCTTGGACCTGGACAAGCTGAGCAAAGAGGAGCTGAGAAAAGAGCTGGACAGACACACAAGGGACATGAGGCTCAAGGTACACAGGATTAGAGAATTAGTCTTGTCGCAGTACTAAATATTCAAACTCAATGCCAAATTTAACATCACGAATACTGAAACACTCTTTACTTTCTATTTCTTATGAGCTATTGCACTGGACTCTGTTGTATCTTTTTGCAGTTATTATTAAGGCTAAGTTTTTTATTACTGCATTTATTGTAGTACTGCATAATCTGTTTAGCTCTGCAATGCAACTGCTTCTAAAAACACTGTTCTGTCATTTGATTTTAGCTGCAAGCCTTCTGCAAAACCTTTGTAAGACTATGACCAGTCTGAAAGATTAGCACGAAATCTTGAGCGTGTTAATGTAATCACAACATCATTTGGTTCACTTCTCTATGGGTGATGACAGTAAGAAGCCTCCTAATAACTACCCTCTCATCACTTTCAATGTAATCTAGTCAGCCTTGGATGTGAGTTTCCGTATCATAAACTTAATGTGATGGCTTCATCCGGCTCTGCTCTGTGTCACCCATAGCTGCAACACTCACTGCATCAATAGCAGATCATTTGTACTGAGTGCTTTATACAATCACATTAAGAACACAGACTGTTCTAGGCTTGAATGTGCTGACACGTCTTATTGCAATAGACTGTGGGTAATTTTAATTAGAGGTCAGATGGGAGATATATCAAAATAGTTAGAGATATGCTTAATTAAACGAATGTTGCGAACTTGCTTATCTTGTATATTAAATTATTTTCAACATGAGACCTAAAAAAGTCCATCAGCCAAACTAAACATTTCTGTCATTTTGTGGTCAGTCTTAGTCTCCTTTCACATGCATTCTGTCGATATTGCCGGGTACAGTCTAATTTGACAGAATACTTACATCTTCTGTCGTCCTTTAGATCGGAAAGCCTCCGCCGTCCCCCACCAAAGACAGGAGAAACAGCATGGGTTCTCCCCTCAAAGGTCCTGGCAGTCCCATGCGAAGGATCAGCAGGGTGGAGAGGCGGTAAGTAAAGTACAGCCTTTATTGTTTTTGATTGAGTTTATCTAATCATTTTACATTGGAGGAATTATCTGTAATCTGTCCGTTTGGTTTCTTGCAGTCCTTCAGCTGAGAAGAAGGTTTTGGATCAGCAATCTTCAGCGGACATGAATGCATATCAGATTCGTGTCTAAAAACAGAGTAGCTCAATTTTATACTGGATCCTTATTTTACTTGACTCTTAAGAAAGTCTTTTGCACATTGACTTGTTCACTTAACCTGTTTTGAATAGGTCACCAGCAAAACTTTGCTCCTCAACTAATGATTCACCCTGAATTATGTCAGTAAAAAAAAAAAGCGTATGAGAAGTTTGGGATATTTAAAAGAAAAACTTACTTTGTGGACGCTAGGAAGTAAGACACATGCATCGAGCATTCAATGTTAATGTTAATTGTTTCAGTAAAAGCTCCTTTACCATCATCTTTGGTTTACAGCTATGCTGTTGTGCAAAATATTTTTTTCTTCTGATCAATTGCTAGTTTAGTAGCTGTAAACCCCTGTGCCTTGAAATTATTAAGAATAAAGGACCTTCTGTTATTGCTTTTGACAATTTAGAATTGGAATCAAACAATGTGAAAGGACAATGTCGCGTGTTTTATATTTTCTAGTCTAGCCCAGGTATTGATAAAACAAATGCATTCTGTACTACTTTACAGTGTTTTTAATGATTTTTTTTTATTCAGCTATTACAAATTTTTGTTCCTTGCCTTAAGTGCTATCAATTTAAAACCTATGCTAGTCATTTTGTAAATTTTTATTGTCAATTTCTTAATTACCTCGTTCAGTTTTGTCAAGTCCATGCTTGTGGCTTTCCATACTTAAAGCATTGTTTTCACCATTCTAAGGACATTTTTGTATTCAAACAGGGCATTTTATTTAAATAAATGATCACCCACTGAAATCTTCTAACTTTGGTTAAATTCACTCTTTTAAACAGTATTTAAACTTTTTAAAAACTGAGAAAAAGACCACACAGCCTGTATTCTGTACTGTTCCATCAAAGGTAAAACTTTCAACAACAACAAAAAAACACAGTTGCATTAAAACAAACTCAGAAGTCAGTGGGGTCAATAAAAATATATATTTTCTTTTATTTCACATATTTAAACAGCTTAAATGAACATTTCTGAAAACCTTCTCTTAACCTAAATAATTTAAATTGTAGCATAATTGGCAAAATAGGTCTTTTGTCATTACTAAATTACACTATTTCTTGTTATTGACACATTTGAAACCTAATTACAGTATACCAAACAGACTAGGGCTGTTAAGATGTAGTCAGTGGTGTCTGAATAGACTAAAGACGGTATTACTAACATAATATCTTTCAGACAAGACTGTATAGCTTTAGAAAAGCAGCAAAAAACTGAAGAGCAAATCAATGAGCAAATGTATCTTTTTAGATACATTTGCCATGCAACACATGGTCAGATTAAAGAGGTACTTTTTAGTTTGAGCGCTTTTGCCCAAAAAATGACAGGAAAATCGATTACAGCTCTAAAACAGACATTTTTTAAAAAACACTGAACAAAATTAAAACAAAAGCATTTTCAAGATAATAATAACAAAAGGCACTGCCTTGCTCTTCATTGCAATGGTGTTGCACTGACTTCCATCTGAAATTTAGCCAAAAGACTAAGGTGGTCAGATGGAAACATGTGACTAGGTAGACCATTCATTGACCACAGAACATCCTCTGATAGAAGGGAAAGGCAACCGATTGGCTTAGACCGCTGCTCACAAAGCTGGCCTGTCCTATTGAATCCAAACAAATAAAAGAGTAGTTGTAGTAGTATAAACAAAGTAACTTTACATAAAACTAGTTCATATTATCAGCCTCACCTTGCTCTCTGTGTTTGAAGTAAGTTTAGGAGAGTAGAAGATGTAGTCGACTGTTGCCCCCACTTGGGAGTGTAAAGTTGTAACTTCAGCATTACCTGAGCCTGGAAGCACATGCTTATAGACAGACTGCAGGTCTAATCGGTGACTCAAGAATTGCCTGAATCTGGGTAAAAGATAGAAGTGATTAGATGCACAATACACAAACCATGTACTGTTTACAAGGTACTATGCGACCTAACAGAAGAGGGGGCTTTTGAAAAATCTATAAACACAAAATGTTAGAATATTATCTTGTCAGGAGTAAAAGATAAATAAATTAGTTTGACAATTCATCACTTTACCCGGTGTAACATCAGTCACTCCTGAGATTATCTCCATGTCAGCTGGTCGTTTACAGGCAGCTGGACAGAAACGCAGCTGCAGAAGAAACTCGTGACTGTATTGAAGTGTTTCTATAAAAAGGAGAGAAATATAACAAACCAAAAATAGAGCTGTAATATTCTTTGAAGTAGTGCAAACAGACCTGCTGTCTGCTTGTGCTTCTCAAAGTCCTGGTTTACTGAAGGTACCGGCAACAGTCAGTGATTCCTACTGTGTTTGGCCACAGCGGAGCATGCAGTTTATAAAAATGTGATTTATATGACAGGTCTTCCTGCCCTGAAATCTGAAACAGTATGAGAAGTCAAGAGCATATTTATATTTATTTATTTATTTATTTTTTTTTTTTTTTTTTTTTTTTTTTTTTTTTTTATATATTTATATATATATATAATATATTATATATATATAATATATATAATGTATAAATGAATATATCTATATACAGTATATACACATGCACAATGAATATGCACTTACCACCCATGCTGGGAGACCTTGGAAATAGAGTTCTCCTTTTGTTATCAGCTGATAAAGAGGCGTGTAAGGGACAGAGTTAAAATCTCCACACAATATTATGTTGCAGTGTTCCCCATTTCTTTTACATGAATGGACCACTTTGTCATTTCTGCCAAAAGTATGGCTAGCTGTGCCAGTTTAATATCACCCCTTCTAGGGTTGAAGAGCAGGTGAGTGTTAGCAACACAAAGAGGAGGGCCTTGTGCCTTGACTTCAGATTCTTCGATTATCAAAGGTCTAAGCAGCAATATGATGGCTACATTATGGCGATCTAAGACTTCAATGTCCGGCCTGAAATACTCCACCTCAATGACGGAAAGTTCAGCAAAGCAGCTGCTGCGATAACATGTAGCACAGCCATCTGTCTTAGTGCCTGTGCGCCGTTTGTACACACAAGAGTAGCCTGCAAAAAACAAAAGTTTTGTCATAGCTTTACTTTGTGTACCAACATGATATAACTTACCCATTTGAGTCAACACTGGATGCAGCTGCTGGTAGAAGTGATTCTCTTGGACTTCTTGTAGGCACAGAATCTATAAGAAAACCATGGATCAATAGGTTACCCCATTACCAATGAGTGTAATGCCCCTGTCTCTAACAGCACTTACGTCTGGCGCCCATTTCTGTATTTCCTCCAGGAGCAATCTAGAGCGGTAACTCCACTCAAGTACCTCCAGAGGACAGTGTGTGTACAGATCCTGGTTTGCCTCAAGCAGGTCTTGACTTAAGATGTTGTAGGACATAACAGTGAACCTGAATTCGCTTTTTTTATAGGGGAAGGGAACCAATGGAGGAGTGGATGCAGAACTGTCCTCTATCTCCTCCCAAACCCTCCACATTACTAATACATAATAAAAGGCACAGTAAATTCTCTTGCAAGTGACAATGACAGAAATGAAGGACATGTTATACCTTCAAAAGATGGAGAGTGCTGCATTGTAGGATAATAGCTGAGCATTGGATACTGCCACAAAGGGCACTGTATCTCTTTTGCCAGGCCAGGACCCACAGCAAAGTGATAACCTGGCTGTATGGGCTGTTGTCCAGGGAAGGACATGTCAGTTTGAGTGGTAGAGTTGGGGGGGATCAAACAGACATTTGACTGGTCTTTACCAGTGCTTTTACTCATGGCATCTATGGCAGTAATGTATTCATCCCAACACTCTAATCCTCCAGCAGCAGCAACTGGTGGGCTCACCGCACTGTCTTGCACATCCAGCGTGTTAACTTCAGGTGAAGCTAGAGCTCTTTCAAACCTGGGGGAGGACAGGAATCTCTCGTGTCCTCAGTTTGCAGTTGTGCTGAGAGCTCACACACAAACTCCTCTGTGATTTTAATTGGAGAGGAAAGCCCTTGATTGTTCTTTTGCTCAGATGCAGGTGCAGTTTCTATGTCCACTAGTTCAGTGGAAATCATTGGACTTTTTACTTCAGGCAAATCCTCAACTGACGGTGTCACTTTACACAGGTCTTGACTTGACATTTGTTTCAAAAGAATGTTCTCTAATTCACATTTTGCATCGTCCTCTATTTGTAGGCTCACCCTTTCCTCAGTCTCTCCACAGGGTTCTTCGCATGAGGGGAGCTGTTCCTCCATTTCCAATGTTTCAGACTTGATAAGCTGAGAAGGTGTGACAGCACCACCATCACACACTGCTGAGCCATTAACAAGAGTAGTACAATCCTTCTGTGAGGGCTCTGCAGGACAATATTAAAAGCAACGTTAAAAAACAAAAACATGACACTGGGTCTACATTGCTGTATATACTATAGTGAAGTTTATTGTTTTGCCTAGAATGCTTCCAAATATGGCTTTAAGCATCTACTGTATCTTCATGCATGTTTTTTAAGCAATGACAACACAACACCTGTAAGACAATTAAATTAAGTAAATTAAACAATACACTGAATATAAATGTAAGTCTACCAAGCAGTCACCAGTAACGTTTCAGACAATTTGGTAGTCTACTTTAGCTTAATGTAGGTCAGTGCACTGTCATACGGCAGGCAGGTAGCGGTCTCTTCATCAGAAAAGTTTGTAGGGCCATCATGAAAATGCGCATGCGAGCTTTGCGACGCGTCTTTTTAGAGAGTTTTAACTACAGAATCTAGAGAGTGGTTAATAGAGAGACAACAAATAGAGTTGACCAACAGTACAAGAAGAAGTAGGGGAGGAAGCGAGACAACTGTTATCCAGTAGTACAAGAAGCAAAAGTTGTGAAATGGAAGCGACCGCTTTGCCGCGCGTCAAAGTTTCTCCATGGACACTGGTCTTTATGTTCAACACGTAAAATTTTATATTCATTAATTATAAAGAACGGTGAGCAAAGTTAGTTAAGATAAGTCCAAAGAAAAGAGCAATAATGACGGTTGTTATTAGGTGGCACCCACCTAATGTTGGGAGTGTAACGTTTCAGTGCTGTCAGTAGTCAGCGCCATATGTCCATGTTCAGCGCGATAGTTGAGGCTAGTAGCATGTTAGCTTTGGGGGCCTCTCACGGCTACGCACACGTTGTTTTGTACAAATATTACTGCTGACAGACACAAAGAACAGGAACACTAATGTGGGAGGGAATGATACTGTTAATAATTTACCAATTTACCTGTATGTCGACCCGTCAAGTACCGTGACAACGGGTAAAGTCCATAGAAGAGCACGCTACCAATCATGATTATTATATACAATTGCGCATGCGTCAAGGAATGTTTTTTTTGGGGGCATCCAAACTAAACTTGATCCACGAGTCCAAAGGTCATAGCTATTTACATGATTTATGACCGTGGGTCTATTATATTATCGGTTTATGACTATGAAAACAAGAGTCCCGAAGTAAAAGCGAAACTTAGAGAATAGTATAAAGAAAACAAAAAAAAAACTCTTAAAGTGTAGGCCACGGGTCAGTAGTTTTTACTAGACCAAATAAGGCTTGAGATCGTGTCACACAACAGTATTCAGTTGGTCTAACAATGGCGATTTATTTTACATTGCTAGGCCTACTGAAAATAGCGTTAATTAAAGTCTATTCTGACGCTAACAGATAAATTTACCAGTACTGACCCAACAATTTTTAGGGGTGCTCCATGGCTGTTTTGTTTACTTTTTTATATTGTTTGCCAATTTATTCCCAGACCCATCAGTAGGAATTTGGGGGCCCGGGGCTAATGTGGCTCATATGCCCCCCACAACAAAAAGCTTTATCCCAATCGACTCCCTTGTGTAATCCTATTGACCCTATTTTGTCCCGCCCACTTTTCTAGGAAGTGTACTTCCTGTTTAGCTGCATTTAGCCTACACTTCAGACGGTTTTATTTTAACTGTCATTACATATGGTTGAAATTGCCCCACAAGACAGACAAACAAACATGTAAACTACCGTAACAGAGATAAACAGGAAGTGCAAATCCTAGAAAAGTGGGCGGGACAAAATAGGGTTTATAAAAGTTCTGCAAACCTGACAATAAACATGGCGGATTTGTCGTTATTCCATTGTAACCGTTGTTGCTTCCAGAGCCTTATCAGTCTGTGTATGCTGTCAAAATAAAAGAAGACAAGTGATTTGGAAAAAATATGACAGACAAGCATCATGTGGCTACTGTTTATTATGTGTAGTTGCCTGTGTTGTTGCCACCCACTCTATAATTAATGAAGCGCCACATAGGTGTAACATTACATAGTGAACAGCCTCGTCAATTCTTACTCTTAGTTCACATGGGGCGCACACCTGAAAAAGGGACACTTATCGACGGAAACAAACAGCAAGAGAAATAATGTCTATGTCTTTTGAGTTCTTGACTCTAAATGAAGATTGTGCATCACCAACTGAGCTGAGCTGGGAGCAGAATGGGTTTGTTACAGACTTGGAATCAGATGGTAAGTGTGGGAGCCACAATTTAGCCCAACGTTAAATAGTGTAGGAGGAAAATTAGTTCAGAGAAAAGCACCGTGTAAAAAGAAGGCAAGTATGATTAGCCAGAACATGCGTAATCCATCCACGCTTCTTGTTAACAGAAAATGAAGATGATAATAAGGAAATGACCACTGGTGAAGTGTACTTGGAAGCATGCAAACTGCTGGGTGTGGTGCCAGTCTCTTACTTTTTGAGAAATCTTGGTTCCACAACAGTCAACCTAAACCACCATGGTCTTGGGCCTATGGGTTGCAAAGCAATTTCTATTGCTCTTGTGGTGAGTTTTTAACAGTTAAATTAAACACTAATTGGACCTAGACCCTAACAAATCTATACCTACACAAACACCTTTTCAGACTGACATGCAGATCAACAAACTGGAATTGGCTGACAATGGCATATTGGCTGAAGGAGCCAAGTATGTAGTGGAGATGCTCAGGGCCAATTTCACTATTCAGCATGTGGTATGTAGTAATCTGATGCAACCACGATGTCATAATAGCACTTCATATTGTAATACGACATTGCCTTTAATTATCAGTTCACTTAATTGTTAATTTAGCAGGTGGCCCTTTATACTGTAAATTTGAGTATATATGGCAGCCCTACACTGTTGTCTCTATCCTTCCTTGGACACACATGTATATTTATATGTGTAAATATTTTGCATTAGATTTTGACACACCGTCTGCTTTTCCTTTTGCAGGATTTATCTCAAAACAATCTGCTGAGTGAAGGAGCTCAGCATGTTGCTAACATGTTGCTGGACAATATTTCTCTGAAATCTATAACATTATCAGGTAAATGTGGAGGGTTTTTTTTCCCTTTGCACCAATGGGTATGTGTAATATGTTCATCTTTTTGTATTAGGCAATGGTTTTATTGATGATGATGGTAAATACTTTTCTGATGCATTATCAGTAAGTTATTGGCAGTAACGGGGTAAATGTAATAATTCATATACAGTAGATATTTTTGGTGAATGAGGTATCCCACTAAAGTATACAAATGTGTTTATTTAGACTAACTCCAAGATAAAGGAACTGGACTTGAGCCACAATGAGTTCTGTGGAAAAGGAGGGGAGCATCTGGGACATCTTTTAGGTACATTTTGCACTCAAGTTGTGCTGACTTTCTTTCTTGTACTTTGTATTCAACCATTTATACTGTACTTTTCAGCCACCAATGAAGGACTTGAGGTGTTAGATCTAAGTTGGAATTACCTTCGAATGAAAGGAGCTGTTGCCCTTTCTGCCGGGCTAAAGGTGATGTAGTCTTCATTGTCAAATGTATGTATCTCTAACAGTGTTTAAAGAAACACAAATCCAGGTGTACTCATAGCATAGAAAGTTAAAAGTCTATAAAGACACTGTTAATTTCCTCATGTTGGTGATTAGCAATAGGAAAATGTCTGATTCCTTTTAGTCAATTTTTACAATTAGAATAAATGTAAATTGGAAAAACACTCTGAGGTTTGTTTATACAGACGGATTTTTACAGTGTTTTAATTTTTACACATTTGTAGGTGAACACAATGCTGAAACACCTTGACCTATCATGGAACGGCTTTGGAAATGAAGGAGCCCTGGCCATGGGAGAAGCACTCAAATTCAATAACACCTTGATTCACCTAAACCTAAACAACAACCGTCTTACAAATGAGGGGGTGGGAATGCTCTGCAAAGGTCTGGAGTTCAATGACACGCTGAGGGTTCTGCTGGTGAGTTTGTTCTCTAGCGTGAACATACATCATCGTTATAGCTGTGGATACATCAAGAGCTGCTGTGAAGTGTTACGTGTTTACACCCATAGCTGGCCTACAACTCTATAACAGTAGAGGGAGCACTTGCATTGGTCAATGTAGTGAAAAGCACTCACAGAAGTGCCTTGGAGGAAATCAACATTAGTGTAAGTCAGAATTTATGACATAATAACTGCTCAAATTATGTAAAAATATACTGCACTTCATTGCAGAATGTACTTGTAAATGAAAACTTTGTGCATCTGCTGGAGTTGACCTGTCAGGAGCACCCCAGTCTAGATGTTCAGTATGGTGGAGTTGGAGGCTTTATTGCAAAGAAACCTCCAAAACGCATCGATCCAATGAAAGTCATCCAGGTCTGTTTTAATATAATTTTGTCTGTACTATTTCTAATGATTAATATGTTTTTATTTTCTTATGTTTCTTTAAGGACTATTTAGATGAGCGCAAGCTGCGACTTTGGGATTTCTTTCGAAACATTGACAAAGATGGCACTATGAGAGTTCCTGTTGCTGAGTTCAGGAAAGCTGTGCAGGTTTGGGAATAACTGTGTGGCACAACTATTTATATTCTTATAAATTATTGTTAATAATACAGTTCCATTTTTGTTTTAAATTAGCAATCCACCATTCCACTAGATCGCTACCAGATAGAGGATCTAATTCAGAGGCTTGACCGTGACAAAACAGGGATTGTAGATTACAGGTGAGAAGATGTGGCATAAATTGTTATTTTGTTTTATTATTGCTTAAGAGAAAAGTATGGCTAGGGAAATGCAATAGACTGTCGTATAGTTGTGTAGCATATTTTAGATCCAGTACTAAAGATAAATAAGTAGCAGAGATGGCAAAATACTGAAGTTTACTACTCAAGTAAAAGTACAATTACTTGTGTAAAAATTACTGGTAAAAGTCAAACTCCTGCTGAAATTCATAAACTTGAGTAAAGTTAAAGTGTGTAAATTTACTAAAGTAAAAAGTACAACCACGCTGACAAAAGCTATTCTCTACTCTCAACTAAAACAGAATATACATACATAAGAGATTTCAACCAATCTAGAAATGCATTTTTTGCAGAGCACAAAGTTGACTTGTAATGTTGTGGAGTGTGAGATGGACTACAGTGAATTAGTTCTAATTAATCTGTTTATGGACCTATAAGGAAACTAACCTTTTTTTTTTTTTTTTGTAAAGTACAGATAATTCTTGAGAAATGTATAAAGTAAACGTAAAAAGTCTCCAGATTTTTTAATATAAGTAAAGTACAGATACTCAAAAAACTACTTGAGTACAGTACTTGAGTAAAAATACTTGCCAACTCTGATGAGTAGGAACGATTGATGGTTAGGTTGCTATAAGCTCATCTCTTTTATTCATTCTTTGCTTTTATAGAGGTCTCGCTGACACAAGAAAACAAATGATGAGAGACCACAGGCGTCACCTGAAGAAGGTTGAATCAAGACAGAAGAAGGAGAAGCAGAAGAGCGATCGCATCCTGAAGACCTTCCAGACGGCAGTGGAGGCGGTCACACCACAAGGCTCTATGGTCATGTCTCCAGGTGCAGGCAAAGAGGACTCCGGCGGCCCCCATCCCTTCTCTGCCACTCCCCTGAGCTCCTGGCACCACATCGTCATGTCTCACAGCAGCCGTTACCTCAGCAACGACCACGTCCATCTGCCCATGCTAGGAAGCAGCACGCACTACAGGCCCACCAGTTCCCCCGGCATGAGGTCCTACTCCCAGCCGAACCTGCTGGATGATTCGCCTCTTCCCTCCAGGGGAAAGTCTATCTCTGCTCAAGGTGCCCGCTCAGATCCGGAGATGAGCAGAAACTCCACCCTCACCAGGTCCAGACCGGCTCTGAACCCCAAACCACCAGAGGGAAAACCTAAAAGTAAAAAAGTAAAAAAGAAGAAAGTCAAGAAGCGTACTGACAAAGACACAAAAAAGACAACACCGCTGGCTAAATGACCAGAGAACAGGAAAACAACTCCCACTCTTATAACTTGACTGAACATTAAGTATTACAGTTGAGCTGAATGTATAGCTATGTGTATAGATTTGCATTCAATGTAAAAAAAAAAATCAATTATGCAATTTTTATGAGAGAAATTTTGCTGAGGCACTATGAGCCAATAACATTTGTAAAGGTCTTCAAAACAGATGAGAGAGAAATCTAAAAGAAATCTATTGTGTTTTTCTGTATATTTAGGAAGAAACTATGGCATATGCAGATCAATAATTCACATTTTGTTCATTGTAAAACACTATAATGATCTAAAACGACTTTGAAATAGAAACCAGTTAATTGACTTCCTGCTTAAAATTGCAGAACTGATAAGTCCCGCCTCTTCATTGTCAAATGTAGCTTTAATAAGAATGTTTGAGTAATAGCAAGTAAAACCCACAAGTAGGCGGGGATAGGTGGTAGGTGATTTATTGAGCAGTCATCTACAGGACAATACAAGATTATTCAAGCAGGCATGAATCAATCCAAGAACAACTTAGAGTAAACTAATGATGAGAGAACAAGTAAGATGACTAAAAATTCAGAAAAGGACATTTTACACATAGATCCTTTAATATCATATTGGACAAGTATATATAGATTTGTATTTATTTATTTATTGTATTACTTGTTATTTTTTGTTTTTGAAGTATTGGACTTCTTATGGATCTGCTTACCATGTGACTGTCACTGTGTCTCCTGAAAAAAAATGTGTGAGTATAGATGACTCCTACAAAGAAGAAAATGACATTGAGCAGCACTATTGCGATGCTAAATGTAAATGAGCAGTGGGAAAGTTTTTGTTTGTGTTTGTCTAAATGTGTGTGCATGTGAGTTTCCATTAATGCCTCACTATTTTTCTAGTATTGTTATGATAGAACTTTGTTAAAGATTGGGTAACTATTTTTTTTTTTACTTGTAAATGAGTAAACTTTTGTTTTCCACTAAAATGTCTATGATAAATCCAGCACTTTGAGGCTGAGAATGAGACTAGTGTGTACTGTCCGAACTGAACAATAAAGAATTTTAGTTCTCAACGTAAAAAATAAATTTATAAGCCATAATTGCAACTAAAATGAATATGTGTCGATATTAGCCATGGGATTGCTGAAAGGAAGTTGTCAGATTAAAAACTAAATTGTGTTTGTTGTATAAAAATCAGCTACCCATCTTTTAAAAAAATATTAAAAATAGCTTTTACTTTTAAGTACATTTTGTTCAATTTCAGCTTTGATTGGTTTAAAATGTGTGTTATTTGTATTTTAGCAATACTGGCACACACACACCATTCATAAAGAAACATTTTCAAACATGAAAAATTATAAATCTATATACTGTAGAACTCGTAACACATTTGACGAGCTTCATAAAACTTGAACATACACTGCGTAACAATGACGATAATTTTTATGACACCTGTGAACTAAGACAGATGCCACCGCGCCTCATCTCCCTCAACTACAAGAATTTATCAATTGTTTGCTGCAATTATCCGCACATTTTTAAGACCCTTGTCAAACACTCCTGTGAACAAAAACAGGTGGATGTAGGAGTTGCCACTATATATAATTCCAACTGCTGCGATGTAGTTACTTCACTCATCTTGGACAACTGCAGAATGATTGGCACTCTGTATTTCCTGGCCCTGCTCGGCTCTACTCTGGCCTGGGGGGTTTGTATGACATCTCTTAGATCCGTCAAATTACCTTTTCTCTTTATTTTCTTTGTAGTTGACCTCTTTTCATGTCATGTCTTCTTAGCGCGTGGACGTCTGGAGCGAGGCAGCTACCAGGAACGGCACTGAAGATGGTGGAGGTTGTACCTGTGATGCCTTCCTCCCCAGTGCTGTTTTCCCCATCAAAGACCTGGTTTTGGTAGAAGAAACAGCAAAAGAGATTTCACATGAGCTGGATCTGGAGATAGGAAAGGTATATAGAGTTTTAAACATGAAGTGTGTGGTATTTATTGACAAATGTTTGACAATGTCCCGTGTTTAGCTGGAAGAGTTCGAGATGAAAATGACAATATATGCAGAGAAAATTGTAAAGCTGACGGCTAAAGTTACACTGATTGAGAAGAACCCGGATGACTTCAGTGATGCCGATTTGGAAGAGATCAAGGTGGAGATTAAACAAGTGGAGGCCTTGATTGAAGAACTTCAGATTTCTATCAAATCTTCCACCACTGTCTTTGAGTCTCTCCGAGTACAAGTTAGTTTAAAGTCAACTTTCATTTCACATTGTATTTGCTTTTACAAATTAAATACTATTTGATTCCATTTGCAGATAACAATCATGATAAGCACCCTGGACAAACTAGAGAAAACCTACGACAAGAACTTGGTTTTGGCAACGAGACGTGAATACATTGAAATACAGCTACAGCTTGAAGAGTGCGAGAAACGTCATCAGGAGATCTTTAACCCCAACATCGGTAAGCTTCTCTTCTAAATCAACCTCCAACTTTAGTTTTAGCAATCGAAGAAATAACTAACTGTTTTGATTGCAGGTTCTTGTGCGCATTCAGGATTATCAAAATCAGCAAGCCTATTGTCAGTCAACTCAATACTCATCTGGATCCTGGGTTCAAATACGGAGGTTGGGGGAAAGATTCCAAACCCATTCCTCAACGAGAATCTATGTATTGGTACTCTGGTCACTCTAGTCGGACTGTCTATGATATTCGATTTTATACCAACTACAAAAACCTCATTCTTAGATCTCCCTTCTTGCACCATACCTTACCCAGCGGTTGGAGAGGCACAGGGAATAATTTTATTGTAAGAGAAAACTGTCTGTATTATCAAATTAACTCTCCATTTGGTTTGGCTAAACTTAACCTCACCACAACTACATATGAGTCCAGAGTTATTGCTGGCGCTAGCTCTAGTTTTTCCTACAGCAACTCTCCAAATCAGAATTTTGATTTTTCGGCCGATGAAACTGGTCTGTATGTGACTTATGCTAAAGATTCTACAAAAGGTAAAATGGTCGTAGCGAAAATCAATGAAGCGTCCTTTGGGATTGAGGAGGAATGGCCGACTAGTGTGTACAAACCAGGAGTGAGCAATGCCTTCATGGTGTGTGGTGTGCTGTACGCGGTTAAAACTATAGATATTCACACTGAGGAAATTTTCTACATGTTTGACACCAAAACCAAAAAAGAATCTTATGTGAATGTTCCTTTTGAGAGATTCCAGGATAAGTATTCCAACCTGGATTACAACCCCACAGACCAGAAGCTCTACATGTACAATGACGGCTACTACGTCAGCTACCACCTCTGGTTCAATCAAACTGCTCCAGCTGAGGTCAAGCTTCCAGCGGTTCAGAATGAAAATGTACAGAATGTAACTGAGAATGTCATGTGATGATGTTTTCAAATGATCTTGTACTGTAATCTGAAGTGATCATTTTTCTTGTATGCAATAATTAATAAATCAACCTGAGCATTATTCAAAGTGTTTTGCATATATGTTAGTTATACAATATTTTCATAGTAATTTATATACTATTTAGACTTATTTAAACTGCATGTTTCTGTGTAGAGGCAAAAATGATAAAAAAAAGTATTTTCAATAAAAAATCAAAACAAAACATTATTTTAAAGTATACTGTTAGACAATATAAGGTCAAATCAGACATACTTAATCGTCTGCAGTGCTGCGGCCCCAGAATCAATGCAAATTTTTCATACACCCTCTAATACAAACTTGTATATTGCATTTTAGAAAGTGTAATGGATTTTCCATATGATTACAAGTTAACCATTTATTTAGAGATTTTTATTGAAAATATTATCCAATACATTAATACGACTTGAAGTTTTGCCCTGGATAATCCCAACTGATATCTCTCAGTATTATTTTATACAACAGCTGGTAAAGAGTTGAGTGTGGAATTTCCAAGATATTGAAACTTATCAGAAACAGAGAAGCTGTGACAGAGAGCCTGAAATGATTTGGTGCAGAATTGCTATTTTGGTTCTTATAAAGTTAACACATAACAAGCAAATACTTTATGTAAGATTATGAAAGGTTTACTTTAAACTCAATTTTTATGGTTGTGTGAACAAACCTTTGAGTCAAAAATAAATGTTAGTACATACTAAAGATTAAGTTTGCATCACTTAAGTTTCTTACCGTTCTTTTGAAAGACTAATGTTCTCAACAGGATTATTTTCTGCATTAATTATTTGCCAATAAGTACTTCTCTATAGTTTGGTAGTTTAATCTCAACTAAATTATATATATAATATAAAAATCTGATAATTGAGACTAGTCTCAAAACTAGATACTAGAAACTTACAGTCTATCAGTACCAAAATACAACACAGTTAGTCTTTTCTTTAACAGTTTAATGATCTACTACAAATTTATAAGAACTAGTACCATTAAGTTTAATGTTTAATAAAGAATGTACAGATCTTTTATGTTGAAAATGTCAATATAGTTTAAAACCTTTACCAAAAGATTTTAGAAGAGAAAATATTATTAGATTATTAGATTTTATTGTTGCATCAAAACTAGCATGGAAAATCAAATATATTCCTTCGTGTCATTTGTATCAAAATGTTAGTATTGTGACAACGCTGTTGTCAACACATATTGGTGTATCTCTTTAATTCAACATACATTGCTTTGTGCAGTTGTTTTCTGTATAAAATAGCCAACATTACAGTCAATGTGTTTCATGGGTTATTGTAAATGGAAATATTTAATAGATGATATATCTAAACTAAGGATCTCATAAATCCCACCCTTTCTCTTACCCAACTTGCTCGACACCAGAGCCAGGACACACAGTATTTGTTCAGATGGCACCTTTCTCATCCTTTGTCCAACTTCATCTCAAAGCCAGGATTCAACCAGGATTCTCTGAGCAAACACAAACACAACTAAGTCTTATAAAACAGATAACGATGAGAAGACAAAACGTGTGCAGGATCTGTCTGATAAGAAATGCTTTAAAAACCCACAGTCGCTTCACAGAGGACAGTTGGATGCTGAGCAGTGAGTCGAGATGTTTTCTATTCTGCTTCTGCTGGTTAGCCCTGCCTTGGCCTGGATCGTAAGTAACTGCTTTACATTTAAGTTAACCATAGGCTTTATTAACATTAACACACTTCACTTCTGTCATTTTCAGCCGACAGAAGACTGGGGGGCGGGCAATGTGACGGCATCTGAGGGGGATTCTGGTCAGTGCATCTGCCATGTCTATCTACCGGACACCACCTTTCCAGCTGATCGTGTGGCACACATGCAACAAATCACAAAAGACTTGATCATTGAAGTGGAAATACAAACAAAAACGGTAAGATTAACAACTATATCATTAACAGGGCTTCAACAAGTTAATCGATTAAGCTCAACTAATCAATTATTCCAATAATTGCCAACTAACGTAAGAATCGAATATTGTTAAATTACAATATACAGGTTCCAAAGAGTGACAATTGTTTTAGGAAAGATATGAAATTTAATTATGCTAACACTAGACATGGATAAAATGTCTTTTTATAGCAAAAAAAAAGGTCGCTTTACTAAAAAATGTAAACATTAGTGAATTAAGAACATATTATTTTAAGTTTTAGTGTTTTTATGTTGTTTACTTTTTTTGAGCTTTCAAATTGTTTAGCACAATGTGTTTTTGTCCATGGTTTTTGTGCTGGTATGCTAACAGCAGTTAGCCACAATGCTAACAACAACAGATGGACCTCATAGACAAACAAACAGGACAATGCAGACTAATTTCTACCTAAATAGATACATTACATTAAGATATATGTGGTAGGAGAAAATTGATTGAAGTTACTTTATTGAAAAAAAAAAAAAAAAAAGAAGAATTTCTTAATACATTGGCAAGCAAAGTCTGCTCAAACCAAAATCTGAATTTTTGAATCTGAATTCAAGTATTTTTTTTTGTTTGTTTTTGCAGTATTGGTCTAATTTAATACAAAAAAATCTCAAACTAACCAGCATTTCGTGACAAAAAAAAATAGTTCAAAATAGTCAACAGAAAGTTCGATTACATCGTTAGTTGCAGCCCTAATCATTAATAGCCTATGTAACAATTTCTTCATTGCTAATTTATAAGCCTGCTATTCTTCTAGCTGGTGTCCTATGAAGCCAAGCTGGAGGTGTACTTGAAGGACCTGTCAGACCTGACCATCAGAGTTGCCATGTTGGAGAGCAGTTCAGACAAATACATCAAACTGGACTTTGAGCTGCTCCGGATTGAGCTCAGAGAGTTTGAAGCTCTCGTGTCCCAGCTTAAGGAGTCCCTGAACGTCTCCTCGCCCTCTTTGACAGTTTGTACATAGAGGTGACAACAATTACCTCCAGTTGGTATCATATATGGTAAAAGAAATAGTGCTAAAGCAGAGTTGGTGGAATGTGTTTTAGATCCAGAACATGACTATGATTGTGAACCAACTGGAGATCTATGACAAGAGCAATCTGGAGCTGATACGCATTGAGTTTGCCAAGTTGCAGAAGAAGTTGGAGGATTGTCAACAGGATCAGAACTTCAAGCCGGACAATGGTATGAAAAAACTTATACAAACGTCTGTCAATTTAACAAATGTATGAATTATTAGAACATTTTTTAAATCTCTTTCAGGCAACTGCAATAGCACAGGAATCTTAAGTTTGAGCAAACCCAGTGTCATCCAACTTAACGCTCACTTGACTGCTGGTTATGTGTACGGAGGGTGGGCTAAAGACTCTAAGCCACTGCGAGGCTATGAGTCAATGTATGTGTTTGGTGCATATAGTTCCCCAAATATCTATGATTTCTACTTGTATCGCGACTATGACAAACTGATTCTCAGGAGTAACTTTAAACACTACGATTTGCCAACTGGATGGGTGGGGACTGGCAGCAATTTTGCAGTCCGTGGCCACAGTATTTATTACCAGCGAGGTTGGAATGAAATGAGCAAACTCAATGTGACCAGTAACGGCTACGACTACAGAGTTCTTTCTGAAGCAAGCAGCAGTTTCTCTTATTCATACTCAACACATCAAATCCTAGACTTTGCTGGTGATGAAAATGGATTATGGGTTATATATGCTTCAGGTGAAAGCAAGGGAAAGCTTGTTGTAGCAAAGCTAGATGAGAAAGCCTTTGGCATTGAAAACAAGTGGAACACAGATGTGTACAAACAGTTGGCTGGAAATGCCTTCATGGCCTGTGGAGTGATGTATGCCACTAGGTCAGTAGACCTGACCACAGAGGAAATCTTTTACTCTCTGGACACAAGAACTGGAGAGGAGAAACAGCTCAGCATCCCATTCCAGAAGTTTCAGGAGAAGTATAGTTACCTGGACTACAATCCCACTGACCAGAAGCTATACATGTACAACAATGGCTACTATGTGTCCTACAATGTCAAGTTCAATGAGTGAACAATACACATCTACTCTACTTATGATTTGTTGTATTTTTGATTGATGCAACTGATCTATTCTGCTCATAAAGCTGTGTGCTATGTAACACTGACACCTCTCATAGTTTCCTGAATAAAATCAAACTGAAGCATCACTATCCAAATGTCTGTGCTTGATTGAGAAAGATAATTATTATTGTGTCTATATTTAACAAAAAATGTTCAAAATTCCAGTTGATTTAGATATTTAGTAAATAATCAATTAAAATATATACAATTTTTCTTTTCTTTTTAAAGAAAACTGTGATAAATTATCTTATTAACTTATACAGTGAACATTATAAGTCTAGCTTTCTAAGACATTTTTAAGGTTATTAAGCTAAAAACACTTTAATATAAATCTCATTAATCACAGAAGTGTAGATATATTTGTAATACCTATAATATCTTTTATCTATTTGTGTATTATTCAATTTTGGTATGCTTAACTTCTGTATAAAACAAAACCGTGGAGCCACCCCCAGGGCTTTCTGTATTGTGTTGCTCCCTTGCCCACCTCAGCCCCTCCTCACTTCCGGCTCGCTCTTTCAGCTGGCCTTCCCTCGGGGTTGGCAGCTCTCTTTGTGCTGATGTAGGAGCTGGCTCCGTCTAGTACTGAGCTGCAGTGCTTAGTGTGATTACACATCTAATATTATTTAGTCACAGCAGTCAGAAACAACACAAATATATAGATTCCAATACTGTGAATGAGGTGAAGATGTTTTTTGTGGTCAATGTCAAGGAGTCTCTACAAACCATAGAGAAAATCAACACTGTCTCTTTAAGAGAAGCAGCATCTGCTTGGATCAGGGATGAGAGGGGGAAGTGGCTGTGTAAGAGGAATGGTACCCAAGAGTGACATCACGCTCAGCCAATGGGAGAGCTGGATGAAGCAAACTCCGCCCCTTCCTGTGCCTGGGATGCGGGTGAGTGTGTGTGTTGCTGATGCTGCTGCTGGGCGGAGGACATGCTCGCCTCACATCAGGTACTATATCTGTCTATCTACATCTCTTCATGTCTATCAGCCAAGCATGTTTCTGCTGAATGCTAACCCTAGCTTGTACTATATCAAGAGAGATGGATTGTGAAAGATTATATTGGAAGTGGCTCTGTGTTTCATAACTCTCCTAAAGGATGTCGCCACCATGGCTGGTGCCTTCAGTGTTTGTGCTGTTTGTGTCTTATTATGGTGGAGTAGAGGCAGAAAAGACTTAATACTAATCAGAAAAAAGACAGTGAGTGAAGCAGAGGCAAAAGTGAGAAACGTGCCAAGCAAATATGTTCAGAAAATCAATTTAGCTTGTTGGAGCAAAGGATGCCTTACTATTGCAATTGCAGTAGTAAATTGTGTGAATATGTGTCTGGAGGTGAATATTTTAGTTGCCATACAGAGCACACATACCTAACCTTTTATGATTGTTACACATTAAGATATTACTGTTAATGTGTCACCAAAAGTCTGTGTAAAAGGAAGTACATAGAGCCAGTGTGCTATTCCTTCTCAGGTGAAGATGCCTTACCACTCTCAAGTAAGCCTTTTGGTTAAGTGCAAACATCTACTGACCCTGGAATCAACAATAAAACATGAATTGTGTTTTTGATCCAAACAGCAGTCAAAGGTGAGTAATAGTTGCATTGTTGTATTATAGTCATTTATATTTTAAATGTTGAAATAGTCATTTTGGATGTATGTGCTAGTAGGACCTGGTTTGGTCCCAACATAAGCAGCGATGGCAAAGAGGGATTACCTGGTGGAGGCGGCCAAGCAGATCCGCATGGCCCTGGACAGTGAAGTGAACGAGGACTATGAGGCAGCTTTCAGTTACTATAAAAATGGAGTGGATCTACTTCTGAATGGGGTTCAGTGTAAGTCTACACTATATGTCTAGCAGTGATGGATACAGAAAATACTTTTCGATGAAGTGTAAAAGGTATTAAATAGCAATAGAAAAATAGTATACAATATGCAAAACTAAACTAAATGTAAGTAGACACAAATTAATTTCTGCTACTAAGTGTGTGAAGTTTTGATCCAAGCCTTGAGTGAATAACAAATAGGAGTAGCACTCTACACATGTGACTGCAATGTGTGTGCTAAAATAAAACAAAATAAGGAAGTTAGGAAGCAAAGGTCACACATTTTTTCCTGCTGATTCAACATCTTTGTCATTGTTAGACCATCCAATCAAAGAGAAAGGTTTGCCTAAAGTGAACTGTTTGAACAAGATACAGAAGTACAAAGGAGAGGGCGTGCATTATCTTTTTGATTACGGGACTTTGCTGTTTCATAGTGGATCCAAACAAAGAACGCCGGGAGGCCGTGAAGCGAAAGACAACGCAATACTTGAAAAGAGCTGAGGAAATCTTCATCACACATCTGCAAGACAACCTCGGAAAGGGAAGCGCACATTTGGGAGTAAGAAAAGCCTATGAAGAATAAAATTAAAAAAGAAATAGATTTTTTAATTCTCCTTTATCATGCAGGGTTACAGCAGTCTCAGATTCCGTCCAATCAGGCACTTGAGCTCGCCTGTAGAGGATCTTGAAATGTGCAAGGTGGTGGGAGTGTCGGATAAGGTATAAACTTTACACTAGTCACATGTTCATAGCAGAATTAGCGTTTATGAAATTTCTTCTTCTTATCCAAAGGTCCTGGTTGTGCAAAGTATGGTGAATAAGGAGACATTTGTTGTAAAGGTGAGTAGTTAATGAAGCTTTTCAGAAACTATTATTGTCAAATAGTCATTGGAAATAATCAATTACTGATATAATCTAGTCCAAAATTTTACAAGCTAAGAAAAGATGCTTTAAGAAAATGTTTAAAGATCCTATAATATGTAAACTTAACTTCTGTGAGCTTGAACATACTAGAATTTGTTTTTGTTTCATTCATACATCTTTACACAATCTAGTATCTTTAATATTTTTTTTAATATTTCTACGTCTCTAAAGTTAAAAATGTTTTGCTGCCATTATGAGAAGGTATTAAAAATGGCAACTTCTTTTTTGCTTAAATATTTTTTGCCATAAATTTAGGTTGTCATCTTGTTTCATAATTATTCTAGTTTTGTCTTTTGCCATTTTCTGTTGCATCATGAAGTAAGGTTTTTACATAGTTTTGTAATTCAAGGTTGACATGAATACAATGATTTTAGTGAAGGTTTGTAAAGTTTAAAAGCACAGTGGAGTACTTCTTGTATTACGGCTTTTGATATCAGAAGGTGGAATAGAGCATTTTCAGTTTAACATGCAGGATTGTGCGTTAAATATGTGTAAACAACAAAAAAAAAAAAAACTTCTGGATGTTTTTTATGAGAAAAAAAAACATAATAGAAAAAAATTATTAGATTTTGTGTTTTTCATGGAGCTCTAGTAAATATTCGATTGAGATTTGCATTTGAATGGATTGCAGAGTTTAGTGAAATCAAGCTGGGAGAGCAGAGATCAGCCGACCATCATTCCTCAGGGCGTCCCGTATATGGTCAAGCTGCTGAGATACTATGTTAGTGAGGATGCTGTGTATCTGCATCTGGATCATATCAAAGGTGAGTAACTGAAATATGTACTTGTTAGAACACAATACTACAATGGTATACTTTCACTTATGATAAGGACAAGCTCTCAAACAAAGTCACCTTTCACCTGTAAAATTGGATTTAAAAGACATATTATCCAAAATCAGTGCACAGCTGGAGTTAAGTCTGTCTGTTATTTTTTCACTCGAAGCTTCAGAAAACATTGCTATGAATTTTCCAAATGTGTGATGCAGCATTTTTAAGTCCTTAAATTAACCTGATCCCGTATTTCTGCATGTTAGTATGAACATATCAGGCTAGATCAGTTTGATCTATGTAATTTCCTTTGCAGCCAGTAGATAAATGTAGCAAACACATTACTGTCATGTGCGCTTCTGATGCATAAGCTGACAAAACTGGGAGCATGCTTAAAGATGGGATAGCTGATTTTCACACTGTAAACGCAATTAGGTTTTTAAATCTGACAACTCTCAAAGTTGTATTTGAATTGATTCATGTATGTTTGAGTAATCTTGTATTGTCCTGCAGCTGATGATTGAGTCCTCAGAAAACCCCTGTTTTCACCTACCACCTATCTCCACCCATTTGTCTGTATTTTATTACGATTACTCAAAAATTTGGATTCCAAGTAAAACATGTAAGGTTCAAAATTGTTATGTAGACACTTTCCACCATCCAAAAATAGTGAGTTTTTGAGTCTGTGGCTTAATAAAATTAAACCTTACAATGAAGAGGCTGGGCTTATCAGTTCTGTAGTTTTCAACAGGAAATCAATTGATCTGTTTCTATTTCCAAGTCATTTTAGATAATTTTTACAGTATATACTTAAATAGAAACACTTACAGGTCTTCAGTAACACAGCAATCAATCTTAAACTTTCTAGATGTGAAATGCTGAGAATGCTAGCAAGGAATTGTTTAGTGAAAGTAATTTCTTGAAGATTTGGAAGCTGGTTATCAGCATGTTTTAATAATAAAAGAAGCATGTACAAATCTCAAAATTACTGTATTGAAAATGCACTGGTGATGATTTGAAAGTGATTATGTCCCTGTTAATAAAGTAAAATTTCAATCTCATTTTAGGTGGAAGGCTCTTCTCCAAACTACACAAGCTTCGACACGAAAAGGCCAAGGAGCACCCTGAATGCACCTTCCCAGACCAACACCACAACAAGATGAAAACCAGTAACACTTCACCTGCGATCAGCACAGACTACCAGCACAACCACAGCGAGAGCCAGACGGGAAAAACATCACACAGCCCAAACACCGACACCACAGAGGCAGACTTCATGCACAGGGTGGACAACTGCCGGACCCACTCCTACATCGAAGAGACTGGTTGCTTGCAAAGTACCCGAACCTCCTTTTTCACCAACCTTGATCGCTTATCTCTACATTCAGGTCCCTCTAAGACTCAGTTCAGTGCCCACATCCACCCACCAGCGCCCAGTTTGTGCTTGCAATCCAGTGAAACTCAGGAAAAGCTTGCTCTTCCTCTGTCCTGTGCACGGATCAACCAGGCTCTAGATGTCATGTCAGGATTACATAAGCAAAAGACAGGAACAGGTCTCGTAGAGTGCAGTTCCGATTTCGAAACGGCCTGGAAGGCAACAGAAAAGAGCGGCGAAAGAACAAATCTTTATGCAGTGGCTGACAGTGCACTGAATTCTTCTCCAAAATCAGGAAACAGTGAAAGTACCCCAGCCATTTTATACCTTCCACTCCATTGCCAAACCCAGATGCATGGCAGAGCAGCATGGGATACCAGTAATTGTGAACAAGGATCATTTTTAGGTGATAGCAATATAGAACAACACAGCAATGACAGAAACAGCCCCACATCTGAGGAAAAGAATGGGATGGTTGTGATCCAAAGCACTGATCGAGCAGTTTTTTCAGAATTTACAGACTCCAAAATAACTCTGCACAGTTCCTGGACTTCTGCTTCCTTCTGTAATAGCGTAAATGGAAAACAAGGTTCAGTTTTAAATGTGGGTAAAAAGGAAGTTGAAAAGAAATCAAGTACTGAGGATGCCAAGGAAGCACCGGTTTCAAATTGGTCCTGGTTTGGGGGCACGCAGGGTAAAAGAGAGGCGCTAAAATCAGACAGTTCTGATGGACATGGAGAAGATCAAATCATTGAGGTGGACGGATGGTGTCATTTACCTCGGATAACAGTGAAGAGTTCAAAGTCGGAGAAAACGGCACAGTGTTGGGGGCTTCCAGAGGCTGAGGTGCGAGTGTGGGGTGCACAGATTCTACTGGCCCTGGAGAGTCTGCATGAGCAAGGCATCATCTGTAAAGATCTCAACCCCAGGAACATTCTGCTCACTTCTAATGGTGAGTGCAAGAGCTGCAGCTAAAGTTTCACCTGTGTAAACACAATGTAGTGAGTGTAAATGAATGTACAACAAGTATAAAGCTAAATGCTGTGGATATATTTACACAATCATCATAGAAAGAGGCCACCACAAATGACCATATAATACATCCCAGATAGGCAACGTTTGATGAAAAATGGATTAGTGAACATTGTTTACTGCTATTGACTGTAAAAGTCTACAAACTAAAAAAAAATAATAATAATAGAAATAATAATAATAACAACTTTATAATTGCTTTGTTGATTTACAGGCAAAGTGTGCTTAACATTTTTTGGCCAGTGGAGTGAAGTTCAGACAGAAATATGCTTCAAAGCTATGGAGCAAATGTACTGTGCACCAGGTAAAACGTTTTGAGTGCCATCTAGTGGCACGTTGCATTCCAGAATGAAAATACTTACTTTTGATATTTAAAATGAGTTTAAGTAAGTTTCATATCATTATTTTACTATTCTTTACTATAGAAATTGGAGGTGTGTCAAGAGTCACGGAGGCGTGTGATTGGTGGAGTCTGGGAGCACTGTTGTTTGAGCTTTTAACAGGAATGGTAAGCAAATATTAATTTAATGAGTTACATGTATAGAATTTTTTTGCAAATTGTAACTCACAGTTTTTCTTTTTTTTTTTTGCAGCCTTTGTGGCAGCTGCATCCCGCGGGAATCCACTCTCACACACAGCTGCTGATCCCAGAGCAGCTGAGCGCCGCGGCCGCCTCTCTGCTAACAGAAGTCAGTCAGGCTGCATTTACAGGACACTCTCTGTGGTTTGAAATGCGTCTAAACGGTGGTTTTGTGTCGCAGCTGCTTCAGTATGATGCCGGATATCGTCTGGGCTCTGGAGGTGGAGGCGTGAGTGACATCAAGTGTCATCCCTTCTTTAGCGCCATCTCCTGGAAGGCTTTGAGCTGCTGAGTGAGGTGTCGGCGCGTGAAGGGCCATGTAGAGATTTTACATGTTGTGCTTCCACAGTGGAGAAAAGAGAGTTGAAAATACATCCCTTGGCTTCTTTCTAAATAAACACTTTAGAATATCGATTGGCCATGTCATTGTTTTCTGTATAACACAATTTTTGGTTATTTTATGACCAAATATATTGAGACTAATACATTTAATTGTTCTGTGTGTTTACGGTCGGGAAGAAAGTATTGTTTTCATATACCAACCAAAACCACAGTTTCAGTTCATTAATTCAAATTTTATTTTATTTTTTTTAAAACCTTTAAATATAAGATTTACACAGCATTTCATTGTCATGAAACACATGGCATAAACATTTCTTCCTCACTTTGGACATTTCAGAACAATGTGTATGTTTAACCCGTCCTAGTTCTTGTTTGAGATAATTAAAACAACACAATTCAGTTCACTTAGCCATCAACTCAAATATATTGACATTTTGAATTGTTGATAGAAAACATAGGTGTAGTACAAGTAATAGCTTTTGATCTTAAGACCAGCACCAATTAAACTGCCAGACCCAAGCAGAGAGCAGCTATCTCTGCCATACTTTAAAACGTCCATTGCACTTCCCAACAGTTTCCTAACATCCCTTTCTATTGACTTACTTACAACAACTGCAGTCATAGTAAAGTTCGCTGGGTGAGTTGGCCATCGTCTATTGTCATGGTGTTGTTTGGTTGATAGTTTAACTTTTACATGTCAAGAAGCAGCACCCTGGGGTCTTCTACCACAGACTTGATCTTGCGCAGGAAAGTGACCGCCTCTCGTCCATCAATGAGACGGTGGTCATACGTCAGGGCAACGTACATCATGGGACGGATTTCCACCTGGACCAAAAAACACACATAATATGTAACTGGACATAGTTTATGTTTAATGTAAGAAAACAAACCATTTTACCTTTCCACCAACAGCAACAGGCCTGTCAAAGATGCCATGCATGCCCAAAATAGCTGACTGAGGTGGATTAATGATGGGTGTCCCAAACATAGATCCAAAGACACCACCATTACTAATAGTGAAAGTCCCTCCATCCATATCTTCAACAGCAAGCTCATTTTTGCGAGCCTGCAAAATTAAGATTTAAAATGTTAATGTTTTAAAAAACATATTGAAACAATATTATGTAAAAAACATACCTTTTCGCCCAACAAATTGATGGCTTTTTCAATGTCTGCAAAGTTCATTCCCTCTACATTTCGAATTACTGGGACCACCAGACCCTGTCAGAAGACACATTTAACAATTCATGGCACATAGTAATGTGTATATAAATATTACATTATTTCTAAGTCTCACCTTTGGTGTTGCCACAGCGACACTGATGTCAACATAATCCCTATACACAATCTCTTTGGTTGTATCATCAATAACTGAATGGAAACAAAAAACAGTTAAACATACTGGTTCCATTACAGGACATAGTGCAAAGCATGCATCAACTTCTGGATTCACATGCAAATAGATGTTGTGAAACCCACAGACATTTATAGATTCTTGAAAACAAAGTAAAACAGAAAATCTCCTTTAGTGGTTGGAAATAAATAGGCCAGGGTGTAAGGAGACAAGCAAACAGGCTGGCATGGTTTTGAGGTTTTGAAATGAAACCTGTGTCTTTGTTTACCACATATCCTTATATAGTGACTTGATACCAGCTCGTGCAAAGGCACAGACAGTGGGCCACATCACCAAGTGAGCTTTTACTGTCTTTAAAGGTTAGACTTGTACCGGCATTGACAGCAGGTTGGTCACTGAGGGCATAGGCAGCAGCCTTCACAAAAGCAGACATGAAGCCCAGTTTGATGTTGTGCTTTTTCAGAAAGGCGTCTTTATAGCTCTTCCTCATTTCGGAGATGTTACTGTGGAAAAAATAAAGAGCACACTGTCATTGTTTTCAAAGTGAATTAGACCAACTGAGATTGGGCTGCTAATCTTTTATCATTAGCATTTTTTGTGTATCTCACTTTTTAATTGTTTGTTTTCCTGTCTATAACACAGTTGAAGCTCTAGGGTTTCTTCACTAACAGAATTAGCCCCTCCCAAGACACAGACACTCCGAGAAAGGAGAGAAGAAGCGATAAAAATCTTCATTTTCTAGAGCCTGTAAATCTTATTGGGCTGTCATAAAAGCCCATATCAGTGGAGGCAGTTCCAGCACTCAGCATACAGGTCTCTGTGGGCCCTCTGCTCTGACTCGCTCCTTCGGCTCCAGATGAGCCCTAGCCTGGGAAGTCTTCCTCCAGACTGTCAATGTCAATCTAATTAGGATACATAGAAAACCCTGAATAGCGGTAAGCTGACACCATACATTTGCGGGGAAAAGAAATCCTCAAAGTGTCCTCTTTAGTGCTGAGGGCAAGTGCAGACAACAACATTTCCTTGTAAATTAATAAAACCTGTTTTAACCATTCTTATCTTGGTTTTAGATGGAATTATGACCAAATATTTACATTCCTGTGTTTAAAAGGGTATCAGTTTTCAAAAAGCTTTTCCTATTGGGTTGATTCAATCTATAACAATCATCTTCTGTAAACCATTTGCGTTGTCTTGTTAAGGCTTTTAACACATCATAAACTTTTTCTTCTTTTTTTTTTTACTGTAAATAATCACTTTGTATAGAATGCAAAACTTTGACCTAGCATTATAATATTGTGCATTAGTGGAATAATATTATGAATTTTGAATTTCCTACCTCATATCAACCTCATTGAAAGTAGTCAACATCGCACAGGTGTTTTGAGCCTCTTTCAGTCTCTGGGCAATTCTCAGTCTCATTCGGTTCATCTTGACCTAATTTACAAAGTACCAATAAAATTATTTTATTTTTGATATACTAAAATAGATTACAAAAGATCTGATATTAACTGCACCCACCCTGCTCTCAGTTCTGGCCCCTTTGGTCACTCCTTCTGCTGAAGCCGCAGGTGCAGCTGGAGCTGGAGCCGGGGTGGCTTTGATGGCCGAAACTGTAATCAAGATTTACAAGTAAGCACTTTTCGATTTACAGCCTCGGCAGTGTCCTGAGAAACTCCAAAGATTAAATCAAGTAATGTAAAGTAAGAGTACAGCTGTCTCAGTGAACTCTTCTCACATGACACAGACCTTCTGTCTCATGACGACTAACCTGGTTTGGAGTCCATAGCATGTGCTGGCACAGGTGGCACAGGGGGCATTGTAGTGGGAATGGGGCCCACGGTGGAGGCTGGGGGTGGAGCAGCTGAGGGAGGAGGCGGGGCAGCTGCAGGGGGGGCCTCAACTTTAGGAGCCTCAGCTGCTTTGGGGGCACCGGCTAAGAAACAAAATAATTATGAACATTTTTAGGACTGCAATAATAATAATAATTTAAATA
Source organism: Mugilogobius chulae (assembly GCA_038363315.1). Lineage (NCBI taxonomy): Eukaryota > Metazoa > Chordata > Actinopteri > Gobiiformes > Gobiidae > Mugilogobius > Mugilogobius chulae. Next base: position 326,549 of record CM076406.1, read on the forward strand.
AAAGCATTATTTTTCGACAGTTATACCTACCGCCTTTCCTAAGCTTAAAGAGGGGAGTGCCACCTTCAACTTTGCCTCCATCAGGAACCAAAAGTTCCTCGATTACTCCAGCTGCCGGTGAGGGGACTTGTACAGATGTCTATAAAAAGAAAAAAAAAATGAATGATTTACATTACAAATAGAAAAAAAAATTCAAAAATAACTTTAAACAGCAAAAATAATTGTACCTTATCAGTCTCAATTTCACATACCACCTCATCCTCTGTGACACTGTCCCCAACAGCTATGACGAGAAATATATGGTCAAGCATTTCAACTATTCTGATCATAAAGTAACAGCTAAAAGTATCACTTACCTTTCTCCCACCTTACATCTCCCTCTGTTACAGATTCTGCAAATGCGGGGGTCTTAACTGTGACAACTTCATCTCCTATGGCATTACAGAAGAGATTATATTTTTTGACAAATCATACAAGCTTAATATTATACCATTTGAACTATCTAAACTTACTGTAGGCAGCAGAGGTCCTAAAGTATTGGATTTGGAAGACACTAGACCGAGGTTGTGATTTTCTATTTGAAAATGTAATGAGATAATAACACAGATAATTCATTAGTACCATATTGTGTAGGAATTTAAATGACAGTAAGCATTTTAAAAGGTGCCTTTAAAAGGTGAAGCTTAACATGACAAACATTTTATATTGAATGTATTTATATTTGTTGTTACTTACAGACTTTTGTTGTAAATGACACCATGGCTAGTAGAGAGGGCTGTAGAATACAAGAATATGGAAAAAAGATTTAATTAACTAGCTAAATCATGCCTCATAGATCACTCAAGACAGACAAGCTGACAAACCACATACCTGCAGTAGCTTGACGGGAGAAGACATTATTTCCCTTTCACAACAAAAGCACAAAGTTAGGGCAAGGGTTTCTGCAACACATCTAACTAAACTTTAACATGATCAATAACCCATAATCAGACTTGCAGACTTATCTTTACCTAAGCTACATGTATTATCAGGTTAACTGCTAGTACGTAACCATAGACCAGCCGATCGTCAGTTAGTGTTACACTTGGTAAAAGATCTTTTACTGTCAAAACAGGTCTACAATTTTCAGTATGACATTGGTGTGGACCACAGACTTTAGCAAAGATCACGCGAGTTAAGTGTCCTCCTGTCCTTGGCTCCAATGTTACGGCCTGTGTGTGGCCTGCAGCAGTAGCAAAGCGGCTAATGCTAGCGCTAGCTCCACAGACACTCACAGGACACACCTGGAGTACTAAGGCTTGCTATGATAAACAGCCCTGAACCGTCACCTCAATTGTCGCCTACCTGGCGGATAACTGAGAGAGAACGTCCCAAATTCCTGGTAAGACACCGGGAATGAGATAACATGGTGGCTGTGTGACAGCAGCCGGTCAGCGGAAGGGAACTCCGGTCACAGAGAACAGAGGCGAGGAAGCTGCGTGGAACAAACCAAGTGTAGGAAATGAGGGGGGCTGCCCCAAGTTGCTTTCTCACAGCGTGACGCTAGATCTGTGGTCTGTAGCTAAAAAGATTGAATTTATGACTAATTTGCACAACTACAACCAGACTTCATGTGAAACATGATAAAAAAAAAACTATCCGCACACGTAACACCGCCCTGTCTGCACACATTTGGACTCTATGCAGGCTATTTGTTTCATACTGGACACACAACTTAATAATTTTATTTTCGCATTCAGAGTAGACCCTAAAACCAACAGTCCCACATTAACGCTGTTTTACCAGACTAAAGTTGCTTATTTGTTTTATGTTTTTCCATTTTGTTTTATTCATCTATGTTTTTCGTACCTAAAGATACTTTGATCAACAGTAAATCAACCCATTTGCTCAGTTTTTGACTGGTGAAACCTTAATAACCACATGTTTTACATAGCCACGCCCCCGCTCTGTCTGACAGTGCGCCGCTGCTCTTCACTGTCCAGCGCACAGAGACAGGCCAGAAGCGCACAGCTCGTCCCAGCGCAACAGGTGAGTCTCACTCCGCGTTTACATCATTTCAGTTGATAGTATACTTTGACAAAGTGGACATTTTAACACTTTGTAGCTCTTTTGGGTAGAAAAGATGAGTTGTCTATTTCAATTTGTATGGATTTTAATTGGCATTCACATTTCCAAACTTGTGTGTCATTATTTTTAATTTATTTTGCTGTTTAAATTACAGACTGAACTTTTTTTTTCTTATTCTGTTTTTACATTTAGCTATCTATATGACTGAAACAACTTAGATAAGACCACATATACAATTTTAAATAAAATGCAGCTATTTGAAACAACACCAAATACTATATTTTACAAATGCGTTATGCTAAATTCTGAGTAAATTGTAGAATAGAGAAAATAGTATTTTGCACTATTATAATTAAAGTCTTATACACTAGCATGGCAACATATGGTTCTTGTTTTTCTTCCAATTCAGTCAGCCCATATGTTTTTTCAATTATTTTATTTTAAAGTGTTCTTTAAATTTATATTTATTTTGCTCAAAAATATTACTAATGTTATTTCTGGACAAATTGCTAAAAGGTGTGTGTTGCCTCGCTGCTGTATTCTAACAAATAGTTCTTTACTAAATGTATGTGACTGAAAATGTTTATAATTTTATTCAAAACTGACCAATAAGTCTTTGCATTGAATCTAACCAATCATTTAGAAAGTTTTAAACTGAGAAACAATTATTTTCCTAGTGTACGTATGTGATTATTTTTTTATTTACATTACCCACATGATATATTTTTTACATTTCCAGATTCAAGTCTTTTCTTTCGTCTTCTTCTGCTGCATGTTGAGCATGAACCTCAGTCTTCCTGATCAGACCATACACAGCACGGGTGAAGGCAGTCTAGACGAAGACAAGCCTGAAGTCCTGCTGCCTTGTTTCAGAAGAAGCATGTATGAAGAGCCGCTTCCTTCCACTCCTTACTCCAGCAGCTCCATCATCTCCCAGCTTCTGCGAAAAACCCTCCCAGGCAAGAGAACCATGGAAGAGGGACACTACTATCTGTGCAGTGCTGACTCTGGCCAGGAGGACCGGAGCAGTGTCTCCTCTAAAGACAGCATGGCAGAGGCGGGATCCCCCAATGTGTCCACGGGGGCCAGCGTAGAGGGAGAGCATCCTATCAGTGACCACTTGCAGGTATATTTGTCAATATTACAATATTACTGTGATAAGTGCACTTTGTGTTATCCTTTATTATAATAAGCTTTCTATTATGGAGTTAAGAGTTTTGCTTCCACCAATAATTGTCTTCCACATCACAAAATCATGTACATAAATTTTTTTTTTTAAAGGCTTTGGTCACTTGACATCACAACATTCTGTAGTCCAATAGTATTTAATACAGTCGATGAGCAACTAAAATAGTTTAAAGGCCTTTTTTATTTTTATAATACAAAAATTAAATATTTTGCTAAAGATTTTGCAATTGAATATGATATTCATAGGAAAAACTTTTCTTTTGCCAACCATCTGTTTTTATGACGCAACCTTTAGGTTCCGTTCACAAGACATCACAACGTTTTACAGGCCAATAATAGTTCAATCAGATGTATGGCAACTGAAATGGTTTAAATTCAGTTTATTTTTCTAATACAAAAGTTAATGTGTCTAGACATCTGCAGAAATCACAAAATTTTTAAATTCTGACTTTTTTTATTTTTTGATAATTTCATGTCATAGAACAATGTTATTAGTAGAAAAAAATGTCTCCTGCCCTCCATCTGACCTTAGAATCTGACCTAGAATGCAATGTTACAATGTTACCTGAAGCCCGGCAATTTACTTTAAATACACAACAAATAACATTTTATTAAAAATTGCCTTTAAAATTTGTACTTTTTCTAATTCACACAGTGACAAGATATATTTTTCATTTTTCTAAATAGTAAAATCTGTTTATTCTCTACCTGCAGGCAAAGAGAGCTAGAGTGGAAAACATTATCCGTGTGATGGCTGGGTCTCCAACCAGCCGACCGCACGGGGATGGTGAGAAGTCTGAGGTGGAAGTGAGAGATGGGAGGGAGGCTAGGGACACCTACAGGGAGAACAAACGCAAACAACGACTGCCACAACATCAAGAACACAATCTAGACTTAGGTCGAAAATCAGGTCGTGATAACAGCAGTAAAGATGAGGAGTGCCACAGACTGAAAGAGCAACTCCACAGCATGCAACGACTCCTTCGCCAACTGCAAGAAAAGTTTCTACAAGTTTACAACCAAGAAGATCCAGATGATGAGATTAATTAGACGAGAGCACAGAGTCAAGATATGTCGATCCTGAAGAAGATTTTGACAGAAAGAACGCCAGAATGTCTGCAGAGTGTAAAGATAGGGTCAGACTTGGCTACGCAAGAGAAAGTCTAGAAGACCATTAAAGGAGGAGCTGTCTCGGGCTGTAAGTGAGTGTGTGGATCAAGTTTTTAGAAAGATGGCACCTACAGGGCTGGACATGTCTCCTCCTCAGCGCATGTGCTCTTCTCCAGATATAAGTATGGAAAGAAAGCCAATTCAGGAGCCAGCTCAAACTGATGAGACGCCAATCAAATCACGCTCCTTAGAGTACTACGAGGAGTCCCACAGCCCACAGGATCAAACCGAAGCTCTGTCACTGGTGGTCCGCAAGCCTGTTGTAACCCCTCTCACCGCCCCATCAGTGAAAAGGCCTTTCCCTGTGCACCAAACACCCTTCCAGTTCAACTACAGTGCTCCGCTTCATGACAGCCAGATCCTAGAGCATTTGTTAAAGTATGGCCCACACTCAAACTTCCTCCCCTGCATGCCCACTGCTGCTACCATGGAAAGGAGCTCTCCAGACACAGTGGACCTGCCCTGGACGCAATCGCCATGAGGTCCAAGGTGACATCGGGGCACTTAGGCCATCACCCACGCCCCTCTGCACTCGGACAGTCACTGTGGAAACCTGTGTCTGCCTCACGTCAAACTGGAGTGCGCGGAGCTGCAGGGCATGGCTGAGCGGAACCCGTACATGTCACTCAATATATCCTTTTACAAAATGTATAAATTGTTGGAGTATGTTGCAATAGTTAATGTCGGTAGCACAATATTTTTTCATAGTTTAAATAGAAATAATATAGAAAAAGTGAAGCTGCTTTGGTTTTTTTAGATTAAATTTTTGATTGCCACCTTGTGAGGACATATAAACATTTAACAACACAAGGACAGGACTTTTCACATCAGGTGAATGCCCTACCTATAATCTAAATGACATAAAAAGAAGGAAAAAAAGGGGGAAAAATTTGCTTGGTGTGTAAAAACAATTACACATCAATTCTAAATACGCTAAATTTGTTAGAATAAAAATAATTGTCCTGTTCAGACTAGATCACAAGTCATATTTTGAAATATACGATTAAACAGTGTAAATGTCTGTTTAATGACATTAAAAAATATATATAAATTATTATTCTACTCATAATACCAGCATGGCATAGATATATTTAAATAATAAATAACAAATAAATTATCAAAACAACATGTCAACTAAGACTAAAATCTAGTGTGGTTTTCTCAAAAGGGCAAAGGTTCACAGTAAAATAACCACTGTAAAATGGTCACTCAGGTATCAGTGTTCTATATAGTTATGATATATATGTTTTCCTAATATCACAGAGCCCAATTGCTTAGTTATGTTAGAGACTCTTGATAACATAAAACATTTACCTTTTGATTTTTACAGCAGCCTTCTACATCCATTTGAACAATGGCTAGTTGAGGTTCAGCGCAGCACGGGCAGTTCCAGTAACAAACTTCAAGGAGAATTTTTTCTTTGATCTGGCTAACCCCATAGAAAATTATAGCATCTTCTTTAATCTGAGCCGAGTAATGACTTTAAGTCTAGAAAAAGACAAATAAAAAGGAATACAAGGCTTTGATAAGAATTGCCAGGAACAAAAGCCAATTTTTCAAAGGCAGAGAAAGCATGGGTTTGTGTTTCAGGAAGCCTGTTTTTTCTGACTTGAAAAGGTGCAGGATCTTTTTCCCCATCATCAGAGTGATAGTGGTGCATCTAAAAGGTCACATCTGAGTGCTGCTGCTGCAAACCACAAGTGCCTCCCCAGCACAACACTTGAGCTTCAGCGTTTGTTGTCCCCTGTCACAATAGACACCGTTAGGAACAAGATAACTGCTATTTTCTTGTAAAACAAAACTGCTGTGGACAAAAAAATAGAAGAAAAAATTTTATGTAATGTAAATATTGCAAATGTATCTTTCTCAAAAAACAAAACTGAAATTATGTTAATATTTGAATTCATATTTCAGTGCAAATCTAAACATCAACAGCAAATGCCTTATTTAGCCTAAACAGAATGCTACAGATTTTAAATTACTATAATAAATAAAGAGATTTAAAGATGATTTACTATATATTCCCAGAGCTGTTTTTCTCTTTGAACTAAAGCTCATCAATCTTTAATTCCACCTTCCTTATTTCAAAGATAGTATAGGTTTCCTAACAAAAGTAGGGTGTAGTGGCCTGATAAGACAATATTATGACCTAGGGCGTAGACTACAGAGGCTCTGCTCCAACCCATCTTCATGGCCAGAGGGTGAGACTCTAGGTAGAATTCAATTAATTTTTAATTGTCAGGAAACTTATGGCGTAGACTACGCTGTATATGTTAATTGTATTTAGGACAATGTGTGATTCACAAATATTTCCTCCTCCTCACTATACCTAGGCTGAGTTTAGGAAATACTACACAAAGCAGCATATGTCGTCTTTAAATCAACCTAATTATCTCAAATCAGCGCTTCCTTGTAGAAAATGTTTCCAAACAAACTGTAGTAACTGCCAGGCATGAAGTGCTCTGCTGTCTAATTAAAAATCCCTAATCACATTTAGTAATTCTGTTTTGCCAATAAACACATGTTAAGGCCATTATTGACTCTCGCTTAATGCCGAGCTGTTCTTTAGACAAATTCAATTTGGCCGCAGATTAGGGAACAAAATACTCTGTGCTACTATCACTTTGCACTGTGTGTGTGTCTCGAGTGTGTAAATTGTATTTGGCCTTAACCTAAAGTGAACATCCAGGAGGGTCTCACGCCCAGCCATCTGAAGAAGGCCAAGCTCATGTTCTTCTACACCCGCTACCCCAGCTCGAACGTACTCAAGACCTATTTCCCCGATGTCAAGGTAATTTTATTCATCGGTTTAATAATGTTTATGGCTCTGGCTACTTGTCCGCATGTGTTTGGGACAGAAACATTCAGCGTTGTGTCGGAGGAGAGACAAAGAGGCAGAGGGCTTAAAAAACAAAGGCGCTGAGCTGCTAGTATGTCCTGGGGGCAGAGGGAGATACACGGGCATTCTCTCTTTAAAAAGGCCACTCCAGTCAGCAAATGGACTGACAAAGGACTCTGTAGGAGCGGCAGTGCTATTGAGTGTCAACACAGGGTTGGTATTAGAGATGCTGCAGTGTGAGTGTGCAGGCGGCCGGCGGGGGTCTAAACACAACATCCTGTGGCTGAGGCCTCGTGGCAGGCCTCCTTTAGCTCTTCTGTGCCACTCTGTTGTGTTCTTTTGTTAATTGTCCTGTTTGCTCCTGTGTGCTTGTGACCTCTTCCATCCTCTAACAATATGTCAACACCCACCTCTTTCAGTTTTTTTTTTTAAACTTGACCAGTGGTGGTCCGTCAGTTTTGTTTAGATTTCTTTAGTGACTGCAGTTTTTTGTAAATAACTGGAATATAATGATTGTACAGTCATTGTTTTAAGATTTCATCAGTACTATACAGTATAAACAATATGAATATTTGAATTTTCTGGCCTCATTGTAAACTTAAGAGCCAGAGCTGTCCTGTCCCAGTCTGGCTGTGACCCTGAGGTCAGGGGGAGGATGCTGGGGCGGCTGCCTGTGTCACGTCTCCTCCTTGCTTAAACTCCGGTGGTGGGAAGTGGCAGAGCACAAAAGCCACCTAATCCCAGTGTCTGATTCCATCCTATCAGCCCGAGTCAACCAGAGTGTCCTTACGCCCTCTCACCCGCCACACCATACACAAGAAGCGTCTTTGATGCCTGCCCAGCCCTTAGGCATTTTGCTCCTTTCTTTCTGGATGACAAGATAGAATAACAGGAGTAATGTCAAGACACCACTGCCGCGACAGATGTTTTTTCAACCTGAACAGTGGTGGGAAAAGATCAGAGTAATTAACGTCAAAGTGAGTGACGGAGCATCAGGTGGCTCTGCCCTGCAGGTACAAGGCAGACAGAGCCACAACAGCAGACACACTTTTAGATTTAATTGAAAAACACATATTTTTAAGTCAGTGAAATTGAATTTTCAATTAATTTAAAGAGCAAGCTGTCTTTGTATGCTTGTTGAGGTCAAAGGCTAATGCACAATTCTGCTGCTAGGAATGGGTTTTTTAAATTAAATTATTAATAACAGTTTCTTTCTCTCACTCTAGTTCAACCGTTGCATCACATCTCAGCTGATCAAGTGGTTCAGTAACTTCAGGGAGTTCTACTACATCCAGATGGAGAAGTTTGCTCGGCAGGCCATTGTGGATGGAGTGGGAGAAGTGAAAGACATCACTGTCAGCAGAGACTCTGAGCTCTTCCGAGCACTCAACATGCACTACAACAAGCCAACGATTTTCATGTAAGTCTCACTATTATCACCTTTACACCTCTAACTTGTCCAACACAGTCAGCGATTTATTTGAATAGTGTCATCTTAAACTAGCTGCACTTGTGATAGATCGACACTTAGAACCATTATCTAAATTCCCGAGTGATGCTTTATCAAACTGTGGGAAGAGGAAGCCACAAAATCCGACTAAAACAACTGTGGATTAGAGACCGGCACGCCTGAACGCGGCTGAGATTGCTACTGATGCGGAATGCTGAGAAAGACGCAGCGGATTGTGAGGGAGAAGGGTGCTCGGTGGGAAAGGACTGGACCGTTTTCTTTACCTTGGGACCAAGACATTCCTTTCCCAGGGACGCTTTGTGAAAGGAGATGAGGGCAAAGAAAAATAACTTATACTAACAACTGTTAACTCGCCAGTGGATGGGAAACAAGTGCGGCAGGGCGGATATCTCCCAGCATTCCTTGCATCGAGTCCTTACGCAATGATAAAGTTCAGGTTCAGTGATGATAACATAAAATAAGAAAGTAAAACATATTGCTAGCCTTATCATGAGAAAACATTAAATATGACAGTGAAAACTTTATCATCTTATTAGACAGTATATGACTCTTTTTAGTAACTTTAAAAATTAAGCATATTAGTGAAAGCATATTTCAAAACAAACAACACTCCTCAGCCCAAAACCACAAGAAAAGTCTTGAGATTCTCACTTGTGACAACAGGCTTTCAGTTTCATTATCATAAATCAATAATCACAAGAAGAAGCAACATAATTATCTCTGATGTTACTGGTTTGGTCCAGTGGAATCAGGGGTAACGTTTGCTTATATCGAAGGATCCGGACATCGCCTAAAATCTCTCAAATGAAAACTTACTCAAGTTCAGGTTGGAGAAAACAAACGCAGCTAATCAAAGCAAGCCTTTAATTGAAAGTTAATGCTTGCATTGATGCATTTCTAGTGTGGAGAACAAAGAGAGGCGCTCCCTTTTATCAGCGTTTGAAGACTTACCGTACATGACTTTCTCTGTTTTCGGGAACTGACTTCATGCCCCCCTCAGCATCATTTTAAGAATTCATATAGAATAACTAAAAAGCACTCACCTTTTCTTCTCTTTGCTGCTGCAGGTTCCAGAACGATTCCTGGAGGTTGCCGAAATCACCCTGCACGAGTTTTACAACGCCATCTCTGCATCCAAAGACTCGGACCCCTCCTGGAAAAAGGCCATCTATAAGGTGATTTGTAAACTGGACAGTGAGGTGCCTGAGGAGTTCAAGACTTCTTCCTATTTATAAACATGGCTGCCAATCAACTGCTCTTATAGTGCTTTTAGTGAAGTGGAATGTAGCTATTTAAGAAACTATAGCTGTAATAATTGTAAATCCGTTAGTGAATGCTGTTGTGTTTTGTTGATTTGATTTTCAGTGTTTCTCTGCTTTAAAATATTCAAACTGAAATGTATAATATAAAACGTTTACAAAGATTTAACTGTGAAGTCTTACTTAACAGAAGTATAGGCATTGACCACCTTTCAGTTTAATTTTCTGACACATTCTTGAAGAATATTAGGAGCAACTTTGAACAGTTAATATGATAAAGATGAACTTTGTAGTCAATTCTGTAATATAAGTCTGCATTTGAAAAGTGGAAGCTAGCACAATATAGGAACACATTTGGATTTTAATCCCACACTGGTCAGTTGTAGTTATTGTCTAATTTAGGGCTGCAACAAGTTAATTTAATAATCGCAACTAATTGATGATTGAAATAATCGTCAACTAGTTTAGTAATCAAATAATTGTTAACTGGTCTTTATGGTTCCCAAATTTGCCTGAACTGAAAAAGGTACATTTTATGATTCCAATTGGGCAACAATGACATAGAAATCATGTAAATTAACCTTTTACTAGAAAAAACATCAGAAAAAACAACTTAAGTCAGTGTTACTAGTAAACAAAAATTGGATCTTGATTTGAGTAAATGTGACTCAAATCAAGATCAAACTATAGTGATTCTGAAACTTTTACAAAAGAAGTTTGCCAGTATAGCAATATATTTATGTGAGACAGAATCTATTTATATTGTTTTTAAATGAGAGAATGCTTGTCCTTCTCTATTTTTAGCAAAACAAAATACATTGTATTTGTTACCTTAGCAAATCTTCCTTTAAGGCAGCAACAATCTTAATACAATCAGTTAGAAACTTGTGGTCTAATTTGTCTGGATCAAAATTTGTAAAAAATCTTGCATTCAAATAATTGATTAATCGAAAGAAAACTAGCCAAACTTATCGATTACCAAATTTTTTGTTAGTTGCAGCCCTTGTCTCATTTTACTTTGATAATGTTATAAAGAAAATAGTGCTCGATTTTTTTTTTTTTCTTAAGAACCAAGTATATAATTTTAAGCAGTTGAAATTCTCACACTTGTATTCTTTTCAGGCAGCTGTTATGTTGATTGGTTTAAATTTACCATTGCAAGATGTAAATATGACACATTTTTTATTATGCACTGAGAACTGCAATTAAATAACTAACTAAAAAAAACATGTGGTTTTCTTCCATTGCAAAACAGACTCTCTTGTTCACAGCTGTTGAACAATAGCATGCACATTGTTCCCTGAAGCCAGTTCAAGTGACCCCTCCAAGCCTGCTTTCATTGTGCAGACTGTCCATACGGATGCGGACAGCAGCCATGTCTTAAAAAGCGCCACAATGCATTCTCTCCTCATGACTAATGCCCACAGTGACCTCATGTGAGCAGGAGTGCCACACAAGCAAATTCCACCAGCCCATTCACTCTGTCTTCCAGGCATCACAGCTCAGGGCAAATAGGATACAAATACATTGATAAAAATAAACAAGAGTATGGAAATGTAACAAAAAAAAACAAAACAACGAATAAGCATATATAACATAATAATTGTACAAGGGCTCAAATGTCATTTTCACTTACTGATTACAAAAATGTGTAATCAAATGTGATTATAAACATAACTCATAAGTGTACTAAGTGTATTTTTAAGAGGGAAAAAAGTGACACATAGTGCTTTTACATTCATTCACTCACTCTATTCACTCTTTGTGTTTAAGGGACTCTAGTCTCTGCCTTTTCTCTAAGCAACTAATTACATCTACAGTTATTTCAATTATTTTTTTCTTAATCAAGCTTCCCTAATTTGTGCATTTCATGCGTACCTAGTATATCTAAAACATAAGGTTCAGTCCTTCAAGCAAAGCGTTCAAAAACTTTTAGAAAATGAATTAATAAAGATTTACAGCACTAAGCTTTATTGTGAATTAAGACGACACGATATAAGCAACAATATATATATATATATATATATATATATATACTGTACAGTATATATTTTCTCTTCCATTTTTTTGTTTTTTGGTCACTTTGCTCTCAGTATATTGGCTTTCATGTGGGAAATCAACACAATTGTCCAATCTGTTTAAACCCTTGTGTTCCGTTGGGGAGTTTTAGTCCACGTTTTGGCATTTTTCATTTTTAAATTGTCCACCATTGCTACAGTTTTGGAGATATTTCAATGATTTCTTGCTACAAACCTTATTTCAAAAAATCAACTCGTAATTTTGCTAAACCCAGAGTCATGTCATTTACAAATGTGCTGTCCTTATGTTATGTTAGAGCCTTAAACTCCACCTTTTTTTGATGCCTGTAAAAATACAGTATAGCAGATTACTTTTCAAACCTTTTGGAAAAAGTTTGAAAAATAAATATTTACTATAATTTTACAGACATCAAACACACGTGGAGTAAAAGGGCGCTAACAGGAGTTTAGGAACTTTTTTCTAACGGGACATAGAAGTTAAAGTTTGTTTTATTATTTCATTTAATCCACTTCATTCATAGAGATCTATGGAATATTGTTTTCTCAAAGTGCATTTTCCTTCATGAGGTCATCAATCACTCTCTAAAGTACACACACCAAACTGTGCAAACTAGAATTGAAAGATTCTACAGTTGGCTTTGTTTTTATTATCTTTAAGCTTAATTTATTAAAATCAAAAGTATATACAATTTTAATTTTTGAGCAAAATTTCATGCAAGTCAAGTTTACTCAAAAACCAAATATCCAAAATCTCCTTTGCAAAAAATGTTGAGGTCTAACAAAATTAATTCCTACGTTTAGTCATCTATTCAGTTTAGCTAATCCGCTATGTACAATATTGGCTATTTTTCCACATAAAATGCCTTATCTCTCTATGAAAATATGACATGATCAAAAACTTGTAATCCATTTTTTTACATTTGAGTAAACTACAGCAGAATCTTTGACTTGATTTACTTGATAGCTATACATTTAAAAGTTTTTATTAATCTGCTTTGACACGCTTGATCAATCACTGTTTCTGAATGTTTTTTTTGTTTTGTTGAATGTTTATATTGTTTTATTTTTTGCCATTGGTGTTTGGGCTACACAAAAATAAATTGAATGAACTTTCCATATAACCTGCAGTGTCTCTTCTTAAAAATCTTTATGTAGGCTATAGCATTGTAAACAATTATCGTGACTCACATAAAAACGTGAGTCACATAAATATATACTGCCACAACGTTTTGTGAATAGCTTAAACTTACTACTATAGTCACTCGCCTTAGAAAAGTCAAAAATAATTTCCATATAACAGTCAAGGTGATTGAATATTATAAAAGAACACAGTGCTTCTTGTTGCTAACTGAGATAAATCCGCCAGGGCCCAAACCAAACATTTAATTGGAAAAGCTGACAGGTACCCAAGCACCAATTACATCAGAAATGATAACATTAAGGAAATTACAACAATAGTCTGCTTCATGAGTGAGACCGGAGACAATGCAGCCCACTAATCTTTTAATACACATTTCTTTCCAATTAGATCAGTCTCCTTCAGTAAATTCATTTATATTCTCAACTCAATTAAAATGCCTGTGGTCCAAAGCAAAGTAATATGCTCAAATTAATTTGTTGTGTGACATTTTCTGAACAAGACTTGGTCACCTCTGATAAAAAGGAAAGAAAACAAAGAGAGTGCCTTCAGTTGTTGAACAGGCAGCCCCCGGCGTTAAGAGCCTAGACTTCAACGCAGTGATGGAAATTGTTTTTGGAGATAAGTATTTTATAGAGCAAATCATGCTTTGTAATGAAGATGAAATGGAAATCAAAAGGTGACAGAAACAAGGTGCAAAACGAATGTAAAAGTACTTTGTTTGAGCTGTGTGTTAACATTTGCACAGAAGGCTGATTATTAGCGTTGTTGTGACAGGAGAAGAGTGTGCTTTATTTTATTATTATTTTTTTTTTAAATGGGTTTTGGAGAGAAATGTAAAGAGTTGTTTTATCTCTGTCATTCGTAAGTAAACGGCTGTGTCTTTCTATGAAAAAGCTGACTGCAATCACTACTAAGCTTTTAAATCTGACAACTGCCTCTCCTAAATTCTTTGACACATGGTTAATATCAATATGTTTTCATTTTTGGCTGCAATTTTAGCCTAAAACCCTCTTTTTACAAACAACAAAGTGAAACTGGAAAGGACCATCCAAGCACAGCCAATCAGAGGGCAGCATTCAGCTCCTGATTAAAACAATTTTTTTTTTTTTTTTCAGACAGTACTCAGTTGTCTAATTTTTTCACAAAGAGTTGCATTTTTCATAGACATTTTAGTGGAAAACACAAAGTATTCATTTCCAACTAAAAAGTCAGCTCCCCAAACTTTAAGTAAAGTTTGATTCCAGTTCTACAACATTGGCTGTAGCATAAGCTTTGTGCTTCTTAATTTGTCAATATGCAATTGTGTGATGTAATACAAACAAAGCTCATGGCTGCACTAATATATGCAGTGTGATGATAAAAACATTTTCTGTCACTGGGTGTTGAAAAGAAACACTTTTTTGAATTGCCATGATAAAACATTTTGTGATGTGCAAACATGTTTCTTCAATCATTAAACAACAAGACAAAATAATAGGGCCGGGGCCCAAAGTAGGGCCGTGAGCACCTCCTTGAGGGCCACAAAATAAGTAAAATACAATACATTTAATATGAGATTGGGCCCCAGGTTACTTTCTACTGAGCTGACAAAAATTTTTAAAAAAATTGGCTTCAGTATCGGCTGAAGAAAAACTCAAATAAGTCAATCTCAATGCAAACCATAGGCTCATTGAAGTGAATTCTGTTTACCAAAGATCTTTTTCTAATCTAATCATTTCCAAGATTTATATTGTAGTTACTGTTTGGATTTTGTGGATATTATTTTGAAGCCACAAAATGATCATTCAACAACACAGTTTGTACTTTCATACGTTTTCACAGAGCTACTATCACTATATTTATTCATGTGTATCTTTTCATTTACTCAACTCATGAAATGCTCTCTTTGACCATCTTTGTTGCTGCTGAAATATGATCGTTCGAGTGTTTTTGGTGTAACAGCGTCATCTACTGGTTTGTCTCTGTAATGTTCTCAACCCAACATCTTGCTTTTATGTTCTGCCAATATTGCATACGAGATGAGAAATAGTTTAGTTTGAAATACATTGCTCATATATAGGTTGACCATAACGCTACTGCAAAAGAAGGTGTTTTTTGTGACTGATGTGGTCAATCAATAGTGGAGCTTCTAAAACATACAGTATTTAAAACATTCAAGCTGCATTCAGTCTTCAAACAAACAAACAAACAAACAAACAAACAGAAAAATGTATATGTGAGAGAGCTGCTGTATGTATTAAAACAATCAATTTAATTACTGTTCTGGTAAATTTGTGATGGATCTCTACAACCAATAATGTATCTATGTCAAACTTTCTGAATAAACTATCTTAATAACATGAACTGCACAATTAAAAAAAAAAAAAATTGTTACTGTCATTGTACATTAGAGTAGAAGCTGAATAATCTTTAAGTCCCCATATTAAAACCTACTAAATCCACAAACATCACAGTGTCTGCTTCAATCTGTTAAAATGTATGCAACCTGTCATGTTTTTATAGTGTACCCAGCACAGTTATTCATGCAATAATAATAATAAAAAAAATTATAAAGTAAAGTAAACTAATGAGGTGATCAATCCAATCCTTTGATGTTAAAAAAGCAACATGTGTGTTATTTATTATAGTTTAGGCTTTTATGTAATGCATAATCCTAGATATTACCTTTAATAAATTCAAAGCAGAGGGTCAAACTTGTTAACAGATAGAACATTATTTCCAAGACAAAACTAAACAACTGAAAAAGTATTTTTGTTTGTTTATGCACTGCTGTAATGAAATCTGTATGAGTATTAACCTTTTTCCTATTGAAATTAAGTTTGAACTGGTGATGTCATGACTAATAATAACCCTATCCCATAATGCATTCAGTGTGATCAGGTTTGTTTTTATAATATTTTAGCAGGCCTTTAACTAAGGCAAAACATATAAAAATGCTTAATTGTTCAAATAGACTAATAACTGGGAGCTTAGCTGCAGTTTGTTACAACAAGAAACACAAATGGTACAACTAGCTGTTGTCAACCAAAGAAATCTTGGTCAACTAAAAACGTGTTCAAAAAACTAAAAAGATGGTGTGTCAAATGTTAACTAAATGATTTTTGTTTGTTTGTTTGTTTTTTGAGCATTTATCTGACCCAAACTTTACTAAAAAGGCAGAATAGGCCAAAGAAATTTGAATTTTGTCATTTCACTCATATTTGTTGGTGTTCAGTTAAATCTGTACAATTTAAAGAAAATAACTGACTAAACAATTATAGGACTGCAGATAAACATTAAATTCAACTATTCATCATTTTGACCATAAAATAAACATTTTTTTTACACAAAACATTACTGTAATAACAGTGAAAATGGCAAACAAGGAAAAATGGGTCCAAAGCCTGAAGAAAACAAAGCAGAACTAACTTAAGTAGAAAGTGGAGCAGGAGAAACCAGAGAAACTGGAGAAGGCTATTTTAAACCAGGGTGAGGAGCCGAAGGAAGAGTTCACTCAGCAGGTCAACACCCAGCAGGTCAGAGGACACGTGAACTTTAGGAGAAGTAAAGGAGCGCAGAACAACAGCGCTCCCTAGTGGTGGAAAGGAGAAAAAAATGAAGAAGAATTTATCTTCTTTTGACCACCTCACTACATTCTCAATGGAGCTGCATGTGTTGGGAAAATATAAGTGTAATTTATGATTTGGTAGGAGTGTTTTCAGAGTTTATAGTTTCTATGCATGCAAAAGAACTGCCAAAAAGATTAGAGAAATTAGTTGGAAAAAAAAAAAAAATTTAAAAATCACATAAGTTTCAGCACATAATTGCACACTATCCAGAGAGATATGCCGGAATATCAAATTGAACAATAAATAGAATGAAATTGTAGAATCATTAAAATTTCCTCCGTTCCAAGTCTAATAGAACACAGTTTTAGTTTCTGTTTTTTTAAAAGGTATCATAATGACACACATATCAAGAACTTCACGGCAAATCAAAACTTAATGCTTTAATCCTTTTAAAGCCTATAGTTTTTGTGACTGTGGGGGGCGTGAAGAGCAAAATGAGGCAGTGTATTAAACAGGGCACAGTAAAGACAATAGAGAGATCAAGAGCTCCACAGCAGTGCATAAAGAAGCCCTGAGACCTAGGGGCCACACGGGGCCACAGAGATGGGACACAGCCTAATCTCTTGCCTTCTGACACAAGCTTTTGGCACATTCACAGACAGAGGGCGCACAGGGGCCAGGCGAGTGCAACTTGAGAACGCAGGACGCTGACTTTAGGCTGCCCTTCAGACATCTACTTCTTGGTGTAGTTGGGCGCGATCACCAGTAAATCTTTATTAATTTTAATTGGAGCCCCCATTTAAAAGAGCAATTAAAGCGGATTAATCGAGCCCATCCCGTATAATGTCTTCTGTTAATTAGTTTGTCAGCACTGTTTTAATATGGCTTAATGACTTCATATTTCAGGGATGACATTAAAGGGATGCTGAAGGAAAAGAAATGGCCTTATCACAATGTGCGGCTTTAATAGGAGATGTCCCCCCAGCAGCGGGCAAGGTCAGGCCCCAGGGCGCAGGGAGGAGCAGGCCCAGGGTGGCACTGCTCGAGCACCTCAGGGAGAACAGCTCCGCTCTACAGGAAAGGAACAGATTAGGACTCACTTCATGTGTGGCTAAGCTCTGAGCAAGTCAAGAAGGACTAGGTCTGCAACAGTGACAGGGATTTTAAAATACTAATTTGTGGTGTCAACTACAACAATTGTGAACATAAAGAAGGTTATCACTGACTTTTCTTCTTGCCACACAAGAGCCACTATGAATATTTCTATTGGTTTATTTATGTCTCCTTACATAAATCCATGTCGTGGGAATATTTTACAAACTTTGTTGTCTAATTAAAGATTTCTTTTCTACTGGGGCCTTAGGTCATTTTGGACCAGTCCTGGGACACAGAGCTAATGTTCATTGTGATGATGGTTATGGGGTGGCTGTGTATTGTAGCTACAGAGTGAAGTGTGAAAAGCCAGATGGCCAACAGAAGCATTAAAGCTGCTAATGCCTGAGTGTGTGATGTTAACACACACAGAGCTGATGTAGTGTAACAGCACCTGAAGTGCACATGATGATGTTCCCCTCGGTGGAGCACCTAAAGCCACAGAAGCAAATAAAACCAACAGCACATCCTCCTGGCTTATTGCAGCCAGCACTGGCGTGCATCCCTGCTAATTTGAGCATGCCCTCGCACCTCCACTCTCCTCAGCACATTCATAAATCTCATTCCCATTATCCCGCTAATTAGCCGGGATTACAGGAGCATGTAATGCCTCCGCTTCCCAATAGATGGATTGGAGGACGCTCTCTTTGTTTTGAAATCACTTCCTGATTGATGTACAGAGCCCTAGTTTGCAATTGTAATGGCCCAGATGTTAACAATCAAATGCGTTTCCGCTCCAGGAAGTAACAGTCTGTCATGGAAGAGGGGCCAGTCAAGCGTGTAACAACACATCACAGGAGTAGAAGAAGGAGGCACCAGTGCCAGGAGAGATGGAGAGATGGAGAGCTGCAGGATGGATGGACGAGGTGAGAAGACAGGGCCGTAGAGAAAATTAGACAGAAAATGACTAAGAATGGAGTATGTTTTAAAGATACTGGTCCAACCTTGACAATTTATTATGCAAGCATATTGTTCCAAAGTTAAAGTTAAGACAAAGATCCATACAAGACTCTTCAGAACCTTATAGGAAGCTCAGAAGAGGTCCTCTGCATTTACACACAGACAACACTGCCTCAACATATTCCTGAAATGATTTCTCTATCAACAGTAGAGGGCACTATTGTCTTACAAAACATCATCTGTACACTCCTCCAGTCCTCTTTTTCTTGCCTTCACCAATAAATCACTTTCTCAGATAGTTAATGGATATAGAAGCAGATCATGAGTGAGCTATCTGTGGGGCGATAATTTAAGTGAAGATGCCTGCATTGATTGCACTGAAAGGTTATTTATTTCAACAATAATGTGGGACACAAAGGGGAAAATGTGGGCAAGATTACTGAGCTAGAGTACACAGAGTGCTCATCTCAAATGGAGCAGTGCGCAAATTGGGTTCACTTTCCACATTGAAAAGATAGACTACTGTTTTGTTCAACTTTAGGCACATGGAAGTCTGTGCCTCTCTTACTCAAGCATGACTGGGGACAGAGAATGCTGATCCAATGAGCAGAGATGTGGTTAACAACACCTGATTAAAATGCCCCTTTTGTCCCTGAGTTTTTGGGAGGGAAACCTACAGAGCCACAGCAAAGTCTCCATCCCACAAAATACCACTTGCATCAAAGCAGAAGAAAATTGGTCAGGCAAACAGACTGCAAACAGCCCTTGAGTGTGTCTTTGTGACACTGGGCACTGGCTGTACATTTGCATACTGGTACTAAGGCCCTGCTGTATCCTGGTGGAGTCGTCTGCTGGACTGGAATAGAGCAGAAGAACCACAGGGCACAAGAGCCAAGTGGGCACACAGATACTCTAGTTGTCCTCTCATGCAGAAAAATGCATGATTAAGGCCCAACTGACATGCCTAAAAGTCCTGGAGAGCGAAAAGAAAATGGCTCCATATGTTGCCCCATGTGCTCATAGCTCTGCTCAAATATGGCACTGTTCACTGTTTGCTTGCAGTGGCCTCTAATCAGCGGGGCCTGACAGAGCCGCGCTAGTACACAGCGAGGTACTTAAAAGCTTTGGCTCTCGCTCAGGGCACTTGGGTATATAATGTATACTTTTACATGTCTATCATCCTCTGGGCTCTCAACTATGCTGTCAGCACAGATATGCATCAGACATGGATCCAATGCTGTGTGCGATATAACCATTGGGTAAAGGATAGGAGTCCTTGAGCTGCATGATAAGCACTGTCACTGGGACGTAACATATGTATCTATACTATGCTTTGCTTTACGCTCCATCGGGTTAGACTCTGACTTTACCTGTGGTGGCAGGTGGGTCCCCCAAGAGTGAGAAGATCAGAGCAGAACAAGCAACAGAGAGAGGGTAGAGTGCAGGGAACACCAGGGCCTCTCCAGTGGGACCCCAGATGGACCTAATGATCACCAAATCCTACCAGACACAGAACAGGGGGAATATTTGGGTGGCTGCTCTCTTGTCCCCTTGTGCTGCACCCCAGGGTGTACCTGCTGCTCGCCTTGTGGCCCAGTGGCATGTGACAAATGGTGACATGCTTCTGCTCCTGTGCTTTCGTTAGATGGGCGTCTCTCAGATCCATATGTCTGCACAGAGAAGAATGGAAAACGAAGAGGGAACACAGCTTTAGCCGACAACAATTGAATTGAAGTGATAGCATTCTGCTGCAATTCTAAGCCATAATGGCATGGTACAGAGGAGTATATGCACAGCCGCCATTTTATTTACATATGGATGAGTCCATTTTTGTTTTTATGCACACCACTCTCTTCATTAAAATGTGCAGCTCAAGCCATTCAAAGGGGGATCATATTTCATAGAGCAAAAGAAGAGTTCCAAAGGGTTTTGAAGGAATAAAACAAGAAAGAGGACAACTGAGCCAGGCCTTCCACTGAAGTTCCAGCAGCCGTTATTAAAAGTGCTGCATGATTGATAACCTGTCAGTCATCGGGATAATCTGGACCAATCGGGTGTCTCGCAGCCAGCTCTGTTTCCCGCCCTCATCCTTTATGCCCCTATCATCCCCAACACATCCACTTGCCATTGAAAACCTGTAATTGAATGAGTTTTTGTCATTATTGTGATTAATCATATTAATTTGAACTAATTAAGAGATGGTTAGAAGTTATGACAATTAGATTAATGAAATTAGTTTTAACTTTCTTCACTCTAGTTAATAAAAAAAGGAAATCAGAGCAGGGCTGTTATGAAACAGTTGGCAATCTGGATTTTGGGACTAATTGAATGTCTGATTTTATTAATGATGAAATTTATAAAAGTCCTTGAGGGGGAAATTAACGCAGATTCAGCTGCTAAGAGTGGGAAATTAATTAGAATTCCTAGAGATATTCCTGCCATTAAAAGCACAGGCCTGTTAACCCGCTGTCCACAGTGAGAATGGAGAAAGTGAGCATATTTCCACACTGATAGAAGGGGTCACATGTAGAATCAAGTAGCTTAATTACCAGGGTCATCTGTTATTCAGGCTTATTCAATTATTGTTACGCAAATGTTTTTCTTAGTCTCATTTTGAGAATGAAAACTAAACTTCTATTTGCATTTACACTAAAATATTGTATTCAAGGTGTATTTAAATGAGACCGGCACCTAGGCTATTATAATCCACTTCTCTGAGTTTTTAGTTATGTTCCGTCAAAGTTGTCTTGTTAGTTTTAACACAATTGTATTTGAATTGATTCATGCATGTTTGAGTATTTTGTATTGACCTACAGTTGATGCTCAAGTGCTCAGAAAAGTTCTGTTTTCACCTACCATTTATCCCTTCAGACTTGTCTGCAATTACTTCCAATTAAATATTCCAATTAAAAATAGAAAGTAAAAATAGATTCTGGGTAAAAAACAAACAAACTAGGGCTGTTAAAACTTTCCATTTTCAAAAACTGGTAATTTATAATCTGCTGCTTGGCAAAATTAAATTTTATGATGAAAAGGCGGTTTTGAACCGGAAGTCAAAGAAACTTTCCATTTCTATGCCATTTTAGACAATTTTTTTGTTTTACAAAGATCAGAATCTGTTTGATCTACATGTCATGAAGACCAAACACATGGTCATAATTATGACATGAAAAAACACAATAGGTTTTGTTTAATCAAGCTAATGTTACTAAAGGTAAGTGATTAGCTTACTTATCGGTATTTATGCACGTAGATTGCAGCGTGTTGATCGTCTACATAGCACAATGAGCAAGTATTTTAACATTAGATCTTTCATACTGTCACGTAAATATTTGAAATAACTTACCTGGAAGTTTAGAGTCGCTCGTTCGTTCTATTCTTCTTTACATCTTGTGGCCGATTTGAGAACTGCAGCGATTTTACACAAACGATCGTTCAGCCATGTTTGCCACGTGCTACTTTTTATTTGCTTGGAAATTTTTTTTTTAACCATAATATCATGTGCAGTTTAGTTTGCATTATGTAAACTTAATATGAAGAAAAATTAAGATGCAAGTATCAGAGCATTATCATACTCAACTTGAAGGTAGGTTTGGTTTACACAAAGCTTTGGATTGATTGATTGATTCATATGTTTGTCCTGCAGCTGATGCTCCAGTGCTCAGGAGCTCAATCTATCGCTATCCCCGCTCACGTGACTATTTAGCTACTTGATTACTCAAAAACATTCAGAGTTCAAATTGGTAATTTAAAAAAGGGTTGGGAAAAAAGTTAAACTTGCTCGTTGATAAATTTGACAAAGATTGAACTTAGTGGATCTATTTAAAACAATTTTGTGTTTTAGTAAGAACAAAATATATTACTGATGATCTCCTTCAATTTGCAAATTACCAAGTTATGAAGTGAGCTCAAATCTTTTGTTTGCTAAATATTCATGCACTGTAGAAAGATGTGTAACTTTCTTGCCCTCGGAACAATAATAATAAAAAAAAAAAAAAAAAAAAAAGGTGATTTTCTATGCGAGCCAAAGTATGTATTTTGGGCCCATTCCAAGCATGCCCCACACTGCTGCTGCTTGGCCAGTGCAATGATTGACACACAGGTCGACCCCTGCCACTCTGGGTGCGGTGGGGGTCTGACACTTGTGTTCCTCCGGTTCTGCCTTGCTTTAACTCTGCATATTCACCAGGCTGTCTCTTCTCTCTGCAGGCCAATTCATAATTAACAGCTGTTGACTTGTCAAGAGTGGCCCTGGCCCATGGCACACACACACATATTTATATTCCCTGTGAAGACCCCTCTCCATAGATGGATTTCAGAGGCCGTGAACCCAACCGCCTCCCCTGGATGATGGACACTCACCTGAAAAACCAAGCAGGTACTCAGTCAGCCCAACACATTTCACTGTTCAGGTGTTTTGCTTCTTTGCTTATTCACTTTGCTCCCCTTCCTCCTGCCACCTTCTGCCACTGTGTCAGGAACTTTTGCATAAAGTCCAGCCGCCCTGCTCTGCGTGTATGAAAATGATGTGCCCAGCCAGCCAACCGGCCTCTGCCTATGTGTGTTTGTCATGTCTGCTTAGCCGAAGTTGAAATGTAAATACAGACCGTGTGAGATCTTGGCTGCGATAGGCTGCTTGAAATTCTAATAAACAAGTAGCTGTCCACCTGTAATAAATGATGCCCATAAAAGGGGGTGATTCCTTGAGCAGATAAAGATGAAAAGTAATTGTTTGCGCTCACACAAAATTAATCAGATCAAAACAGGGGCAATCATTTTAAAGAGACGCCAGAGCCATAAAAAAGGCAAAGGCGTGATAAAGTATTGGCTATCAGACATGCAGTCTGGACTCTGGAGGTGAGCATTACAATAATATGGAGGGCCAGTATTCATGTGGCTGGAGATAGCATTATTGCATATATTCAAAGAGAGGTTTATGGTACATATGTGAAGCACAGCGGCCTGCAAAGACATCCAATGTACAAGGTCATCAGCTATACACTTTCACTACTGTTTTGGGAAGCTCAGCTTAGATCAAAACTAAATATTTAGAGAATTTGTCTTTTTGTCAGCAATATTTAATATATACAAGGTAAGTGCAAAATGACATTTTGCCATGTTAATTTTTCAGTATTTGCTTTCTGTTTTTATTGAACTATGTTTCTTCACTTTTATATAATGGATTATCTAAAGAACTGCCAGTATGATACTGTATTTTTCACATTCATACTAGGCAATGTGGGTAAAGTGTGTTGCACACAACAACGAGTTTCTCCTCTGTTGCCCCACTGTGGCGCCTGAGGTTCCTTCGCGATCTCCCATCCGAGTACTGCCCTGGCCCAATCTCTTTAGCTTCTGAGATCTGACGGGATCAGACATTGGCAAGTTGGTATGGCCACTATGATACTGAAAAATTAACATTGACATTTGCAAACTATATACGTATTACCTTAAGTAGCTTGATTATACCTTTTTACCACAAAATTTTAAAGAACTATGTCTTTGCAATTTATATGTTTTTTTTTTTTTATGCTTTTGTTATTTTTATACAAAGCTTGTGAAATATACAAATTAAACAATTGCAAGGGCACACTGTAACTATTACACCCAATTGAAAAAAACAAAAACCCTTTGGTGTTGTATTTGGCATGTCGCTTGTATTGGAAGTGGAACCATTGCCTTCTCAGTGCCAGCCAGGGGTGCACTCTTACCCAGCCACCCCAGCACATGCACACAAACGGCAGCTTCCACTCCCAGGGCCCAGACAGCTGACCCTGACAGAGAAGAGGCAACACAAACATGGTTATTTTCACAGCTTGGTTATGCTAAACACACACAGTCCAGTCTAGAAAAGCAGGACAATAGAGGGGTGTAGTGTGAGGACAGGAGGGCATGCGTTCAGCTCTTATGCATTGGCTTGGTTCCTATGCAACATGTTTACGGGGGCACTGGAGAGCGACATGAGCGCGCAAACAACAGCAGACCCTGTGCCCACTGGACACCTTGGAGGCAGTCCATCTACTCTCTCATAAGACCCACAGAAATATGAGTAGTGTTTCAGCATGTTTCTGCATGTTTTTGTACATTTATTGTAAGTAACTAATAATCATTAAGTGGAAGTGACACAGTGGCATTGTGGCTGGTACATTCACATTATGCAAGAAAATGTTGTTTTTTCTTAGTTATCTGAGCCTTGTTAATGTGAATGTGAATGTTTTCTGTTTTAGCTTAAGGTCATGCTGTTACATAGCATTGCAGTACTTGTTTGTATTACTCAAATAGTAAATTGCACTTCAATTACTGGAGTCTGTTAGCTCAACAAGTTCACATTGATCTGGTGCAGTCCTGATTGAGTGGAAGCGGAGGCTTGACTTATGTGGATAGTGTTCTTCTCCTGGGCACGAGTCTGTTCTAGTTACTGCACAAGATTGCTCTTGAAAGTGACGGAAACCATTGCCAAAGGCAGCACTTGTGTGAAACTCTTAACTGCCCCTGAATTCCCAGCTCTCTTTATTCTTGTCTGGCAGGTTGTAATGGAGTTAATTGTACAATAAAAGCTATTCTCTAAATCATTTCCTTTCTGTCCATACAAGATTGATCACGGAACCTATCCTTTCTACTGCTGTAATTTTCATATTTAATGAGCGTGACTCCAAAACTATTACACTAATTAGTCAAATCTCACATATCGCTAATGATGCTCGCAGTAATTAATATTGTATTTAATTAAAAAATGACCCATTTGAGTGGCTGCATGCAGGCGTTGCTGGTTGGTTTGCCTGCGGGTAGAGGGGTGTTAGGGTGTGTGGGGGCTGGGTCGTTTGACAGCAGCAGGAGATGGATAGAGCGGAGGAGAGGAAGGAAGAAGGAAGGAAGAGGAAGGAGGTAGAAAGAAGGGGGTGAGGTAGAGAGGAAGGTGAGGTCGAGAGGAGGGGAGGAAAGTAGAGAGGAGAGACAAGGAAGAGAGGTAGAGTGAACAAACAGAGGAGAGGAGAAGAGGGCAAGAATTATTGGTTAAATAATGCTGCATTGATCATCTCAGTTTTATTTAATTAAATTGTTTCTAACACACACAACGCTTTGTAGACTATTACGAATGAAAATTGTGCAGTTTTTAAATCTGTGCAATTTAACACACAATTTTTTTTTTTTCCAATGTTCGACTATTTTCCAATTATTGACAGATCATTTACGGATCTCTCGATTTAAAAATCCTAACCAAGTAATTGATGAATAACTGATGTGCCCAGCTTTAGGGGAGAAGTAAAGAAAAGGTAAAAGGGTAAGAAGGAGGAAGGGTGTGAGTTAGGACGGCAGAGGAGGAGAGGGGTACAGAGGATGAGTCTGGTACTGAGGATAAGAGAGACCACTGTAAAGAGGAGACAGGTGTAGTGGCGCTGCAGATTTCCAGTTTCCTGCAGCATATGTCTGTGTGGTTAGCATGTGCTCAGACCCCCTCTCCTGCACTGAGGCAGCCAGCCTGTGTGATTTATGTGAGGCCCCTGTTCCACTGTGCATACACTGGAAAATCTCCAGTTTACACAAGAATTGCCTGAAAAATGAGATCTGTGACTACATTCTTTTCATTAGCGGCTTACGCTAGCGTGGAGTGTGGGAGCCTCTGAGCTCCTAATGATGCGCGCACAGGGCCCAGCCTCTCATTACCTGCTGCAGTCATGTCACAAACACTCTGATTTCATTTCCACAACAATTAAAAACAAAAACACTTGGTAAACTTGTACAGCTTGAGGCAGCACTGTGCTGTGCTTCACAACTCAAGCTAAATGTTTGTGAAACACAAACACAGGCACATTGAGATGTTCAGCCATAAAGCACAGGCAATAAACAATAGCAATATTTTGATATTGTATTCCATGCACTACAGCGCCAGGAGATATGAAAGGACATTAGGATGGATATACAACAATGAAATTTTATTACCAAGGGACTCAGTTCACAAACGCGCACTTAGAAAACAGAAAACATAGCTGTCTATCTGTGAAGTGACAGATATTCTGGGCATGTGGTCTGTGCGCCTGCAAACACAACACATTCAATCTCCCCTGAATAAAAACATAAAAACATGCAAAAAGCAGCCACTCTCCCATTCCCCCTCCTCTGCTCCTCCACCTCTCCAGCCATCAGTAACAAACAATGACGTGGTGGTCCCGGGCAGCACTTCACTTCTCTTATCTAAATAAGATTTAGCCTTCATTTAAAGGGCCTCCATCAGTTTGAAAAGATGGCAGAGGAATAGTCAGCGGGATAGAGGACCTAGGGCACCTCATTTTATCTTTATTTATGTCTGTGTGCTGTGTGTTCCCAGCAGCAGCATTGCCTGTGCACATGCCAGTGCCGCGACGCACTCAACAATGTAATTGGGGTGATGAAAAATTATCGTGATTGGGGGCATTGCTTCTCTCCCCCTCACCACCCTGTGTTCCCCCATCCTTTACCCGCTCCTCCCTACAGCCCCCTGCTCCCTTTGCTTCCCTCGACCAGTAATAACATCTCCAAGCCCATCTGTCACCATCTAATGTGACAAAGTTTTTATCGCATGTATTAAGGCGGCCAGATTAAAAAGTAAATACGGCAATCTCACCAGGCCCTCGTGCTGGCAGGTTATGGCGCATTTCACGGTGGCCTGAGCACCTCATCAGTGTTCCGCCGCCTGTGCCCCTGGCAGGGAAACAAACAGGCCCCGGGGGAGCACAGCCTAGGGGGTGGGGGCAAGGGAACCTCTGCGGAAACCTCTGTGGCGCCGGAGTCAAACGGGTTGCGCTTGGCTGCGGGGAAGAAAGACGGGGATGGGAGGAGCTCGGCAGGCAAGGGGGATTGGGGTTAAGGAGATGTTAACGGATACCATTAATGTTATATGTCTTCTTCCCCAAGAGGTGCAAGGCAGCCTATATTGCCCCTTTGTTCCCCTCAGGTTGCTCTTGGTGGCTAAGGTGTGTAGAAACCATATGGAAGAAGATGAGATGGAAGCCTGTGCAGCAAAGTACTTACACAGTGTTTCTACAAAAGAATGGTTCAGTGCTCTTAAAATAAAGGTTTCAGAGTGGCTCTTGCAGTCTATGGCTGTAGTCCCTAAAGGAAACCTAGAGGTAAGCAACAATACATGTTATTGTTAATACTAGAAGCTCCTTGTTGGAAGTGTCAGAACAGTGCACATCATGCTTTCTTTTGTTTAATCCAGGTGAGAGAAAAGCAGAGAGAAAACATTTCCCTGCACAAAAGTACAAAATTGGTCAAAATAGTATCGATTAGTCATTGTCTACATCAAGGGTCTCAAACTTTATTGGAGCTCGGTCCAAAATGACTGAAGTAAAAGTTGGTTTAGGGCTGCATTTTGAAATACACTAGGCCTTATACTCCTTATAAAAAGAGTTATCAGGCTCTATAAGGCCTATAACATGTAATATATGTTCATTCTTTATATTAGATACTGTAGTACCCATGAGGTTAAAAAGTAAATAAAAAACTAGTGTATTTATGTGCAGCTAGTGTATTTAAGAGATTTTATTGACACTAGGGATGTAGGAGTATGCTAAAAACATGTTTTGTTCAAATTGTTATGTACAGTTTATTTACCTGGTCTACATTGTGTTTCATCCCTTATTTTTATTCATTTACTCACACTTGACTAACTTTGCCTAACCTCAATAGCATGTTCATCAGCTTCTTAATTCCCTCTTCTTCACCAGCATGAATATTTTTTAAACAATTCTGTTATTTGCTCCATTCATTGCTATCTTTTCAATATATTTATATATATTTTTTCAGTTTCACCAGGTAATCCCCTCCCCAGCAGCCTCTTCTCCCTGCTTGGTTCGTGGTCAGTGGTTTGACTCGAGACTGGGGTGTTCCATCTGGCCTGTCCTGGCTGCTCTGCACTCAGGAGGAACACGGCCCTTATAGCACTGAGGCTGGCAGATGGGGAAGTGAATGCTGTGTGCCTGTCAGATTAACTCCTGTAATGGCTCATTTGGGCTCCTATGAGAAGATATTAGCACATGTGTTTCCCACGTCTGTGCCGAGCTCCATTACACCACCAGGAGAATCCTTCACAAACAAAAAGGCACACCTCAGGAGTTAAACCTAACCAGGATGGGCTAGGGAACTCGGGAGAACCAAGAAGTCAAAAGAAAGCCTCAAGAGGTTTGCGTTTTTGTTTATTCTCTTAAAGGTGCACTGCACAACTTTTCGGCCAAAAAAGACGCATGCTTTTGTCATTTATATGTCTTTGTTACACTAAATAAATATACAAAATCTGTGTTATTATTTTGAGTGGACTTCCATGGACATACAATGGACTAGTATTTGTCTTGGAGAAGGGCTTGCTCATGTTTGTCTTAATAGAAAAGCGGTTACTTTAGCTGGTTTTATTTTTTTTTTTTTCATATATGGCATAAAAAGTATTTATCTCCTTTCAGAAAGTCTCAAAGTATAGTTTTAAGTTTCTAATTCTCCTAATTTGTGTAGATGACTTTTCACCTGAGAAAGTTACACAGTGCACCTTTAGGCATCTAATGCAATTAAAGTGTTATCTATTTAATGCTTTATTTTTAAAGCATTTTGCTGCTAAGACTATAAGTCTGGTTTTAGAGTTTATCAAAATGTATTTTTATACAAAGAATTTTACTATGAATAAATTACATGCTCCATATAGAGCTGATTAGGAAAAAAAAGAATACTTTTGCAGCGTAATCTGTCTTTATATACTGTATCAATAGCTTCATCAAGCTAACCCTATAAAAAAAAAGTAAAGTAAAACCTCAAACTAAAAGAAATCAAACAAGCCAAGCAAGCATTATATCTGCATTTAGAAAAACTTATTTGAAACCTATTGTGTTTTTTAAAAGCTTAATAAGTTCTGAGTAACTCAGGGCTGATTGGAGCAGTGATTGAAGTTTGAGTGTGTTATTTTGTGGACTGTTCCTAATGAAGTGGCCAAGTGGCTGCGTCAGACGGAGCCTAAATGAATGTTCAGCAGCAGCAGGCTTGGCAGCGCGTCTGACAGACCGGCCCGAGGAGATTGTCAGCGGAGCACCTGGGATACTGCCGCGCTGACAGCTTTGTGACAGGCCGCTATCTGTAGCCACCTCCAGAGGGAGAGCCCAGAACATGTGTAGCTGTCTCTCCGCTTGTCATTAGGGGCTGCTTAGCGTGAGGGCCCCAACGCGCCACTCCAGTTCACAATTAACTTCACAGGGCGCTCGGCGTGACAGACAGCGGATAGTCGGTCTAGTGAAGAGGACAGGGCCAGTGCTGTGCAGCATCCACCACAACAGATGCTAGCTCAGACACCTCAGACCCCTGTGTCATTGACTGGCCTGAGCGGGCTGGGCAAAGAGGCTG
This sequence comes from Mugilogobius chulae, assembly GCA_038363315.1. Lineage (NCBI taxonomy): Eukaryota > Metazoa > Chordata > Actinopteri > Gobiiformes > Gobiidae > Mugilogobius > Mugilogobius chulae. The sequence continues at coordinate 356,684 of CM076406.1, forward strand.
AATGTCCAGTTTGCACAAAATACACTCTGACAGGATACCCAAGTGATGTGGAGTTTTGTGTCTTGCAATGTTTTTTGCTACAAAACATCTAATTGCAATGATGTAATACAAGCTCATTCACTATCAACGTTCTCTTTTACATAGACTTTTACAACAGTGTAGTTTGCACATAGTTGACTCTGTAAAAAGAGTGGCAAAAAGAAGTAGATGAGACTTTTGGCAGTTTTTAGAACAAGGAAAGAGTACAACTGATTCTTCCCTACAGAAGATGTACAGTTTTGTTTTTTTTATTGAAGGACATAATGGCTGAAGTCACATGGAATCTTGGATTAGAAGAAAGATGAGTAGGCCATGAGGTCGTGGGTTCGACTCTTAGGTCGGACCATATCGACATCTCACGATCTCTCTGTGTGGAGCTTTCATGTTCTCCCTATGTCATCGTGGGTTTTCTCCAGGTACTTCGGTTTCCTCCCACCTCCAAAAAACTTGTTTAGGTTTATTGGGCATCACTGCAAATGTCCCCTAGTGAGTGAATGGTTGTTTGTCTAACCATGTGACAAGGGTGTTCCCCACCTAAGGCCCAAAGTCACTGGGATAGGCACCAGTAACTCGCGACCCCTAATGGGATTAAGCGGTAGAAAAAGAATTAATGAATAAATTACCTCACGACAGTTAATGGTTGCTATTAGATTTCTCACCACAAAGTTCTGCTTTGAAAGTAAGAAAATAAAATCTATTATTGATGAGAAAATAAGTAAACAGGAAAAAATTATTTCTAGCTCCTTGTATCATGGTTGCCGTATCATTATACATCAGTCTTTTGTACTAAACTAACCAGATTAACATTTAACCTATGTGCTATAATATTATGTGTACAAAAGCAAACCAGTGAAACAATTTTCCAAATGATGTGAACTATAGAGGCACATAAACAAAGACAAGAGGGCTGATGGCTTCTGTGTGTCAAGACCCCATCTGGGGGTCAGCTGGACCCAAGCAAAGTGAGAGGTGACTACGGTATTCAGAAATACGTTTGAGGGTCTTTAATGGAACTAATTGCAAGAACATTCTCTCTCAGTTATAAGTAAACATCTAAACAGAGGCTCAAAATGTTCAAAAATCTACTCAATTACAGCAAAAATGAATATTTATAATCAGTTACATTCTACCTGTGAATCTCATGATACAGAGGCAGAGATTTGTTTTCTTATCTTTTACATCTCGTTCCCTTGTGCGGTTGGTGCTTGATGTGTTGACAGCTCTCTGCTTTCTGCCATCCAGGCCACACCACAGATGGAGGACACCTGCAGAGCTGAAAAGGCCAGAGTCAAACACTTAGGAGTCAATTCACCCGAAAGCGCCGCACCAAGAAAGGTCAAGTGGACACATTACTGCATCCGCCAAGAAGACATGGACTTTATAGGGCGGAAGAAATCAATTCATAATCTCCCAAACTGAAAGGATTTTTCTGGTGCATGTGAGTACCGGTGTCTCCTATATCTCTCTATTTCATGTATTATTGAATGACCTATCATGTTCTTGGTCATAACACGCACAAACGTTTCACCTTATCCAACTTTTGGGTGTTGCACAAAGAATCCAAATAGCCCCGTGTCCAGAGAAGTGGACTATAACATCAGAGAAATGAAAAGAAGCAACAGTCAAGCATTTTCTCCACTCTGTAAAGCCAGCAGTGTGCAAAGAGGAATATCTAATAAAGTCCTAGCACCTTTTCTCTACCCCTCAGTATTTCTGCCAAGTGGCCATTTATCATTGATTCCTGTAGCCATTGTGATCAGATATGTGAATGACCTCTCATTAAGTCAAATGCAGCAGATTAATCAGGGCCAATGGTCCCGTTCAGAGCAGGACGACACGACGAGGGTGGGGGTGTAATGGCTGGGGTATGAAATGAGATGGAAAGAAGAGGGACGTAAAGACACAGCCGAGAAATGGATCACTTTTGTGAGCGGGAGGAAGGTGAATGAGTATGCAAACTGTTCAATGGATGGCACTCTGGCATACATAGAATTACTCTCTGCTTTTAACAATGTCTCCATGCAGTGTCCCATAAAAATGATTTTGAAGGAATTGACATTTGGAGAATGTCATAACAAGATATCTGTTGCTGTGCAATTGGACAACTAACAGCAGCAGATATTTGCAGTTAGTCAACCTAACTAAACTGCATCAAAAGAGAAATTGTGATGTGACATGTAGGACTACTTGACATTTATAAACCAACTTGTCCTTTTCAACAATAGTATGAAACACTGCTGACTTTATGATTGAAAAGTATGTAAAGTATCAGCCTTTACAAAACAAAAGAAACAAAAAAACAGCTACACTACATCAAAGTGATTGTTGCTTCACTGCCCCTTTTTGTTTTTTGTTTTTCCAAATCTGACATGGAGGCCTTCATCTTTTCTTTTTCTTTTTGCCAACTTTAATAAAAAAAAAAAAAAAAAAAAATGCAACTTTGTTGCTATGTTTAAAATAATACTTTTTTTTTTTTTTTTTTTTTTTTTTTTTTAAGATGATTATTATTATTTTACACAAAATTGAATTGTCTTTAAAAAACCTTCAAAAATAATTTAGTTGTTAGGGACATTATCCTAACAAAGCTAACTAAACTTCATGATAAAACTTCTGTGTCATGCTTACTTACTGCCACTTCGGTTGAAAATGCTTGCTCTTTCCTCATTTCTTATTCAGATTTAGAAAAATAGAAATGACTTTATTTCCAGTGACTATTAGTAATGCTTTAAGATGCTCAGGACATCTACCATAGGATAATGTATAATCTAAATTCATAAGCCATAATGTGCTGACTTCCACTCTGACTTCAGCAATTATTCCAATGGAAGCAGACATCATCTGGCTCTATGCAGAGAAGATTTAAGCTGCACAAAATAAGTGTGTCAAAAGTTATCAGCAGCTTTAGCTCAAGCGAGAATTTTTTTTTGTATTAGAGACACTAAAGAAGACCTCAAATTTTCTTTTTTATGTTTAGAAATAGAAACATAAGTGATGCAATTAACAAACCAAGTTTGGACAACAGAAAAGTTTGGGTATTTTCCAGCAACTATGCTCATCATATAATTGTTAAATTAAACTTCCCTTATAATTACTAGTAAATGAAAACCAACATCTTCTGTTGACCATTTTGTTGTCCATTGTACAATGCTTTCTGAAATAGAGTTAAAGATACTGGTGTAAATAAAACAGCTATCTGAAAATGACCCGTAAAGTTACAGCGTGTTTGTAACTATTCAGTGTTGTTGCCAGCTGATCCTTGTTTTCCTTCTTTGCATGCTGTCACCTGAGGTCACCGTGGATATCGACTGGTCACCAAGGTCAAGTGTCAGCAGCCCCCTGACCACCTTTTGCAGCTTGATCAACACTAGAGCATTGGAGGTGGGGCCTAACAAAGATCATCAGCAGTGATTGGCTGCCTTTGTTTGCTGTGGTGAATTGTGTGAGTGTTTGCGTTGGGAGTGGTTGTCATCTGAAGGGTGCCTTGTTACTGTAATGGAAGTAGTGAAGGCTGTGTTAGGCTTATTGCACAACTCCTTCACAACAGCATCTCTGTTGTGCAACATCTGATTGAATTAACACTTCAATTAGAGGTGATTGCATAAACACTCCTGCTAATAACAACACAAAGGCACTTGTACATGGCACAACATTTGAAGGAGTTTTTCTAATTATGGCAATGAGAGCAATCTTGTTAAACAAATGATAATTAGGTGTCATTAGCAGATACAAACTGGTTTAATTGGAGTGCGGTAGCACACAAAGTGAAGATGGACTGATGAAAGTTCAAAGAGTAAATTCTGCTAACATTACTGCACAGTACAGAATTATCACTCACATCAGCTATAGAGCTGGACCAAAAACAAAATATGAATCATCCATTATGGTATGCATTTTATCATACACTCAGGCTCCTCTTATCGGCCCAAGTTTTCCCTCTTTATTCATGGAATATTCCTGTGGTAATCTGTAACCGCTCACAGCATCCCCCACCGCTACAACAAGATGGTGGACTCACACCTGAACTTTGATACTCTTTAGAATAATTGCATATCAGCATACAGCATCACAGTGGCGCACACCAAACAAGCTCTTATGCATGACAAAACCCCACTGTTTGCATAAGCCCATTTATTATGAGTGATAGCGCTGCCTTCACTGACATTTTGTAAACTGGAAGCACCTAATCTTGTTTGGACTTGATACTTATTAAAATACCAGAGTATGCCGGCAGTAGATGTCCAAAGCCCAGCTGGCTGTGTCCTGATAGGCGTCTTGTTTTTTGGTTACAAATATAAATACATTTGTCTTGGCCGGTTGGCTGGCCGGCTGCGTCTGTGTCCGATGTGCTGTCCGAGGTGAGAGGAGCCCCATGGCTGCTCGCCTCATTCGCTTGATTTATGATCCAAAAGCAGAGAGCAGAAATGCGTGGCTGAATATGAAAAAGTTCAGTGCGTAGTGTGAACAGTGGGCCTTTAAGCCAACAAAAAATCCTGTCAATACCACATAAGGAGAGGGCCATCAGATGTGTGGGGCTTGTCGCTGGTTAGCAGTTGAGGACAGGTGGGGGAGTGTTGCTGAAATAATTAAATTCTACAATGGCTGGCAGATATCTGAATGTGACTTTGCATGCCTCCAATCCTTTATCCCTTCCCGGTCCGAGTATTGACAGCTAAAAACAACAGCCATTATCTGTTAATTACATTAACATTTTATCAGCGCTGGGTTGCTGGGGCACATGTCCCGCAGCTGGAAGATAGCTGTCAGTCAGCTGCAGCGGTGCACAGGGGAGTGTGGGAGAAAACCGCTCTACAGGAGAAACTGCCCCACTGCCCTGTGCTCCTGCCCACCCCCAGCCCACTCCCCACCCCTCCGGGTCTAACGTAGGGATGACAGGAGCTCCACCTCCTCACTCTGTCTGTGGAGCTTAAGATAACTGCTGACACCTGCCAAGCTGGACAACCCTGAGGCCAGACACTCACCAACTCAGCACTATAGACCAGAGAGCTAAGGGATCAACACATTTAAATGGGCTGAAGAAAACAATCATTTATCAGAGCACTGCATTATTTTGTGTGACCTGGATTTTTTTTTTCATTCAGTAAAAGTAATAGAAAAATTACTCAAATTTAAATCTACAATTACCTGTGCTCACCTGTAAGACTATAATCTTATTTCAACAAAACAAATCAATCGAGTTAGCCCTAGTTGAGTTTGTGACATCTGACTATTAGTGTATATCAATGCACAATGTTCCTGGCGTGATTGGCCCTGCATCTCTGTTCTCATTAACGCTCTCATATGTTTTATTTATGCTGTCTGTAGCGTGTCCAGCCCTTGGCACTGCCCCCATGCCAAACAGCGGACATCCAGACTTCATGCCAGGCAGCACTTCATCTCTTGGCCTGGGTAAAGCTTCAGTGTGGAGGTTCTGGCTGTGCGCCTTCTGGTGATCCACAGACCTCAATCATATTACCCCCTGGCCATTGCGGGCTTTGAGGGTCTTGCCACACGGGACCTGCTCACCCTCCTCCTGCTCTATTTATTGATCGGTAGCAGGGCTTATAACTTAATATTTCACCTGCTTATTTCCCCCATCGAGGCTGCTTCCTGTCAGTGGGGCGACGGTGGGGATCAATGGGAACCTTGTCTGCGCAGGGGAAGGTCCCATCAGGGGTCGCCCGCTGATTGACAGAAGCCCCGCGTCCAGCTGGCAGTGAGACAGCTCACGGTCAATGGGAGCAACACTGACGCTCGTAGCATAAACGAGCTTTACACGCAATTAACAACACTACCAAGGAGTGGACACGTGTAATGCTATGTAGCAACCTAAGGGTTAAAGGCCTGCAAAACATATATACGAAAGCATACACAAAAAATGCTAAGAGCCACTGCTGACAAAGAGAGAGTGAGAAAGAAAGAGATATCAAGTGTAGTAATCAAAATGAAAAATGGGTCTCTAGCTACTTTAAACAAGAGCTAATTTATCACCAGAAAGTACGGATAAGTAGCCGAGTTGTTGCCGTTCAGTAAGTACCCGTTCTGCACCAAATTATTCCACCCCTGCCTGCGTGCAACCATAAATCATACACTTCCACACATCTTTTCCTATTAGCAGCTGGCTAGGCATGGGCGCGCGCTCTGCTACCAAACGCAGACTAATAGGCTACAACTTTTAATTTTGAGAATGCGGACTCCCCTTCAGCGCTCCCCTCCTCCAATTGTTCATTTTCCCTCTTTCCAAGTACCCCTCCTCCTTCCTTACCTCAGTGTAGGATTCCTATTATCACAAACAGGAGCATAACACAATCATGTTTATCACAAGAGCCCGCCATTCACAGGCCTGATTGTAAATGCTGTGGCCTCACTAGTGCCGGTATGTGCAGTGAGTCTGGGGTTTCTTGTTACAGACAGAAGCACAGCTCACCACCACAAATACAACTGATCTTTAACTGTGACTACATTCCCTTGCAGACATTCTGTATTTGTGCCAAAGTAAAGGTTGACATCTATGATGGTTCCGTAATCACATTAATGTAAAAAGCAACATTTACATCAATTTAAATGCATATCTCCAACATAATCCCCTCGTTCAAAACAGCTTGTATTTTAGTGTATTATATTTGAAGATTGTGCCAATGATACCAGTGTAGAGACTAAAATACCTTCTTTAAAGGACAAATACGATGCCCTTTTTTGTTATTTTCTTTCTTCAAACATGCTCCTGAAAACCCCCACTTTTTGATCTCATGCACCAGAATAAAAAGAGTAATAAAGCACACATGACAGTCATGTGTTTCCTACATCAGGAATTGAGTTGGAGCTCTATCTCCTGACTGAAAAGGGAATTTCACTGGGTAAGAAATCAAACTGATCTTGCTTGATGTGCTAGTGCTGCAGAAACGCTCAAAACAAGTGGATGATTTATGGACTTAAAAATAGTGTAGAAGATTTTAGAGATCTATCTACAGTATGTCATCACAGATCAGTGACATTCAGAATGGGACTTTGGGGGGAACAAAAGATACCTCACACACAAAACTTCACCAGTGTTTTTGATGAGGAAGCAATTTTAGAATAGGAATAAAATTGTGCATATTATGTGTCCTTTAATTGTCCAAATTCAGTTAAATTGTTAGCAAATTGTTCATAAAATGATGTGTAACTGTGACTTACTATACAAATAACTTCTAGAGCTGTAGTCGACGAAAGAATTTCTTGGTTGACTAAAAACATCCCCAATGCCCATATGACAGAATAGAAAAGACCTTGTGATAAACATCCACAATTGCGTTACAGCTGTCATGAAGCAATCAACAAATAAAGGTAGAAAAATACAGGAAGTAATTTAAGTTCTAAAACTTAATCCCTCAACATGTAATCAAAAAGTGTCAAAATACAAAGACAATTCACACACAGCTGACACAGATTCATGGAGCTGAAGCCAAAAACTATGATTGTCGAAAATGTATATAAAAATTGCTAGTGAAACTAGATACTCATTTAAACAGAATTCATTTAGACAGTTTTGGAAACATTTAAAATTAGCTTAAGCATCATCAGAACTAATATAATACTAAAATGTTTAATGAAGAACATCTGTATGTATTTTGTGTGGAAAATCTCAATCTACTGCGTACAAATTTGACATGAGCATTTTTACATATTATTGTGGTATCAAACTTGGTATCAAGAATTTCTCTTTTATCAAAATGAAGTTTGACATTTTAGTATTGGGCCGACACTGCTAAAAAAGTATCTTTTGATCTGACTATTTATCACACAAACTCAAAATAATAAAAATGTTATTTAGTTCATGCAAAGACAACTATTTATGCAGAAAATGAATAGGAAAGAGTCTGTGTGTATGTCGACTAATAGAAATTTTGGTCAACTAAGAACTATTAATTAACTAAACGACTAATGAATTTACAGCCCTAAAAATGTCAACAGTAAGTAAAAAGTGTCATTAAATTAAAGACAAAACCAGAATATCGGCTGAATTGATATTATGAGACCAATACCCAGTACAGTACATCCAAATTTTATGGATTGGCGCTGATATTGGATGCATCAATCCAGTATCGAATCGGTGAACCACTAATAACAATTAAAACCTTTAGGCCACAGTTTTGAAGTGTTTTCTGAGATATGAAGGCTTGCTTTCAGTGATTAGGATGTATGAAAAAATGTTGCATGAGTATCGATTTTAGATTATTGTTCATGTTCAATATCTTGTTTTAACCTATAAATTGTTGTAATAAGGTAATTTAATATCCTTTAAGTTTTATTAATATAGTTTTGTCATGTGTATGTAGGTTTTACTATGTAGTCTCTGCTCTAGTATTGATTGAGTGACTACTTTTTTTTATATTAGCCAGTGATTGCCCCATGTTACATGGCTTCCAGTTATAATGTTTTGTATTTATTTATCTATAGTCCTTTCAGTCCACATTACAGTATATTGTCCATATTGAATATATTAGATCAAATTGTGCACAATCTTTCTGTGGCCCTCACTTCTGAGCAAAGAACAACAAAACAATGGCCATTCCAGTGAATTCATCATTCAGGGCAGTGCGTTGGATTGGGGAGTCCCAGGGAAGACATGAGCGTCGGCCCAGTCAAACGCTAAGGGGATGTTCTCTGTGATGGATGGAGTCTTTGACTTCCAGTAGAAGTGGCATGATGGCCTGGCATCTCTCTGAAGTGCTCCGCTCGCATTGTGACCAAATCCTGTTATGGCCCTGTTTCATTGTGGTGACAGCATGAGGAATGCTTGGTTTTGTTCTCCCCACTGTTGCTATCCATCATCTGTGGAGAAGGAGAACGTGGCACCTCCACCTCCCTATACCTCTGCACACACATGCATAGACACACTCGCTCACAGACATGAAGACATCCTATCTTTCCCACAGTCCTCTCTGCTACACACGTGCTGCTAAATAATCTTTGCTGTTTTCCACACTGTCCACACTTCATTCCAGGACGGCTCTCTTTATGAACCTTAGAACAGCACAGGGCAGAAGGTATGCGTGGTAGCTCTATTCAAAAACACTTAGCTCTTAAAGACAGCCTCCCCTTTCCCAATCAATCTGCTACTTAGAGGCGGATGTAATTTGAGCTCGGTCAATGTGCTTAGTGTTGAAAGCATCCTGCCTAGTTTCCCTAACCTAAAAAAAAACTAATGTCCAGGCATCTAATTAAAGCTCCAGTCTCACTTGATTACATTCTGCAGCGGTCAATGGGTGGGGGGTGTAATAGTTTAATTATCGCCAACCCCCCAACCTCAAAACGGTTAAAGCTAATATTTAATTAGAAAATAAACAGAAATAGGAGGCCTTGGTATCCAATCAGGATTAATGAAGCCTGACGAAGAGCTATATTGTAATAAGGGGGAAACTCCCAGCTTATACGGCCACATAAAAGAATCATAATTAGTCAAACGTAATTAGCAGAACATTTCAGAATTGCTAGGCTGCACTGCGATGCCTTTCATGCTTGTGTGAAGAGGAAGGATACAACCAATCAATTGGCCTATCATTTGACGGATATGGATAGGGCTGTATAAAATAACGTAGCGTATTCATCCAGTATCATAAAAGTTGTGTTACAGCAGCAGTGGCTATTATTAAATGGAATGAATAGAACTGGAACTAATTAGCTTGTTAAAATGATTGGTATTAGTATAACATCAAAACTAGATCTTTTTTTGTCGTATCAAGTGTTGTCTTTTGATTAACTTGGGCAATGGTCCTGCTACCTAGACTTTAGTGCAAAAAATAAATAAAGAAATAAAACCCTATCTGTGGCCATGGCTTTGTACAGAAATAGTTTAGTTTATTTTACAGGGACAAGGTGCAAAAACATTAAAGATGGTTTGCACTAGATTATAACTATAGCTAGTTTCCATCTGCAGTCCCTGAGCAGATGAGAACTACAATACAATAATTAAAAAAAAAAATTAATAAGCAAACACACTACAAAGGACTACTAATTATTACTACACATTAAAAATACCCAATAAAAGTTTACTAAGACCAATATCAAACCAGGCACAATTCTTAAAGCTGACACTGCTGGTTTTCCAATAGTGATTTCTTAAGAAAAGAGAATCCGAGGGTGCTCATTGGATCTTACAAATAGGTGCAGTAACATACCATGTGCTCATCAAAAATAGCAACAATATCAAGAAATGTCTGAGGCATGTGTGGTTAACATGTTTTTCTTCTTTATCTGGGCAGTAATTTCTTAACATTGCATGAAAAATGTTTCATATCAGAAGAAAGTTTCAGATTTGGTGAGAGTTTGTTCTATTTTTGACAGCTTGGGAAAAAAAAGGCCGAGCTAAGTTTAGGAAATCTGCTGTCATTGTGACTTGAGGACACATTTTTTTCAGTGGAGGAGGCGCTGTTATTCAAAATTTTAAAGATTAGTTGCACATTTGAGTAGGTAATTAAATTGTCAAAGTTTAGCTATATATTTTATTGGGCAATGATGGTATCTCATGGGCTTTTTATCCAAGAAAAACAGCCTGATTTAATGGAGATTTTGGAGGTTTTATTGTTGTCTCACATACTTGTGACCAACAAGATATACATTAATTAATATGAGAAATAATCATTTTATATTGGTACACTTTTGCAGCATCATGGGGCGATTTGTTTTGAATGTGTCTAAAAACTAAAACTAAATCTTACAGTATTTTTAAAACAAAAATTGGATGGATCAGAACAACTCCTACATTTTTTATTTTATTTGACTCCTATTTAGGTAAACAAATGGAAAGGAGTACTGGTACTTCCTGTTTTTGTGTTTTGGTAAAATACATTGCTACTGTTTCGTTTATGTTCAAAGTGAGAGAAGCAGATTGTAGCCAAATAGCATAATGTGTTTTCTTTGAATAGTTGCTGTTTGTGGATTGGCAACTTGTGGTTTTAATAGTAGACTAGTCACGTTTATTTAGATTAATTGTTGCTTCCCTAATGCTCAATTGCCCACAGATTTTTAGACTGACATATCTGCTGTCAGGTTGGATAGAGTTGCATAACTGAAATAGCATTGTTTTACTTGACTGTAGCTGGCTATACCTCTCAATCTAACCATTGATGAGGGGAGTGGTGAACCTGTCAAGTGCATCCAACCCCAGACCAAAGCATGGTAGCTCTATGTATGGCCTAATATTGCAGCTCTTTGACTTTCTAAAGGTGTGGATTAAGCGTAGGACATCTTTGCAATAGGCTGTTAGCTGATTAAAGAGTTCTCCTCAAATGCAATAAAACGTTTACTATCCATTTACCTATAAAAATTGAATATTTCTGCTCCCCATTAGTTTAACACAACAGTAATAGACAGAAGATTGACACGCAGTTATTATTATTCCTCCTCCTAATCATATGACTGCCAATAAGGATAAAGATGTTTATGAGGAAAGGCCTACCTGAGGGGACGCAGCCTTGTTGTGAGAGCTAATAACACTCTGTACTGATTGTGCATGCCAGTGTGATAGTGTGTGTATGATGCAAACCCAAGTGTGATCTTATCTCATAAAGAGGCTTATAAATGTACAGCAATCTTGTGTCACATAAAGACGCACACTGATTTATTCTTATTGATCATGTGTCGAGGGCTGCCACAGTCTCGTAACGGAAATCAACACTTCCTCCCGGCGCTCTGATGCTCTCTGGCTTCAGCATGGACGAGTCGGATTAAAAGGCAATTTATGCATGATTTCTCACGCTTGACTTGAAAGTAACTCCATAGGAAGAAATGCAACATGTTTAACCACGGACAGCTGCATGAATATTGCAATAGGAGGCTACAAAAGTGCTCCAACTTTTAAAACAAGTGACAAGTGTTTACCTGACATTACAGCTGACCAGCTCCGGACAATGACCCTCAGCCTGTCTCTGCGTGGCGTCCCCCAGAGGTGTCATAAGAGCGGGGCCATGGAGCTTTGCCGGTGATGACAGAGTGCCAGGCTGCGCTCCCACCAGGACCTAATTTCCCCCAGTGAAAATGGATAGCACGTCCATGCCGTAGCTTAGTTTAAAATGCAAAATGTGGACATTATCTGGCGTAGAGATTCAGCGGCATCCATCACGCTATGCTAATGCAAGCCCAGTGGTTAAGATATTCTAATGTAAGCCACCCTGGAGATGTAGAGGAATTAACACAAACAGAAGCGGGGCGGCGGGAACACAGAGGGGTCAGCAGATAGGACGGAGGAGCAGAGACGGGAGACAGGCACGCTACCACACACATGCACACACACACATCTCACTGCCTTATGCCAACACTGTGCAATATTAGCATCAACTTTTGCATCAACTATATGAAATGTTACTGGTTTGACAGATGAACCAACAATGAACATTTTACATTAATATGTCAGTATATTGTCAAGTGTGTACTTTGCAACTTAAATGTAAACTTTTTAACTTTACATGTAGGTAGAATAGTAGATTACAAGGTGTTCATTGTAAAACCCTAAATTGATCTAAAACAAACTCAAATGGAACTGGGGCCAAAATTATCAAAATCAAAAGTGGTCAAAGGCCACATTTTAAAATATAGCTTTGACTATGTTATATAACATAAAATATGTTCACATTCATTCTTTTATATTGTTTTCTATTGCTTAGACCTCCATGTGATCAAAGAAAAAGTGAATAAAAGTAGGTACTAACTAGGGTCAGACTGCCCTTCCCAGGAAAATGTTTGAAAAATTGTATATAATTTGCTTCATCCCCAGTGAAGTTTAGGTTTTATAGACACTAGGGTTGTGACAATACTATAAACACAATCAGCTAAAACACAAATTCTGTTCAGATTTGTGCAGTTTATTGGCAGGCCATAATCAATACTAATCAGAAATCATTCTGGGGGCTGCATGAAATCATCTCAGGGGCCACATTTGCCCCCTCTGGATCGCCAGTTTGAGATCCCTGGTCTAAAACAAGTCAGAAATAACTGTCTTTAAAGTTTATAGTAAAACATTAAAGGTAACTGTTGACAGATTTTAAATTACTATTTTTTTGCTGTTGTTAGTGGCTACTTAAATGATCACAGACAAGTTGGCAGATATAGGTGGTAGGTGATAACAGGAATTGTCTGAGGACTGAAGCATCAGCTTCAGGGCAATTCAAGATTACTCAAATTAACATACATCAATCAATTCAAATACAACTTTGAGTTAATTAATCATACCCTAAAGTTCCCTAAATGTAGTCTCTTTTCAAATCCTTTCTCATGCGTATTACAGCAGGAGTAGAAAGTTTTTTGAAAATTTGCATTTACTCGTCTCTCGTGTGCAAAACTTGTATCTATTCTCTTTTTAGTTGTAGCTGCAGACAGATTCTCCTCTCTCTCTTTCCCCTGTGTGCCTGAGGTCCCATCAGAGTCAGTGTCCTGAGCTGAGCCCTGCCGCGCTCCTTTGCTCATCCCCAGCACAGTAAGGGAAGGCATTATTATCATTATATTAATGTGACATTAATTGCTTTTACTTTTTCACTCCATTAAGTGTGCTCTATCTCTATGGGAGCCTGGCCAGATGGTTTATCACTTCCCGTGCTGTTGGTAGCACCATTAACGGGGTAAGACACTGGGCTATAAAATAATTGCACCGCAGTGTTGAAAATGTTCATCGTGCTAATTGAAAAGTAATTGCGGAGGTATAGTGCAACTGTCACGCTATAAAAGGCTGCCACATGAGAGGAGGAGGGCCCTCTAGTAAAAGGCTTTTGTTTGCTCTTGTACAGCGCTGGTCAAAGCAACGGCAGAGCAGGCTTTATGCAAAATGTTAACACAGTCAATGATCCGTTAAAACACAATACTTTCATACTGATTCATGTAATAAACAGATCACACACAGGGCTCGTTCATGGCAGTGATTTATTGTTGTGTGTAGTTATGTAGAAACCTTGCTTTGAGGTTTCAGTTTGGCAACCAAGCATACAACGATTAAAAAGTTGTCTTCTGGTGCCTCTCTTAATTCATGCTTTGGTATTTATCCAGGTGTGGGACGGAATCCCACAAACCAAGTTTGATGTGGAAGTAATTTTAGCATGAAGCTATATAAAAGTGTGAAAAACACTTACATTCTTTAGCTGAGTTGGATGAGAGAATGAAAGGTTTTCAAAATTTTGGATATGGATTTTGTTGTCAATAGTTTGTACTGTATGTCATAGTTGGCATGAACAAAGACAGAGAATTAATAATAAAAGCCAGTAGAACTTCTCTCCTGACTTTACTTTTACTTTTGTCATGTGCAACCAATGCTAATATATTATTTGCCATAACTCTGCTAATCCACATAACTTGTTGCCATATAAATCAGAATTACAATTTCAATAACCTCAGCGCCTCTGTTAATGAGCTATGATTTACTTCTAATGAACTTTGGATATCACGTTCATGAACGGTTGCAGGCTCTGAAATCGTTAAACTATTAATGTAACATTATAAAATGCCATTAAGTTGGCAATTAATCAGCTTGAAAAATAAAAGGGAGATTTTACTGCCACATTCATATGGATTTGTGTTTTATATCTCTACAGCTTAGTGAAGTTGCAGGAGCCGTTTTGAGTGCGTGGCTTTGATGGATCAGTGTGTATGCGTGTATTGACGTGAGGCTGTTGTTTGAGGTGATGCCGCGGGCTAACGGGAAGGCCGCTGGGCATTCATCTAAGCCGTCATTACTGAAACAAAGCAGCCTCCCTGTGCTTATCAGCTCCTCATCGACTCCTCCTGGAGCCCCTGTCGCCCAGCCAATCCGGCGTATCGACACTCATCGACTGGGACCTGAGACACAACAGGACAGTGAACTTGTGCACACTAGGGTCAGGCCACGGCACGAGGGGATGTGCCTGCCCGAGACCCCCACAATCGGACCAATCAATGAGGTGCAAACAAGGCCTCAAACTGAACTGATGAGAGCAGCAAAGCAGGAAATCACTTAATGTACTTACTTTTAGGAGCAACTTCTATTTAACTTGTTGGAACTCCATTGGCACTACATTTTTAAGCATTTTAACCACACTTGAGATCAGACTTAAAAATTTTACTATTATGTAAAATCTACTTTTCTGAGTTTGTAATCATGTTACAGCAGTGTTCTGTCATCATTTGTTTACCCAATGTTGTACTTAATTGATATGGGCATGTTTGAGTAATCTTGTGTTCTTCGGTAGCTATCTTTCCAACAACAAAGAATAGTAATTTTAAATATGTGGCTTATTAAGTAAAATTTGGCAATGAAATACTGCCTTTTTGAACAGGAAGTCAAGCGACCACTTTCTATTTCTAAGCTGTTTTAGATTATTTTTGTGTTTTACAATGAACAACATGTGAATTATTGATCTACTTATGCCATAGTATCTTCTTAAATATACAGAAAATCACAATAGATCTCCTTTAAAGAATAATCCATAGTTGTTCCTCTTGTAATATTAGCATTATTGTATTGCATTGTAAGTTGGGCATTTCTTTTGATGTATTAAAACTCAAAAGACACAAGTGTTAGATTATAGTAAAAAAAATATGCTTGATCTACTTCTGAATTGCAGTTCTGACATTCCAAAATGGCTGACCGATGTGTTGCGTGTTAGGTCAAGCCTTCACCTCACATCCCCTCCCAGTCCCTCCTTAATATCGCTTATTTCTTCTCTTTTTCCAAGGTCAATATCGTGAACAATTAGTCTGGGGAGGAGGAGTGCAACGTGAAGCATGGTGCCCCATCTCCAAATGCCCCCTCAAGGGCTCCAGGGGGGCAGCAACGTCATGTCAGAACCAGGTGAAAAGTGTATCCATTCGCTCTTTATGTCTCCATTTGCCACTCTCGTTAGGGCCATTGATGAGCAGTTAGAAGGCCCCCACTCGACCACACCACCTCAGTCAAGTCAGGATTCTCCCACGCGCACCTTTTGGCCAATCAGAAAAAATAGCATCAAAACCAGTGTGGAGGAAAAAGGATGGTATCTGTGGCGTGTATTGCGGTCATATTAATGTGGTATTGATTGGTCCCAGCAGCCAGCGCGGCACCAGAACAATAGTCCGGAGATCCAGCAGACCGGTGGACTCCAGCCTCCTGCGCGTCTCCCACCTGTTCAACGGCATGTATGATCCCGACTGCATGAAAGGGCCTTTTGTACTGTGCCCTCACTCAGATAATGCAAGAGGAGGACAGATAGACAGGCGGTAAATGGATTTAAGATAGACACATACATTATGAAGCTACTTAAGTTATCTAAATTATTATGTACTATCTTCTGCTTACATTTTCATAATTAAGTCATGAGTATAATTTGATTTATTGGTTGCAATATTTAGATAGTTGTAGAACAAACTGACTTTAGAATGACTTCTGTAAACATGAAATTAAAGTGCATATGACAGGTTAGACCATTTGAACATGATTATATTTAATCTTTTTTGATTTTTCCGTATATTTAGTAAGAAACTGTGGCATAAGTAGATATTTCAGATTTTTTTCATTGCAAAACACGAAAATTTGTTAAAACGTCTTTGAAATAGAAACAGGTTCATTGACTTCCTCTTCAAAACTGCAGAATTTTATTTTATTAAGACACACATTTAAAAATGATTAATTTTTGTTGTTGGAAAGTGTTTACATGATATTTTTGAGGCTTAAATGTTTTGCTGCCAATATTCAGAGTACTAGAACTAAGGTAGCTCTTTCTGTGCAGTCTTTTCTTTGGTGGCATTCAGAATACAAATACTTTGTAAAATCACAGAAATACTTCGCCATATTTGAGCACACAAATTAGGTAAGAAACACAGCCCTTATAGTGATGCATGTGCGGTCTTAAACTATGATAAAATTAGGGCTGCAACAAAAAAATATTTTGGCAATCGATTAGTTGGGCGATTACTCTTACGATGAATTGATTAGTTGTTTAGAAGCCAAAGTCACTTGAATACTAGATTTTTGCCAAACTTGAGCTGAGGTAGCATTGCTTGAGGCCGTCCTGGAATTGTAAGTTTTAGGGTCGTCTAAAGTATAGATAATCAGACATTAATAAATGTTAAAATGGTTGATTAATGTCTGTATTGATACTTAAAAAATAACATTAACAGGAAAAAAATTATATGTATTTTTTGGAAGAGTTTTAGAATATTATTAGCTTTATCAGAACTAGTTTAAAACCCAAAAACATTTCTAAATATATTTCTAATATCATGGTTAGTATCAAGAATCGATTATTTTGTACTAAAATGTAGCTTTTAAATTTATCATCATCATACACTGGCTCAGTCAAACTAGTTTTACAACATAAACACAAAATTTACACAATGTCCATGTTATTACGGTTCAATCTAAGGCTTTTCCACAGCTTAAGGGACGTTTGGAACCTGTATAAAGATCAGTTAATGATTATTTGATTACTAAATTAGTTGGCAATTATTTCAATCGATTAACTTGTTGCAGTCCTAGTTAAAATGTATCTAATCTTATTAACAACTGCATAACTAAGGTAAAACAAAAAATCTGTTTTACTTTTGTCATGTTTTTACACAAAATAGAAAACTGTTGATTGGTAGCATTGATCTGTAGATGCTCCAACTGTACAGCTCTACCCCTGCATCGTTTGAAATACACTGTAAAACAAAGAGTAATCGTAAATATGATCATTGCTACTGCATTCAAAAGCATTAGCTTAACGGATTTGCTCAGACAGGCTGTTAGTAGATGTACTATATAACTTGCTTCCTTTTCGCTGTATCCAGACTGGACAAGCCTTTTCCAGCGTGAGAAAAACAAGAACAGCGCGGTCATCTGGGAGGAAGATGAGTGTGAAAATACAGCTATGAAGCCAGTACAAATGCAGCAAGCTGACAAACTAGTCCCTGGTGAGACCCACTCCAAAAGAAATAATACCACACAAAATGATTTCACTGATCTTTGGCTTGTTTTCACACAGGAAGCAGCAGTTTGAATTTTTGGTGAAACATTGCCCGGTGATGTCATTGTGAATACCAAATTTATGAGATTTGTTTTGTCTGCACAGCTGTCCTGCCCTGTTAGCGTGGACCACACACACTCCAAATAAACGAAGACCAAGATGGACACAGCAGCTGATGTCCAAAGAGCTTCGAGCGGACCCCATTTCTGATTCAAGTGAGTGATTTGCATAGAAAAGTTCATAAGCACGGGACATAAGGATACGCTCGTAAAAAGAGGCTCATAAAAAATATAACTACGACAGAATATTAAAAGTGGCCGTAAATTGAAGCCAGGCTGCAGAATGACCCTTCGCTCACTGACTTCTTTACCTTCTTCCTGCCTTGCCTCCTTGTTCCCTCGCTTCTGAGGTGGCACTAACTGTACACAGAAAATAAACCATCTTGCGACCACCCCTGACAGATACGCTTGTCTCTCACACTCTCATCGCGGCGGATAGTTAAGATTTAAGATAATGACACCACGACTTTCACATTGATGCCGACATTGAATCTTTTTAAGAGGCCTCCCGCTGCCGAATCCAGGGCGGGCCTGTCAGAGCTCTGGCAGTGAAAGAGTTGAATGTCTGGAGCGTTCTCCCCCACCACGGCGGGAAGAAATTGTTCGTAACATCGGGCCCCCCTCGCACTTGTCTCAACTCATTTATTTCAGCCAAGGTCTATGGATATAAATAAAAGGAAATGTTACTGGAGCATTTAAACTCGGCGCCAGCCTTGAGACCAGTAATGTAACCACATATCATCAAAAGTGCTGAATCTCCCTTTGTCACCACACATGACACGCAATCTCTCCAAAACATATTCACATCACATACAAATAAATAATCACTAGGAATAGGAGCAGGCACCTAAACGCCTCGTGGTAATGCTGAATGGCAAAGATTTATAGGATAGGTGCATCTTCTACAATTACAACTTTTTTTTTCTACTTAAGATGCTCTGTAAAACTAAGTCAAAAGTTATATTCAGATCACATGTATTGTACTATTTTATTTTCTAAACTTGTTATAATTTGTATTAGTTTTCTTAGAAAACATGTAAATATAGTAATAATTTTATAGTTAAAATTAGTCGATGATCAGTTCATGTAGTCTTAGTCGACTCATTCTTTTATTTAGATTATAAGTATTTGTATGCATCAGCAACAGAATCATTGTTCTTTTTTTTATGTAAACACGCTATTTCCTATTAATTTTCTGTATAAATGATTGTTTTTGCATGAACTTCAAAAATATATTTTTTTGTCATTTGAGCACAGTTTGAGTCAGATACTTTCAAATTTGATACTAAGGAATAAACTCATCTCTATACAAATTTTGATACGACAATGAGACTCACATTCAGGGCACAATACAAGTAGTTTCTGTATTGAACATTTTGGTTTTAAGCTAGCCTTGATAAATCTTAAGATTATTTTTAAACTAGAAAATAGCTGATTTTATCCTGTTTGTGTTATTTTTAGTATTGGTATTTGTTTAATTGAGAATCTAGTTTTGATATGTGTTAGCTTCAGCGCTTTAGTCATGCCACCTTTTTAGTAGATTGTTCAGGCGATAGAACTAGTCTTTAGTGGCCTAAGAATTTCTTTGGTCGACTACAGTACTACTTAAAATCTTTCCTTTAGTTTTATTCGACTTACTTATGTTGCCATTTAATCTTGGTAGAAGCTCATAAGTAAAAGGTCTTAGTGTATCTGATATCATTTTGTGAAACAACTTGAGGTATTCCATAATTACTATGGATAGGATGATTCAGTCACAATTCTATTCAGTTTTTAATTTTGCAACCACAATTTTCAATTTTTTTTTTCTTTAAATTACATTTAAAACAAAGCCACTCTTTTTAGTGCTCAGAACTTGTATATTTATGAACATTTGAACAGTAACAGTAATATTTAGTGTTCATATTTAGATGTTCACCCATTAATTATTAACACAACTAAATAATACACGTTCAGTCAGGTCTTGTACAAGTTCCCCCTTAGTTTCTTTATACATCGTGATTATGATTGTAATATTATTCGTATTATACAACTGTAGTGTGTGTGTGGTGTATAGATTAGTGGCTGCATGAACAAAACGATCGATTCTTGCTTTTCGATTTGATCGCTGCAGACTTTGAAAATTTTTAAAGAAGTTTTTAAACTCTTTTCCATTCCTAATATTTACAGTTTTTGTATACACATTCAATTCAGATTTTTTTCTACATCATGTTTCTATTATAAGAGGGATAGTTTTTTTGTGTGTGTAGCTCAATATTTATCTAGACAAAATATGGATTACAACTACAGCACAAATGAACTAAGACAAAATGTAACTTGAAAACACACCATCCAGGCAAATACACAAAGGAACTGTGATAACTATATAGCAGCAGTGTAGTGTTAATCCTGGATTTCAGCTTGCTGTCTTTGCCTATGCAGCGTGCAGTTCAACAGGTGGTCCATAGATGGTGCTCTTCTCATTAGAATATACATTAGAGATGACATTACCAGGCTGTCCTGAGTTAACTGTCCTTCATTCTTCAGCAGCATCCCCTCCACGTTTGCCACACGACCCGTCTATAGGAGCAGCACGGAAACACAGGGAGGAATATTTAGATCTGAGCGCATTTGAACTCAACACTTGTGATCCTGTGCCTTACTTAAACACTCGGCGGACCCCCTTGTGAATGAGTGTCAAACCACAAACCGGCAGATCCCTGGAGCGGTATGACTTAATTGAGCTATCCAGGGAAATCTAATTACAATAATGCACTGAGAATTGTGTAATGCTCCCTATGAGGCCACGTTAACACCTTGTGCGGCGAGCAAGGCAGGGAGACGGAGGCGCAGCTGATGGGCCAGGTTGTGGTGAGGAAACAACTATAAAATATTTCATAGAGGGTGTTTTAATCACGGTTCATGTGCTTGTAAAGGCGGGGACAGGGGAAGGCAGGTGGACAGGACAGTGCCAGAGGAGTGAGATCATAGCAGACAAAAATCTAATTCTTTGAAAGCTCATTCCCCACCATGATTGTGTTGTGTTTTATGGCATGGGCTGCTCTGTTTGGTGAATTTTATTTTTGTCACTATTCTCAGTCCAGCTTTTTCTCAATTACATTTTCCACATTGAAATGTTTTAATTGCCATAGGTTCACACTTATAGTTTTCAGGTAGTTTCTCTTTAACATCGGATAAATTGACATAAATATTCCATTTCAGTATGTTTCACTAACAAACATAGATAAAATATTCTTATATCTTTTCAAAAAACATACAAACGTGTACTGTTTTGAGTTAAATAATGAAATGATACTAATTGAAGCAGTATTTATAGGATCAAATGTATAGATTTCAGCAGGGAAAGCATTTAGATACATTCATTCATCAGATTCATATCAATGCAAAAATGCTAAACAATAAACCTCACAATAATTGTGACAATATGAAAACATATATGAAAAATCTTATTACTCAGCTATAATAAAAAAAAAAATAAGGGAATAGAAATACAAAGCAATAGAATACAACAGAAAAAAATGATATTTTCACGCAAAATAAAGGTAGTTTTTGCTGAAGATCAGACCCTATGTAAGTCTTCAGAAGTTTAGTAGAGACTAAAGTTTGGAAGCAATCAGCATCACATTGATTTAAAAATGACACAACGCATGTACAATATAAAAATGTGTTTGGTCCAGACAGTTGTGTATGCATCATCATTATTATTCAACTATA
Source organism: Mugilogobius chulae (assembly GCA_038363315.1). Classification (NCBI taxonomy): domain Eukaryota; kingdom Metazoa; phylum Chordata; class Actinopteri; order Gobiiformes; family Gobiidae; genus Mugilogobius; species Mugilogobius chulae. The sequence goes on from CM076406.1 coordinate 378,417, forward strand.
GTTGTCTTGTTACATCTGAGAAAGTAGATTGCCTTATCTCCCCCAGGCAATTGAATAACCCAAATCTGTGCACAAATGTTGCCGTTATTCAAATTTACCTCTGGACAGATGTCTATTTAAACTTTGTAAGTACTTATACGTAGCACTCCACTGAGTTTTTATTTTTTAATCCTTTTCTTTTTTTCCCAAAGTTGCAATTAACCAGAAGCGCTGAGTAGAAGCAGAACAAATGAGAATAATGTTAGAACAAAGCTACACTCCATTTACTGGTGTGATATTGCGGCGTACAGCTGGCCAATGATCATACACATCTCACTGTAGAGAGTTATTGAGCAAATCATAGCAGCTCAAATGTGGCCATATGCAGTGGATGTATGTCGGCTAATGCCAAGACACACACGAACCGGGGACACCATCCATCGTGTGGTCATTGACAAAGTTAATTCAGCTGAAATGTGCCCTAAAACGCCTGCCAATATGTGGGCTTTAACAACACAGGAAAAACAATAGCAGCAGGAGTTACACTGGCCGGTATCGATGCACGTCAGGCCACCTTTGTGCGAGCTGTACCTGGACGTGCGGTGACAATGGAGAAAACAGAAGGCGCTGTACAAATAAGTGCTTTGATTGGGCCAGATAAAACGCATGACGGAAGGGACTCGCCTCAGATGTGATTTGTGTATAGTTTCTTATGGAGTCAATATATGTGGGGTCTGTTTGTGATTGAGTGCAAGGTCAAAGGGACACGAGTGAGCAGGGGGGTGAGCAGGGACCGGGAGAGGGGGGTGCGCCGAGAGGGGAGGCTGCCCAAGGCCATAGCCGCGCACACACAGACGCACACCATATTGAAATTAGCAAATGGACTGCGCCAGGTCGCTCGCTGGCCCATTTGCGTCCCCCCTATTTCTCTTCTGGGTGATATACACGTGCCTCACCGGGGTACATTGGGGAAGAGGACGTCCTAAAACCAACGAGTCGACTCTTATTTATTTACAACATGTTTTGCGCTCGTCCCATAACACTGTAAATTACCATCATGGTCAAGGCTCCTTTCTCAGGCAGAGGATAGCAGAGGACATAAAGCATGCAATCTATACCGTATTTAATACAGGAATCACATATGATCTGTCCATTTCCATATATCTCCTTTTACGAGTCATATTTTAAATACAAAATCAGGTTTATGAATTGAATCATTTGAGTTACGAGCGGTCATATGTGTAAAATGATGTGCAATATGTCTATAGGCTCCTGACAATGTCTGGTCAATATTTATGATATTTCCACAGTAAAAGGAGAAGGAATGGCTCGTTTCCATATGAATCATGATCTATTCATCAAAATGATGCACAATGTTGGCATAAAAAAGTAAATCTTCTTAGTTAGTCCTCTTGTGTAATTTAATGTTGCACATTTTTTTAGTCTAATTGTCTGAGTTAGTTTTCAGTCAAAGTTAATCGAAGTAACCCTCACCTCAAATTTTGCACAAATAATAATAGCTGTGTCATGTTTTTGGCCCCCTTAAGCTATCTTGCACGTGAACAAATGGTTGAGTATGTCATAAAGGTGACTATGTGTTTTTTCTCCCTATTTAGTAAAAAACTAGAACAGATAGCTTGAAAATAGAAACAGCTCTATTGACTTCCTGTTACAATCTGCAGATCTGATCAACTCACCTCTTGATTTTAAAACTTAGTTGTAAGAAGCAACAGATTTTAAACTATTTTTATTGTTGGAAAGTGCCTATGGGACAGTTTTGAACCATATATGCTTCGCTTTGAGTAATAATCTTTTGAATTATAACAAGTAAATACAGGCAAATGGGAGGTGATTGGTGGTAGGTGAGAACAGAGATTTTCTGAGCACTTGAGATTCATCTGAAGAACAATACAGATTGCTCAAACATGCATGAATCTATTCAAATATACCTTTGAGTAAACTAATTATGAGGAGATGCCATTATAACAAGGTTAAAATCTTTGATAGTACATTTTACATAATAGAACCCCTTTAAATCTATTGCTATTTTGTTCTTGAGATCATAGATGGAGGCATCAGTAATAGATCACTAGAAATCCTCATGTCATGTGACTGATTGACCAAAGATGCTGATATGGGCATAATTATTTTTATAATTTACATATACAGTTAAAAGTAAAACTATAGTTGTATGCTGTCTAAATTTGATTTTCAATTGTCCAAACTACACCGCAGCCTTTTAATGTTACAGTAAACCTGTGCTTATTGTATTTGTGTGTGAGCGCAGAGAGAATTCCATCAGACCCAACCTCCTGGGACCAGACCTGGTCTCTAGCTGCAAAAGCTGGGCCTCCTCCATTATAGCAAACAAGTACATTTGCTTTAAGGCCAGTGGAGATTTCTAACCTTTGCTTGACATGCCGAAAAGGTCAAGCCCATCTGTGGCCTCCCCCATGGATTTAAGCCTGACCATTTCCTCCCTCTCTGGACACCAGGAAATCCTGGGATTCACCAGGACCATGTCTGTGGCAAATGGCACATGGAACATTTCAACCACAATCACAACTCAGACCCCTCCCTGCATTTGAGACGGCTTCAGAGTCTAGGCCAATATCAAAAATAAAATGAGAGCATTTGTGATCTCTGGTTATATTTTTCAGCAATATATAAAAATATGCAACCTAAAGTGTGCCATTATCATTTCCAATTCTCTCATACCATTCCAAAATCTTTCTTTGAAGGTGCACTATATCATCACCTGCTTACTTAAAGGGTTTCACTGAATAAAACTCCACTGTCATGTATTTATTCTATTTCAAACAATTCACTCCACAGCTTTGACGTGTAACTTGGCCTGTTGGGGTCTCCAGCAGCGTTCTTAGAGAATTTATTGTCATACTGAGCAACATTCATGGCAATGCATTTAGAAGACATTTTAAGTCAAATAATTTTAACGAGCTTTTATGTAAGTGTTTTCTCAGTTTACTCAAAGTTGCATCTTGACTGATGTTTGAGTAAACTGTATTTCTTACAAATGAGGCCCACAACACTGTACTTTGTAGCAATTAATGGAAAAAAGAACACTCTTAGGTGATAAATGTGGTTATAAAATTACACATTGTGAGTGTAACTGTTGCACTGTTGTAGAGCAACATTAAAATTCAGAATACATATAATGTAAAATTTCTGTTTACACACGGTTGTCTGTTTCAACCCACCTAACGGTAAATCTGCAGGTTCAGTTTTGCCCATTGTCTCCTAATAGCCCAAACTGCCAGCTTATTCCCTGTTCTATCACTGCCATTGTGGTAAGCACCTGTAAACGGATCCCATTGAGTTTTTCTCTGTGTGATAGACGTATCCATGCTTATCTGCGCTCTTTATCTGTCTTCATTATTTCCTCAGCACTGGTTAAATTGGAAAAGCCCATAAGAGCGCGTGAATACATGGCAGGGGCAATAAAACAGAAAGACCCCCGCCCTGCACACTTCTCCAAAGCAAGAGAGAGATACATTGGGCAGATAGTTGGAAATATTTCTGCTCCCCCACAGCTTCATATCAGTGAGCAGCCCAGATAAAGATACACTTGGGCAAATAAATCTTCAATAAGGGAACAAAAGGCGTTAGGTGCAGTAATCTTGTGTGTGTGGCTACACTTTATAACCGCGGTCTCCCTTGTTGTTGCAGAGTAAGCGGACACGAGTGCAGTGATTTCAGCTAAAAGCCTCTCTGTGATGGCCCAGGGTCAGCCCGGTGTCGTGGCCGGTGGGCTCACTGCAGCAGGAGCAACACTGCAACAAGGAATCCACTGTTTGCAAGTTGTTTGGTAAGATTCTTCATCAAGTTGTAGGAAATATTTACATTTTGAGACATAAAAAAAGTAGTGGAACATTTTTATAGATACTGCAAAAGTGCTTAAAGTGACTTGGATGGATTTGGAGTCGTTTTTTAACTGGTTAAGATTTAATTGCTTCTGAAATGTAGAATAATTCACTTGTTTCAAGACATTTCAGACTGGTTATAAGAAAATTTGGCTTAAAGAAGAACAAAGATTTGCCAATGGAAAAGGAACTTAGCCCATTGGCAAATAATTTGGCTGGAAATATGAAGGAATATCTTGAAATCAGTTTGAAACCGTTTGAAACAAGAAAAATATCAAGATCTTGACATAAGTAAAGCTTAAATTGCTTAAAAATGCTTGAAATGAGGTTCAAATCCTAGAATCAAGTCATTTTAACTGGTCTTGAAATTCACTTTTTGTAGTGTAGTTTCCTTCCCAAAGCAAAGCAGCGACTAAATTGAGGAATTACTTTTGTTGAATAGTTGCATGACAAGAAACAATCAGAATGGTGTGTGTGTGTCTTTTCTCCCTCTGGCACCATGTGTATTTTGACTGCTATACAGTTTAAATTAATTGAGCTCAGTCTGCATGTTTCAAGCAAGAGGATGTTTAAAATTCTCTGAAGGCCAATGGTTAGTGGGATAGGCTCACACTAGCAGCACTAAGGAATAAGACACAGTATGGTTGTAGAGGCAAAGACGTGCCACTGCTGTTGCCTCCTGGCTGCTAAGTCTTTAGGTTTTCTCTACACGTGTCTCCACTCATTTTCCTGGCTCTGTGGCGATAATATCCACAGTGTCACAATCCACAGTTAACCACAATTTCCATTACATAAATCCACAATATACTGTTAGAGACGCTAAGAATATTTCACCTCGTGACCTAGCACCAGCTAAATAGTCTACTTTGGGGCCTTTTATAAACAAATGGACAACGACCCAGTTAGCCCACAGGTGAAAAAGTACATTTTGGCTCCTACAATGGTCAACATAGTTTTGGAGAAAATGTAGATCTACGACAAAATGTCAAAAATGTATGATAAGCACTTTTTCACACCTTTTTTAATGTCAATATGTAACAAAAAGCCAATGGTTAAACAACATTCTTGGAGGGTTGAACAGGTAAGTTTAGACTTCAAGTTACTAAAATGGGTATTTTTAGGATTGAAAGAAAGAAAGAAAATGTGGCCATGCAGCTTTAACCAAAACTCGTGTTTTTTTTACGTTTGGCTTTTTGTTACATATTGACAAAAAAAGGTGTGAAAATGTACCTATGGTACATTTATGACATTTCGTTGTATACCTACATTTTCTCCAGAGAATCGGTAATTCCCTTAGCGTTAAATACACTGAATGTGTCTCTTTGTTTTGAGTACTTTTATTGATTCCTGTGGAGAAATTTGCCATTGTCATATCATTAAAGCATTATTGTCTATGCTTAACTATAAAAAGATATGACTGCTGAGGAAAACTGTAGATGTTATGTTACCGCTGCTTTTTGATTCAGAACAGGTGAATTTATTTGGACACACTGGGACAAAGGTCCAAGCGTTGGCCATTAGGATTTTTAGGAAGACAACTCAGCTATGCATTAAGCTGAGTCGCCTACCTAACCCCAACCCTAACCCTAACCCTATAAATGTTATGTCACCACTGCATTTTGATTGCATAGCAGGTGAATAATGTAACCGGATTCATTTGGACAAACTGGGACAAAGGTCCAAGCATTGCCCATTAGGATTTTTAGGAAGGCGACTCAGCTATGCATTAAGTGATGAGGAGAGCAGGAGGGTAACCTGATAAATGCACTTAAAACGGCAAAGATGGACAATGAGCGGGCGAAATCTCAGACGGCGTGCACGCGCGGGTGTGCATGTGCCTGCTAGGCATTTTGACCGACTATTGATCAGCTGTAGACAATCTTGGGACGGGCTCAGATAGGGCAGGTACAGCAGTGGAAGCAGAATGGAAGATATTTCTAAGATTGTATTTTGTGGTGGCCAATATAACAAAAAGACAAGATTGTGTGTTGCATGAAACAGATGTGATGTAATGTATCCGTCTGGGGCGCACATAGTTGTGAAAACGCCCTGCTCTTGTTATTGAATAGTAATAGGCTTGTCGGCACTGCCTCCAATTTCACAAATGGAGCAATAAATACACACTACAGAATGGGTGCAACAGTAAGAATGGTTGTAAAGTACGAGCAAGCCCCAGAAACAAAGCAGCAGAGTGGATAGAGCTGAAAAATTTGACGACGTTAAGTGATGAAAAGTGCGACTGTGAAGTGCGGGCGCGCAGTGGTGGTGGGACACTCTGGATTTCTGTGCCACCAGCTCTCCTGGGCATATGCGTGCTCTGTTTTCCACCTAAGTGTAATTCGAGGCGGCGGGTTGATACAAAGTGTATGCAGCAGCTCCGTTCAAAGCCAATCACTCACCCTGACGTGTAATCCTTTCCCTCGCCATCATCAACGTTGCTTTGGGATAATGAAACACACTTAAGCAATTCACAGCAGTCATACAGCTGTGAGCGGGGCCGCATCTTGATGAGATGTCTCGTAACTCTAATGAAACGTGTTTTGACCTGTCAATGGGAGTAAATGATTACCCCGCTACTGTATCTGTGAGAAACTTATTGATAGCAATATCTGGTCCAAGCAGGTGATTTGCATGAGAAACAAGGAGTGCATTTCCTTTAAAAATATGCACATAGGCTAGTGATGAGATGTTAAATTTGTGTAATTTTTTCCCCTTTCTCAAGTCGTCTTTTAACTTGTGATGCCATTATTTCCAAGTAGGGGATTATTAGTATTAATTGGTAGCAAGACATTATTTCAAAAAGGGAAATTGGCTGTTACAATTATATAGAGCAGGGAATACAGTAAGTCCCTGGAATATCAGCTTCCTGAAATAATGGAGCCACATCCCCACAGCCCCCACCTCCATCAGTGAGCGTGTCTGTCTGCCTGTTTCCTGTGACCGATCCATTTGCAACAGCTCCTGGCCTGGCTGTGGATGCTTGAATGGTTGGATGAGTTGGTGGGTGGCTGGGTGGCTAACAGCTGCATGTCTGCTCCAGTCAGTGGGTGCTGCAGAGTAGAATGGGTAAACACAACAGGCATAGGGCAGGGTTAAGGCTAAGAGGCACCAGTAGAGCAGAATGACTAAGTAGAAGACACTTTATCCTGCTGGTAAACACACATAGTTACTCTTGTGGGGAAATGTTAAGTATTGTCTAATATGGACATATGGATCATTTTAAAAAGGACACATTATCTAAAATAGTTTCTGAGATGTTCGCTATGTTATATTAGTGTTCTTTCATAAATAGCTTAGTCAATGTTTAAGTAATCTTGTATTATCCTGCATTAGATGCTCAGAAATCTCTGTTTTTACCCTGCCACTATCCTTGGCTGTATTAACCAGTTTTGTAAGATAAATACCTGGTACATGATATGTAATAATCTCTGATGTCGGAATACACATTTTTTTTTTGCTCTATTTCGGTAGTAGGGAACAGACTTGAAACTTGATACCAGCTTGATACAATGATAGAAAAACATGTTTTAGAGAAAATACTTTAAAGGGGACCTATTTTGATTTTTCTGTATACTTAGGAAGAAACTATGGCATATACAGCTCAGTAATTCATACTTTGTTTGTGAAACACAAACATGATTCAAAACGACAAGAAAAAGTAACAGGTCCATTGACTTGCTCCACGTCTTCATTGTAAAATTTTTACTTTTATAAGCCACAGATTTTTAATTAGTATTTTTTGTTGCTGGAAAGTGGCCACATGATAATTGTCAACCCTACATGTTTTACTTGGAACATTAATTTATGAGTAATTACAAGTAAGTACTGACAAGTGGGCGAGGATATGTGGTAAGTGAAGACAGGGATTTTCTGAACACTGGAGCATCAGCTGCAGAACAATACAATTGAATGAATTAATGAAAATACAACTTTGGGTAAACTAATCATAAGAGAACACTGCTGTAACATGTTTAAAAACTCAGAAAAGTGGATTTTACATAAAAAGTAGTAAATCACTTTGTGAGGTCCCCTTTAATTTACAATTGTATTTCCTGTACTAGTTTTGAAGTTATAAATAATGTGAAAATTGTTCAAAGCAACTCAAATCTGTCTCGTTTTAGGATTTTTTTATTATTTTTTTTTTATGATTTATTAGTATCTAATTGTAATACTTTTGAAAGCCCTATTCTTAATTGTGACTGTGATTTGCCATTCTCCACCATTCACAAAAAATACAACACAAAGCAGTGACAGAGTTCAGGGAGTATTTAATTCACTGATCCTTTTTGAAAATCAAAATGTAAAAGTTACACAGATATTAATGATTCAACGACCAGAGATATCAATGAACACCATTGTCAAGTGAGAGTTATGTCACACTAAAAGTATGACAGAAGCAAGAAATCAGCTGCTCTCCTGTCAGTGAGGGACCAGCTCCGACAAACTGGTGTTTAGGAAAATGACGTACCCGCTTAGGAAGTGAAGTGTGGGCTCAAAGTCACCACGACCAGATCATTATGAAGCATGCTTTACAAACGAATGAGGAGGCCACAGCCTACAGTTACATAAATGATTTGGCAGGAGCGCTGATGAGGAATTGCTGTTGAAAACAAAGATGGCTCAGGTATGTCACATGATCAGTCAGAGAAACAGACTATGATTATGAGGTAGTAGTCAGCAGGGTGCTGCATACTAATGATATATCGGCATCCTACTGTTAATGGTGATATATGTACAGACTTGTAATGTAAGACATGTTAAGTCAAAAAAGGGCCACCCTGGAAAACTGAAATAAGCCCCCATCTGATGAGTTATCCCACTACAAAACACACAAGTTGAGTGGACTTCAGTGCTTTGTGATTGGTAGTCCCATTTGTGTAGCAAAAACAAAACTTGCACTCTTAAAAAAAAAAAAAAAAAAAAGAAAGAACTGCATTTGGATGAAAAAAAATCTATCTTGTGCTGTTCACACTGTGATGAAAAGATCCAATACAAGTCACTTATGGGCAAACTAGCTGAAGGTAAATAAGGACGTTTGACACTAGAGCTTTGTAACTGAGCCAATTGTATAACTTAGATGAGGTACCAGACACATGGCAGTACAGGAGCAGACCTACTACAGAGGCTCGACATTGTGTGTTGCTTTGTCATACGTTGCTTTGACACAGTATCTTATGGTTGAGGGTTATACAACTGATCACATTACATGAGATTCTTCAGTAGTAAGCACACTTTTTTCACATAAAAGGTAGGGAGGCGAGGTTCTGCTGGAAAGTGACTCCCTGCTCTGGTCGTCAGGCTAAATCAGGATCTGTGTCTCCCACCAGAGATCACACCTTGTACTGACACAGAGCCGTGCTGTTTGAGCATGCTGACACTTTGTTACTTGCATAGCTATTCACATGTGCACGCTCGGCCATCCCAGGCTGTCCTCACAAGACGCCCGCCCTCCTCAGAGGCAGGAGGTGTTACTCTGCACAGTGTCGACATGAGGTCAAGAAGAAGTGATCATGTGCCCACTGTAATTGTGTGGGACAACAGCCTACCACTCGGTTATAAATAAACCTTGTGAGAAGTGCCACCACTTCAGGCTTGCACCTGCCGTTTACCTCTGTTTGGTTCAAGCTCTATAAATGCAGGCACGTCTATTAAAAGATGGAGGTGTCTAAAATGGTGAGAGCAGATGCTGCGCACCTTGCTCCCTGTGTGTGGGATGACTTGGACATGGGCTTTAGGGGACCCAAAATAGAGGTTGACATATGGGCCTGTGATTGTTTGAACATGGAATCTCCTGGACTTGAGCCACTCACCGTAAATCCTTTGATACCACTAGCCACTGATCATCTTTCACCTAGCTTGAATTGGGCCTATGCACGCCAGTGGCAATTTCCATGGGCTCAAACAAAGGCTAATTTTGGCTTCAGCGGGCGACATGAACAGCACTGATTCAGACCAGCGAAAGAGGCTCGACACTAGTGGGATGTGTGGTTTGGAGATCGAAAGACAAAAGCAGCACTGAGAAGCATATGGAGTACTGCAGGCTTGGCCTGGCTTAGCTACAGCTCCTCTTATTGCTGAATTCTACAGAGTAAAATGACTGACTATTATAGCGACCTTAGCTAGTATGGTTACTTATGAGACCAGCGAGTCTTCAGTCAGAAACAGATCTACAGAGATCACATGGTGCACTGCCGGAGAGGTATATCCAAGGGTTTTTAAACTGATAACAGTTCACATTAACAATTCATTTTTTTTTCCTGTGGAAAACAAAGAGATGATAGACCAACTTCACCAGACTTTAAACTGTACACCCAGTCATTCAATAATAAATATGTACAGTACATTTACTGGTCATGTCCAGGAGAAACACAATTTTAACTGCTGCCTTCAGCAACCATTGAAGGATTGTTCAGTTTTCTTAAAAACACGTCCTTTTTTTCCTCAAAAACTGGCAACAACTTATTCAGAAAAGCTGCAGGGCAGATGGTCCATTTGAACAACATGACCACTGACAATTAACAAAAAACAAAACAAAAAAATATTACTGTACATAGTATTTCTTATATATTTTAAATTAATCTTCATCATTCATTTTTATATTATACTAATAACCAAGTTTGCATTTTGTTCTTTTTTCAGTAGTGTCCATTGGGATTAGTCTGTCCTGCCCAGCACAGTCTCAAAAGTTCAAGGATCGTCAGCCTGTTCGTAGTCTGTGATTGGCTGTCCCATCTTCCAATCAGACCTTAGCCTCCAGCATCTCCAGAAAGAGTTTGTGCATGGGTACCTTGCCCTGCACCTTGATGCTGTAAAAGTGCTGCACTGCCTTGGTGGCAGTTTGTCGGAGCAGGGGCAGGGTCATAAGCAGCTTGCCTGCTCGCCGAGGGTCCTCCTGGTGCTGACTGCTCTCGTAGTCTTGCAGAGCCTCATGCAGCGCGTCCTGCAGCTTCTGCACCGCCTCCATGTCCTCTATGTGCATAGAATCTACAGGGCAAGAGCATAAGCGCATCAGGGGCAGGCACTTTACAATGTGACGGGACAAAAATATTATCTAGTAGAACATTATAGTTTGCACTTGGAGGGACTAGTAATATAACAGGAGTGATGGGAAATGGATTTTTCTAAAACTAAATTAAATCTGATGATTGATCTTTACTGCTGTGTCAGTGCTGGGAACACATTATCAGTGTAACTCACTGCAACCCGATAAAGAATAGATCATAAACAAGAAAAGAACCACTTGTGCTTTATTTATTTAGTTCTCTATTCTCTTGTGGAGTAGGCAGGATGTTCACATGGCCCCTGACCAGGACGACTGAAAATCAATGATATCCTCCACTAACAATGGCATGAATAGCACCCAATCTCTGCTGAGTGAGTACACATTAAGCACAGCACTGTTTCAAAGGACAAAAACGATGTAAATCTGCATCTATTAGAGAATTGAACCACCTAAAAAGCTGGGCTTTATGCACCTTGGTCTCTTCACTTAATTACTTCAAAGACTTAAACGAAATGCTTGCCTGGAAAAAACAACAACAAAGGAGCTAATGCAGCTGACATCTAAGTCTGATCCAAGATGGACACGTACGGAGATACATGTTCATGTCCTATCGGCTATTATGCTATTAATAAACGTCCTCTTTGTATTCCTAAACCTTGCCGAGTACTTCGCTGACAACATAAAAAATGGGTCTTCTCAGATTTTGTTAGCCCAGTTCTGTCCTGGTTGGTGTTAGAGATCTCATCAGAGCAGCTACAGTTTCAGTTTGGAAAGCTTCTCTCTGGTGTTCCTCTCGCCTCTAACGTTTCGCCACATTGCCCCACGCCTCCTACTGTAGCCTGCACCGCCACTCGCTCTCTGTTTAACCGCCGTCAAGCACACAGGAGACCACGTGTCATTGGCTGGCTCACTGGTCTCACCTTGCCCGCGCATATTTTACCACACGGGACAATAAAAAGCAAAACAGATTTCAGACTTCGCCCCAAATTCATTGACTGGAACAACTGTATTCCCAAGACCTTGAGACATTTCTCACCCTGACGATTTTCAAATCCACAGCGGTAAAATGAAGTAGGCCATTTTAGAAAGTGAATTGAGGGGAGGCGTGGGGGACAGAAAGTTGAGAGAACAAAAGACAAAAATCTAATGTGCTGTGACATAATTTTGCCACTGCAGTGAAAATAGCTATGTAACTTTTTCAGAAATGTCTACTGGCAGCGCATAAACATAATGGTATGCTTAAACTGATTTGAATGCAAAGTGATACTGTGTTATGGCCTGAAGTGGATAAAAGAAAATAAAAAGGGAGATAGAGACATCAGAACAGATGGAGGGAAAGAGGAGAAGAGAGACACGGTGTGTAGCAGTCCTTGGAGGAGGAGCAGACTAAAAAAACAACTTTGAAGAAACAATTTCCTCGCAATCCATCAGTGAGGCCACGTCGATCGGATTGATAAACTGCTAATTACAAAATCAATCGCTATGAATTTTCACAGCTGTCAGACAGAGGGGCTCCCGGGAGAGTGATCTTCCTCAGACCTTGTTCTAATGTGCTTCCCTCCCCCTCCCCGCCTGGTTCGACCCTCACTTCTCCTCTTCGCTTGCCCCACCTCTGTACCAAAGCCGCGCAGAGTCAAAGCAAAGCCCCACCATCAGCATTTTCATTTTTCAGCCCAGGACAAAATGTGGGAGAGCGGACGGTGACCCAAGCGAGCATTGATCAGAGCGGGACAGCTCCTGCCTTCTCAAAAGGGGCCTGTCGATAGCTGCGTGCCTTCTCCGTATTGGAATAAACGAGGCCTATCACTCCCTGATACTTATTCCATTGGACTTAACACATTTTATTGACAGGCCCTGTGCTCCAAATGAAATGCTAAATTTATCTCTCTCGGCTGCAGTGCCCTGCAGCTACTGTTATGGAGATAGAGAAAGAGCACTGGAGAAATTCCACAATATAGAAGATGTTCAATTAGAAAAGCTCCTGTACTCCTCCTGCACTTGGCCAACACTGCCCTTATCACGTCTCCAACTGAGGCTCCAAACTAAAGGTTGAAGAAAAAACTGGAAAAACTCACCAATGTCAGACCTCAAACTCAATTATAATTTATGTCTGCCTTCATCAAGTTCACAATTCAGAACATTACCTACTGATGAGACACTAATTAAAATGTAGATTCAATAAAAAAAAAAAAAAAAAAAAAAAATTTGAATTGAGAAAACTAAAGAAATTACAGATTTGCCTAATTAGAACATTTTAAAGTAACATTTACATTGTAATCGTAGAAACTACTGAATTTATTATTTGAATAAATTGCATATACTAATGAAATTATATTTTTAGATAAAAACAAATGCCTGTTTACTAATCACAATGACTAATGAGCACTAGCTTAAATAAGTGTATGCTTGCTGTTTGCAGGAGGACCCACCTGAGTTGGCCAGCGCGATGGCTTTGAGCGTGACAAACTCCTCCTTCTCCACCTTCAGCTTCTTGTATTTGCGCACCAGCTGCAGGATGGACAGGTAGAGGTCAAGCAGGCCAGTGAGCCGGGAGTGCTCTTCGTCCATGATGTAGTCCTCTGCATACACCAGCTCGTCCTGGTACGGCAGAGAGCGGAACACAATGCTCAGGATCAAGATCTCCATCCACGCGCTCTGAAGAAGACTCATCTGATCGCCCAGGGACAAGGTGGAGAATCCTGACAACACACACACAAACAAACAAGAACGGAATTTACCACACGTGCAAATAAGGATTAGTAAACATTTGTAGACATATGTTATTCATGTGTTAAAGCATACGTAGCTAAAATGATTAGAATCTTGACAATCTAGCGTAAATATTAACTTAAAAATATTGTTAGAGGCTCAGTATTTAGAATGTGTTAGGTAATTTTGAACTAAAAAGAAATTTAAAAGTTTACTATTGAGGACAATAAGAGCTGAGCATATAAGTATAAAAAAGAAAAATATTATCTAATGTGACATAAGTAATTTTTGTGGTTGTTGTAGCTCACAGTTTATTAAAGTATATTAAAGTAAAGCTGTGCTGGAATTCTGAAGCTCAAAGAACTTGTGCCAGAGACAAATGTAATTGAGTATTATTTTGCACTATGATAGTTTGATGAAGCAATACGTATCTTTCCACTACTTTAGTCTTTTGTTAGTTTATTTTTAATTAGTGTAACATTAGAAAAGGGTGTTGCAACAATGGCAAATGTGTGATTTTATTTTAAGAACGACAATATTTACATATTACTAAAATATCACTATTTTAAGTTTAATCTTTTGTAGTATTGATGTTCACACAATTAGATGTTACTCCTAAATGTGATCAAATTTTTCTCTCACATCTAAAACCGTTTATAAATAAACCAACTTAGCCCCACATGGACTAGTGTCAGCATACACAAGATGAGAAGGTGGAAACAGAAGATTCCCACGTTTGTCAACTTGACCCGGGTTTCAGTAGCTGGGATACACAAGCCCATATTAACCAGGGCTGTTAATTTTAAATGCAGGTTACATGCTCCCCTTTGAAGCTTGTGTCAGAGCTCTTGAGTGGGCTTTACTTTGAGTGCGGACAGTGCAAAGGTCTGAGGGACACAAAGCCGCGTGGTTACCCCTTGTATCCTGTCACACTTGTATTGGTGTGAGAGGGATTAACACCGCGACACAGCCTCATCGGAGGGGTCGAGGACATGGCATGTACGGGGAGCAGCGAGACGTTTCAACAGCGTGTATGTGCACCTGAGCAAAAGGCCGTAATAGAAAACAAACATACATAGTGGGCAGAGTTTAAGTCTGACTAGAATAGAAGGGTCATAACTTTCCCACATCATCAGCTCAAAGTGGCTCTGGTGTGACTTCCCATTGGAGGCCTCTACCTATGCTTAGAATAGAGCATTAAGTTAAACAAACCAGAAGATCTCCTATAGATGAGCTGTGAGAACTCATATTGAAGGTAAAGCAAAATAGAACGGAAGAGCGGATAAGAATCTCTCCTTTCATACTAGCCTTTAGCTGTCAATAAACTGCACTCTCTCTCACACACACATCTACACACACACACTCTACTTTTCCTCATCTCCTCCCTTCCTGTCCCAGAGAGCCGCTCAGTGCCTTCAGGGGGCCCATTCTGACAGCATATTAGCTCCTCGGCTCCACCCCTGATTAATATGATTGCTTTTTTACAAGTTTGCTATTGTCACCCTCGCTGCCGGCACATGATTAACAGGCGATAGATTACAGTATTGACCAGGCTGCTCACCAAAGCGACGCCCCTCGTTTTCTCTTAAATATAAATGATCTTTGCAGTTGCGGCTTGATGTTTATCTGCTCGTGCTTGCCCGGATACCCTGAACACACATGTATAGGCTCTGTAGAATAAGAAACATGATGAGGAGGAAGTGTGTGGGAAAGAAAAAACAGTGCAGACAGAACAGAGAACATAGGAGCCTGGCAGAGTGCTCCCTGAGTGTTCAATTTTCCTTATCGAGGTGATGACCACTGCAGGGAAGAGCTGGAGGATACATTAATTAACAGATTGTGATCAGAATGTGAGGGCCTTCACATTTTGAAGGGGAATCAATAGTCAGTAGAATGGAGTGCTAACAGAAAGGTGCCGGTGCCGAGCTGGACCGGTCAGAGGTCTGCAGAGCCCAAATTAGACCCAACAAAAGCAAACTGCCAAAAGCACTCAAGACACACAGCTATTATCAGTGGAGGCAATAAGCCATATTTGGAGAACGCCTGTGCTATTACACGTATCCAAAATGCATCTTAAAATGTTGTGTGATTTCCTTGTCTGCATACATGGCCATTAAGTTGGACAGCCTGTGGACTGGCCGGAGGGAAATTGTCATGCAAGCGGAGATGTGGTCTTGATTGCTGCATCAGGTTGGCATCACAATCACAGGCAAGGCTTTGTCTAGCCTTTTAATGCCAAGGAGGACTGGAGCGGAACTAAAGCGCTGCACCCAATGTGACAGCCCGTGTGAAGGCCTGGTTCAGGGCTTGTTGGAGAGGCTTTCGAGCTGCTCTGATGCAGCCGACACCTCTCAGCCATATGCACGCGTATGCTGCAGCAGCCTACAATTACCTTTGACGCTAAAAGTCCTTGAATTTAATCCAGTGTTGTGAGATGGAGAGGTGGTGTTTTTCCCCCTGCTTCGTCCCTTCTTCTCAGGGCCTAAATTATCGCTCCAAATGGGATCTCGTGTCGTTGCCTCGCCTTTTTCCACTCAATTTAATCGAGTAATGAAGTGACTTCCCGACTCCGCAGGTCACACAGTGCTCCGGCCGCTGCACTCTGAAGGTGGCCCGGTTAAGTGCCGTCAGAGTGGGTGATTTCCTCTAATGAAATATCAATATTTACATCTTCATTTCCAGCCCACTGCCTTGGCTGGCTTTGACCAAACATGACACAATATTGACCAAAGCAGAGAGGCCTGTCTGAGTGCTTGAAGGGCCTTTTTCACTCCACTGCTGAGTGCACCGCCTCATCTCTGACTAGAGGATTTGTGGTATGAACACTTACGCCTAATGATAACATTTGTTTTCCTTTGTTCTCTGTGATAACGCGACAAAAATGCGCTTTTAATTTTGTTCTGTAAGAGGTTTGTGTCCGTTTAGGAAAACAATTAAATTTGACTATCTCTAAAAGGCAGCTAAGTGCATCCGACACCATCACTCGAGCCTCAAATGGTGAAAAAGAGCACTTAAGACCGACACCCCGAGCCAAAAACATCATCTCTTTTATCTGCGCTAGCCCCCAGCGGTGGGCAGGAGGGGGCAGCCCAAATGCACAGACGGTGGGCTCAGACCCCTCAGTGAGATTAATCAGAGCGCCATTTCATCTGCCAGAGCGCGGGACTGTCCAAAATGAAATGCTGGAGATTTCTGTTGAGCTTGAGTTCATATTCTATTAATTTATTATTGTTTCCTTCTCCCCGAGGGCCATTAGCACGGGTAATAAAAAGAGATGTAATTACGAGGCACGGTGGCCCCCTTCCAGCTGCAGCCCCTCGTAACTCACCCTCAATCAGACAACAGAGCAGACGGGGGGAGAGCCGGAGCGGGGCTGGAAGGAAGGAAGAGAGAGGAGAAGATAGGGGCCAGCGAGGCGGCAGATAAGCGGCGAGGGGGGCGAGGAAACGAAAGATAGAAAGAAGCAGAGAGTGGCTGTGACTGGACTGAGGCTGATCTATCATGGGCAGCTATCAGAAGGACAAGCGGGCCCCGAAGACTTGAGCCCGGCGGCAATCTCACCCCGGCCAAGTCAAGTGCTCTCCGGGCCCCGGTTAGAGAAAAACGGCCCCTAACAGGACCCCAGAGGTTCAGCGTATCTTTTTTTTTTCCCCTCACCTCGCACAGAGCTGAATGATCCTGCAGCCATAAGCGAATTCACTATCAAAGCTGTCTATTTCTGATAGCGCTTTCAAAATTCATGATAAAAGACCTATCATTTCTACTGATATAAAAACAGCACACATTAGAGCTGTCAGAAACAATTATTTTTGTCAGTTATATATATTTTTCATTAGTGACTGTGTCAAATGTACATTTTCAACTAAATACTGTACATACATTGCTGTCATAGCTGTCTTTTTTTAAATATTGCTTTGATCTAACCTTAGTTATTTACAGGGCTGGGCGATAAGGCAAAAATTAAGATTTTTTTGGGAGTCAGATCACAATTTTGGTTTTAGCATGATTCATGCGAACTGTAAATAATTAAAAATTATCATCTTTTTCAGAAAATTTCTACTTCTCTGTTAATAGATAAATCCTTCTGCCAAAGGTTGACCAGTGTTGCCAAGTTTTCAGAGAGAAACAAGCAACCAAAAAGAAATATCAAAACATACCTCAGCCTTTCAATAAAAGGTTAATAAAACAATCCTTAGAACATTGTGTGTTGCTGCAAAACAAGTGTTAATAATTTTGGCATATTTTATAGTTTTTTTTTGTTTTGTTTTTTACATTAAGAACTTATAAAAGTTTTTCAGAAAAATTTGTAAATTATGACTTGAAGTGCAGACTTTCAAGTCATTCTAAGTTTATAGTGACCCAAAGTCACAATAAAAAATGGATTGGCAATTCTGAGGCTAAGAGAAGTAGGTGATATGGACAAAAATGGATGGAGGGATGCGCGCGCAGACTGAAAGCAGAAAGAGCAGAGGCTGATTGATATAAGCTGTAGCAGCAACACTAGCCAGCGCTGATGTCAGCTAACTACAAGAGTTTATCACTGTGTGAAAACAAAAGTTATGTTGCTAAGTCAACATTTGTGAATGAAATTCATCTTTGCGAGTCATACTGTATATGTGAGTGAAAAAACGCAGAGAAAAACACTGTCTCAAGCTTCAGGAGCCAGATGTCTGTCATACCGGTTTATACCTGATCAAAACAGCTAGCTCTCAGTTTTGTTGTTTTTATCAAAGAAGTTTCCTCAGCCAACTGGACAGACAGCGTCTCTTTCTGCTGGTGACATGCACAGTACAGTGGAAAAGTGATGCCCTCTATCTCAATATTTTTTGCATATGAATGTATATATCTCGATATCTTTGAAATTGTCTTTTTTAGGTGGAGAAGAAATCTACATTTTATTGTCGCCTTTTGTTGAGTAAAACTAAATTCTATGCATAGCACAAGTTTATAATTTATTATTACAACAAATAGAAAATGTAATAGATCTTTTTATTCTTTTAGTCACTTTTTTCTAATCAGTTTTATTTTTTTTTTTGCCAGAATTTCTATAGCTCAATATCAATACATCGTCTAGCTCTATAAGTAAGTGGGAAACTATAGTCTGTATTTGAACAGTCAGATGCATTAAATAAAGAAATGAGAAATCATGATATGATAAGCTTCAGTTTTTATCACAATATTACTTAATCCTAATTACAAAGCAAATCTTTACTCAAATAAAGAATCTAATGACTAATAAATGTACTAAAATGGTAGATTTTTTTTTCTTCTCGTCACACAGGTAAACAAGCTTGTATGACTTATTTTCTTTTCACATGACAGCACCAAGAGGACCCAATCAATAGCCGCTTAGTAATATATTGCTGTGCTTGACATAAATAATTTGAGCTGAAGTCCGGCCACATGTACAACACAAACAGCTCAGTTTGCCTTTTTTTCCCCTGGACACATATTTGATGACACCGCCACGACTGCTTTTACTATTCACAACAAGCACGTCGATACAAACTGCGCTGCCTGTGAAAGAAATTGTCCTTTTTTAATGTAGCCTTGAGCTCACTTACACAGCCACTATCTGTCTCTTTCTTGAATGATAACTAGCCCATTATCTTATTGAAGGCGCTGAGGAATGGGCGATTTGAGCGGCAGCCTGTGAACATTGAGGCTGTAAATGCTGTAATCCTCTTGTTTTAATCTGCACCCTGTGACCTCCTGACCTTCTGCGAGGAAGTCTTTAGCCCCTCCCCCGAGTCCCCCCAGTCCTATATTGATGTTACATATCTCTGTTTAGCCCCAAAGACCAAGATGAATCTGGCTTTAATCAGGCCGTAATTACACATAATTTATCTACGCTGCCATCACGCTGCAGTGCTAATGAGGGGTGGTGCTCTGTGGACGCACGTTTAGAAGGAAAATCACGCACTATGCATATATTTTACTGGCTTCACTCTATATGGGAAAAGACCATTTCTCTGTGTTTTATTTGACAACTGAGACCAGCATTTTCTCATTAATGATCTATCATAATTAACTGCTGACATAGTAAGTCAATACCGAGCATTAACATCTTCTTTAAGATCTTCATTGTTTAGGATCATATTTGTAGTAACATCTGAATGATAAAAAAATGTATATTCGTACATTTTTAGCTATCTCGATAACAATATTTGCTCAATATTTTGTAGGTCCAATATAAATGTGTTAAAACATGTCATAAAATGTATTACTTCAGAAAAATGGGATTTCTTTCAAATTAGTTGCATGCACTGGAACAAATATGATCTGAAATAAGAGAAAAAGGGCTTGAAGTAAGTACTAAGACTATTGTTTTAGTATATTTTGATTGTCGAAAATGACATTGTCAATAGAACAAGCATTTTCTAACTTAGCAAATCCTATTGTTAGTAAGTAAAAACAAATCTAAATGTAGATATATTTCTTTACTTACTTTACTTTAATTACTTGCTTAATTTAAACACTTTTTCACTTAATATAATAATTAAGATAGACATTTTCCCAGCGCAAGTGTACAGCAAGCTGTCCTTACAGTCCTGTCCTATTAAACCTAACCCTCTTTTATGAATCACATTGAATCACTGAATTCTACTATGCATTCAACATCATTTACTTCAGTGCTATTGTTAATTAACTTCTTTGTTTTAGCATTTTTTCCCCTTACTAAACAATATGCTCGATATTGTCTTTTGACATATCTTCAAAAAAACATTCACAATATTATCAAAAATTCTCAAAAATCATTTGATACCAACAGATGAATATCTATTTATTTTGCAATTTCGGTCTACTCTAAAAATATATATAGTCACATCAGCGCCTCTTGAGCTTTATCAGAACAAGTATATTACAAACACAGTCTTCGGACAAAACGTAGATGTACAACAAAATGTCAAAAATGTACGTTTTCATGACTTTTTTGCGTCAATATGTTACAAAAAGCCTAAACGTAAAATAACCATGAATTTTGGTTGAAGCCACGTGACGACATTTTCTTTGGGTTTAACGAGTAAATATTAACCTACCCCAAGCTCCAGCCCTACACTTACCCATTTTAGTAACTGGAAGCCTAAACTTACCTGATAAACCTAAATTTGTTATTTTACGTTTTGGCTTTTTGTAACATACTGATGTAAAAAAGGCATGATAAAATACTACTTAACGCACATTTTTGACATTTTGTTGTACGTCGACGTTTTCTCCGGAGACTGTGTTTGTCATATACTTGTTCTGATAAAGCTCAAGACATTTGCAAAACTAAAAAGACTTTTTTTTGCCTTGCTTAATGGGGTTTTTGTTGTTACTAAGATACTACTAGACTTGGAAGACATCTGACATTGAAAATGAATAACAGAATATCTATAGGAATCACTATATTGAAAAATGAAGGGAGGATGAATCCATATTTGTATGCCTATACAATCAAGATTTTAATCAAAACATATCAAGTGCACAGAACAGATGGACAATTTTACCAAAAAGCTTGCCTAATTTTTCTTTTTATTAAAATGTTGTCATTATAATGTTACTTTCTGGTTGAATATATGTAGCACTGTTCATATAGTGTTTAAATGTAATTTGCAATATGAATGATTAAATTGATTTCCTTAGCCATTACCATTAACCATTAAGTTAATAATGGCCAAAATGTTTTCAAATAGTAAATGGTTCCTTCATTTTGGATGAAATGTTATAGTATGTGGATGACATAGATTGATTTAGACCTCATATACTTATTTAGGTTTATTTGATAGAGACAAGTATGTTTTATGAGCTCATTTCACACACCACATTGTGTTAACCAGGGCTAATGTCCGTCCTTAGTTGGATTTAACGTAACCCTAAACATCTGTACGTCACATGTACTTTACTTTTCTACCCTTTTTAGCTTTTAACCAAAAAGAGATGCAGCTTGACAATGTCTGCGACGGGACCAGATTGACCACTTAAGTGAGCTAAACTGTGTAACTAGCTGTCATAACTTAAGTGCTGTGTCTAAACCCTGTCAGCCCCCATCAACACGCCCCATCTCAATCTTCTTGGCTTTTCGCAGCCCGCTCCTGCCCTCCTGCTCGGGTTTGGGGCCTTAGCATGCACCTGATTGCTCAATCTATCTTTATCTCCCGTGTTGAAGCCTACGTCAGAAAGTAAATTGAATATACTAGAGCTGTCTGTTGGTATCTATATTTAATAAAGTACGCTGATGAGGTGCTGATTTATTGCTGGGCAGTATTCACACTCTATTACAAGGAGATTACGCAGCTTGAGCAGGATCAGCCTGGCAACACAGTAAGTAGATTTCACAATTTAATGGCAAAGAGAAAACGGGGGCCGCAGGGGGACAGGGGGTGGGGGTGTTCGGGGGTCGGAGGCTGACGAAAAACAAGACAACAAACAAGAGGCGTGGTGTCATCTTAACAACGCTAGCAACACGCCAGAATGATGTTGTCCGTCAAGAGCACAGCTGATGAGAAATACAATAAAATGAATATGATGAACACACGTGGCTGTAAACAAGGTTATTACATCGAACAGCTCTGAATGTCGAAAGTAAAACAGAAACCAGGACATTGGAATGACACAAGCTTCAATGCTATTTAAATATTTCAAAAAAGCCTACGTAAAAATGTTTTATTTGTGTAGGAGCAAAACAGCAGAGGTGCAGTGTCAATGTTGGCTTGGTGCTTTAGCTTCTACTGAATTCCATACTAAAAACAGTAACCTAAAAGACTGAAATGAGCCCAAGCACACACAAGCTAGGATCAATTCATTGGTTGAAACGTATGAAATAAGACTTCAGGTATCATCCATAAAAGATACCAATGTCCAACTGCTCAGAAACTGAGAGGACAGTCAGAGGTCCTGCTTTAAGGAAGGAGAGGTGTAGCTCATGTATATGTCTGTGTGTCTATGTGTGTCAAAGGTTGTTTGCACCTCAGGAGCAACAAGCCATCTGTCAGCATTCTCTTAACACTGCCTCTAATGACCCTGGGCCTCAGGCAAGTCAAGTCTGTTTCACAGAGCTATTTGGAGCAGTGACAAGTGTCTGAACCTCTGGACTACTTATCTATTAATCAAGGCTCTGTCAAAAGTGCTTAAGGACTCTTTTTACAACTCTGTCCAATATAGATACATGTTACACCTGATCATATTCACAATGGTTTTTGTCTTCCTGAACAATCATTTTTGCAATATCTTTGTAGATGTCAGGCAGAATTAATGCTGACAAAGCATAACTCTACTATCTAATGCACAGATTTTCTAACAAAAAAATTAAATTATTATTAGTATTGAGCATGGGAAATTAAAATCCAATTGTGGGAAGGTAAGTGCCAATTTCCATGACATTTAAATTGTTACATTTGGACTCGGGTTATCGGCCCATCTGTCAATGGCCTTGTCAGTGTGGTCTATTTCATAATGAACTGTTAATCTTTTTAATTCCACTGCCTAAGGCTTCAAAAATCTATCAAAATGTAATCAGCCTTTTCCCACTATACTCCCGTGTTCTGGAGCAGATGACAGAGAAGTACAGCAGACAGTGAGTGGTGGCTGCCCTGAGGTAGCGCTGGTGCAGAGAGTGTTAGTGCAATGGAGTCTCACTCAACCAGTGAACCGTTTCTGATCAGGTTCAGCCATGTACAACTCAATTATGCGGCCATTTCATGGCCAGAGGACACCTACTGTCCTAATGCGAGCTGCACCAAAGGAGCACCAAAACCACTGTATGTGTCATGCACCAACTTTCTTTTTGTATGTAGGCTACAGACAATAAATGACACACAATCTCATCACTGTATAATCTACTTAAAGTCTGGTGATACCAAAATGCATGTGCAGCACATTGTCCGTGCACTTAGGACAGGCAATCAGACTTACTGCTTCAGGTTTTGGGTTAAATGATCATTATCAACGCAGTCTATGGGACAAATCTTATTACCGCTGTGATGATATCCACTGTACAACACATACAGCTTTACTATAATCTGATTAACGCACGTCTTCATACTGACACAAGTTACACAATTCAATGAAACAACGCTATTCTCCAGATTTGCTTACCTATGCTTGTTTTGAAAGAAAGCCTTGAAAGAGGAGAATTTAATTGTTACATTGAGACATGACTCTGACTATGTCTTACATCACCATTCAGCCTCAGATAACCTGTGGTAGACAAAAGAACCCAATGTGCGTTTGCTTACATACAGTGCTTTTGTCCTTTCTATTGTACAGAAGTATGGCAGCAAACAGCAGTTTGGTAAACGTGTGTTACCTGTGCAATTTTGGGTCAGAGTGACTGTGTGTTATCAGGTCAGTAGTGATCCAGTCCTTAGTAAGCCTCTTGTTTAAACTCTGGCTGTGCTGACGATGCAGGGCCACGGGAGAGATCCCAGCAGTGATCCAAGCCGAGTAGGGTACAGCGCAGCGGCACATCCAGGCCTAATCTCCTTACTATCAGATATGTACTGATTAATAGCCTCCTTCTGAGAACAGCTCTAAAACCTTTTCAGTACAAAATCCACCTGCCTAAGGTCAGCTGAAGCTCTCTCTTTTCTCTAAACAAGAGAAGGCACATTATTTGTGTCTGTCTATGTGAAAGAAGTGCACTCCTCCCCCTTGCTGACATTTTTGACTCTCCAGTACACTGTATGCTGATGAGAGGTAGAGGTTATGAAGGAGCCACTGAGGGGCGTATTCATTTACTTTGTTACTCCTGTATGCTGGCTGCACTTTAATGTTATAGACTTATGGAGGTCAAGAACAAGATCAAGCAGAATTTGCCTAGCTTGCAAAAAAGAAGGGCTAAACACTGTATCCTGTGTCAAAATCAGAGCAAAAAAATCTCTGCTGACGTGAGGTGCTGTATCCTTAATTCAACAGCCACTTCTAACCTAACACCTTGTCCATCAGAATGTGTTAGGGCCAAGGAAGAAACATGATTATATCCATCAATAATTCACTGTGTGTGCACCTGAGGCCGTGTCTGTGTGCATAAATGTGTGCGCTATGATCTGTTGTTTGATTGGGCATGAGCCCAACTTTGCCCTAAATCCCTTGTGACTGCAACACATGTTGTTCCTCTTTGGTTTATAATTGGCCTTTAGATATATTTGGGTGAGTATTTTGAGGAGCAATAAGAGAAAAAAAAATGTATGTAAAAATAGTTAATACCTGGAATGTGTTTGGCCCAGCCAATGATGACGACCAGCTCACGGTCTGCCAGATCACATAGTGTGGTCAGTGCCTTGATGTCACTCTCTGGCATGGTAGGGTCTGGCATGGCGTAGATCTTCTCTGGCTCAGCCACCAGTAAGTGCGATACAATTTTTGTAACTGAGAAGAGAGAGTGATAGACAAGAACATCAAAGATTAGATATTTTACAAGGACCAAAAGCAATGCTTAAACTGAAGACTTAATGTAAAACTGCATGTTTTTCTTTTTATTCCAGCCTTGATTAGAGCTTGGGCTACAATTCTGTCCAAAGAAGTGATGGGGGCATGAGTCTGTCCTGGGAGGGTCCTATAGTTTTACCTGCTTGCTGGCCTGGCAGAGGGACGGCGGAGGTGGGAGACAATGGGCAGTACTCACGAGGCTTTTTGGTGGGAGGGGGGAGTGTCAGCCCCAGGTATGGGTTGTTTTCTGTATCCAGCCTCCGTTTGTACTTCTGTCTGCCCCCTCGCACACGGTCTAGGCGCACACCTAAGGGAAGAAATAAAAGAATCTTTAGTTAGTTTAAGTTAAATAGTTTATCAAATATATCAACTGTCAAGATAGAAATACAATGTATTATTCTTCATATTATTTTTATATTATTTTTTATTTAAAATATATAAACTATTAACATCCAGAATAATTCTGTAATAAAAGAGTGTCTGTCTGTCTGGATGTGTGTGTGGACGTGTCAGAAGCACTGCTGCCCTCCCATATGTGGTCCATGCCTGACCGGTCTAGTGTGACACAGCTGAGCCCAGAGCAGGTCTAAACATATGAATATTTAACGCGGGGTCACTGATCTCACAGACTGGCCCTCTAATTATTTAGCTTTTGGGGTGAGACAGACTGCATACTAATCAGCTGCCACTTACATACATTTTGGGACGTGTGCTTGTGTGTATGTCCATGCTTGAGAGCTTTGGTATCCACTACACAATGCACCCTGTATTCTGCTGTCATTCTGCTCAGAGATACCTGGGTATTGCTTTCCCATAAAACAGCCTTATTTCACCCCTCTTTCACTGGAGGAGCAGCGCAGTCTTATCATGCCCAACCACACCTAAAGGCCAGGTCCTACATTGATACTGTAAATGTCAACCAGCCTCATCATAACATAAGTTATTTATTATCTCATTATTTGATAAGGATGTTTCCATTTGGATGTCTTTTCTCTTGTATTAATTTTCAACAATGTTAAAATATGTCTTCTATGTTGTTCTATTGTTGATAGCACTAGGCAGGTATTTTGTTATTTAATGTAATGCTATGCAAATGTGTCTATCCTGGACCTCCATATTTGACTGTACAGCCTCAGCACAGCCTGATATCTTAATCCTGTCAAGAGGGAGAATCCTTTTCAATTTGCCTTGTGTGCATAATGTAACCTCCTAAACAAATTGAATACTAAAAGGTGGATGAGAGAAGCCTGAGTGTAATGCTGCTGGTGGAGGAGGAGTTAATTTGTCAGCGTCCCGTGTCCTCTGAGCAAGCGGCAGGCGCAGCCACAGCACTTCCTTGATGGTTTCATCACTTTATAACAGGAGAATGGTGTCAAACCTGGGTATTGTGTAGCCACTGCAAATGAGCCTAATACAATTTGCCCATCAGCGAGTGCTCTTGGAATGGATGAGTTTGGATGTGTCCCATGTGCTGAATAGAGGTCTCACAGTACAGCTTCACAGCAGCGGGGACAGAGCGGACACAAGGCAGTACTCTGCATTTTGGTTATTGCAATGATTAGAGATAACTTTTAGAAAATACAACCAATGCAATGTAACAGAACAGATTTCTTACACTAAGAGAAATAATTTGATTCCCTTGAAACACAAATCTGATTAGAATTGTCTTTCAATTTCCTGACGCTGACAACCCACTAACCCAATTATGCCCAATTCCCAACTGAGTCTTTCCAGCAAGCAGCAGGCTGAGCTCCCTGTGCACATGCAAGTAAAGCAGAAAATGATTTTACAATATTTTGCATTAATTATTCTCATGTGTACGTTGCACCTATGATCTTCTGCTTTTGTCTGAAAGTCTCTTTTCATTGTCTTGTGTCCTCACTGCTCCCTTCACTAGGTGAAATCATAGGGCTATATGGGACCAGTGTAAAGCCACTGCTGAAGGTAGATGGGTGCCCCTTTTAATTAGAATAGTCCAGGCCATAATTAACAGATGCTGACAGGAATTAAAGCTTGGCACTAACCTGTCTCATTTTACTGTTGGACAGGGCCGACAGACACTGAGGGAAGAAGCACTGATTAAAACCAGAGGCAGATTCATTGACTGGTGCTGCGTGCCACAGTGTGCCAGGGTTTTAAAGAAGTCTTTGTGGGGTTCAGATGTCTCTTTGTTGGCTCTCACAGCTTTAAGTGATTTGACTCTGAGTGGTTGGCTCCCTCCAGAGTAAACAGTAGGTGTCTTATAAATGTGTGAAAAGAGTGGCGTACCACTTCATGTCAGTGCTTTATGGGCCGCTACAGTGTGACCAGGGGAGCAGGCTAAGCTCGGGTGTCATCTCTTCAAAGCGGGCTGCAGGGACAGAGGGTTTGTGGCCAAGGCGGCTGGCATTTATGCACGGATTATCACTGGCCCAGGGCAGAGGCTAGGACCAGCTGACCCCGGGCTCCTCTTTCTCTCCAAAAACAATAATAATCCCCTTCCAAGCACTCATCTACAAAAGGGGCTGTCTTCACTCACTTTGTGCAGCCGACTGCGGTAGGGGTCCTTATTTGAGTCTCTCACCTGTTCTGATGTCTCTCCCTGGGGAAAGTGTCAGGATGTCTGGGATGGTTGGCAATGCCAAAGGGGGCTTAGGCAGACCCTATTTTAGCTGGGAAAATCAGAAGGCCACATGGCAAGGCATGGTGAACCCTGCCTTTCAAGGAAGCTGCCCGCTAAACAGCCATCAGCACTATTTCAAAGAGCCTCTTATGCCAGCTTTGCATGCCTGAAGTGTGTCACAGCATTTTTAATCATGACGGGTGATGAGCAAGGGGTGGAAAAATTGTCATGCATTGCCCCTCTCTTCACCTGCTGACCTGCGGGCTGCCGCACTGACACCTCTGGCACATGCTCCATTTACAGGTTAGCTACAAGATCCCCAGTGAACAACGTCTATGTCCAGGCTTCTTTTAACACAGTGGCACACAATAATGAAGACAGTGTAATTTAGATGTGTGAAATGCTCAGATGTGTATAGAAAAATATAATACGCTTAGTGTGTGGGAACTGGCTCTGTGCAGGAAGGGATAAAGGAAGTCGGTTCAGTCTAACTGCCACTGAATGATGTCAATGTAATCTCTCAATAGTATCTTGTTTTCTCTCTTGCTCTAAGCCTGATCCGTTTCCATTGATCAGAGGAAAAACCTGTGGCCCCTGACATTTGATTCTTCTATTGATCACTTCCTCTTTTATACAGTCAGGAGGATAGTACAGCCACTCTTCCAAGAGACTGCTCTTTAACCTGCTTTGCTTGCCATAAAGTAATTCACTTATTGTTAATACGACGCATATTTATACTCTACTCACAACTTCATCTAGTTCTTTGCTGCATACAGTATAGCATTTATGGAAGCTGTGTTAAACTCTGATGTTACTGTAAAGTTATAATTAGGACATTTTCCACTGAGACATAATGTGACCTTTCTACAGTACCGTACTGAAAGTTGATGGTAACCTGGGTCACATGATGGAGAGCGATGGCTCTTTCTCCCAGTAGAGAGTAGAGAACTGCAGTTCTCATGTAGCTTACACTAAGGACACACCATGAGATCCTTTTCCATTTCAACAAAAACACATGAGTGTCAACATAAAATAAACTATTTTTTTAGATGCTTGGTGAATGCAAGAAAAAATATACAGTCCAGCATGGAGTAAAAACAGAACTGACGTAAGATATTTGAATTTTACACTTGTTTTACTCTTGCCAGACACTGGTCATTCATTTATAGCCACACGACTATATTTCTGTAGTCTTTCTCAGATATGATATATTGGCATACATTTTTCATCAGATAGTAATGCGATTACTCCATCTTTCTGGCACCGCAGCCTTATCAGGCTGCTGAGGATTCTGTTACTGTCTGATGAGCCACGAGGGCTCCTGCTTTTGGTGGGGATTCAATACATACAGTATATAGGATGGTGTAAGCATTCATACTAAAACGGTTTTAATTAATCTAATTTTAAGACTGACAAAATGTATCACATAGCAGCAAATTACTGTTATAAAGAGTGAGATATCTCACACACTAAGTGGAGAAACACATTTTCAAGTACTATCACATCTTTAAGTATTCTGCCAATAACTTAAGGAAGCTAAAAGCAACAAATTCTCTTTCAGCTCCCCTAGGAGGTTTGAATAAATGTAATAACACCACTTAACCCCAAGCCACACATCTTTCATTATTCATTTCTCCAGGCTTTTTGACAGGAGCAGACAGTGCGTCAGAGTGAGGCTGCTGAAAAACCACTAGTGCAATGCAATCTGCTAAAAGAGAATGGAGAGGTGCTTCCCCGAGGTGTCTCTGGGGTTTTAGGGCCATGTGGACAGAGGAGGAGGACAGCCAGACCATATCCATCGGAAGTATGTTTAATTGTCACAGAATTCCCTGTTGGCGTGACTTTAAAAAAAACATCCACAGGAAGAGAGCTGAGATGTTCGGAAAAAAACATTTAGTGGATCAATATGCCGAGGAGGGCAGAGACTGGTGTGTGTGCTGGGGGACCTGGCCTGAGCCCTTCCAGGAGGACTACGGTTACATTTCTATTACTCAGACGGAGTGATCAACCTATTCAGCATTTCTTTGTCCCCAGCTCAACTGCACATTAGTTTGCACTGTGGTGGTGGTGGGAGTACAGACTCATTATGGAGTGCAATATTACTTGAAACTGAAATAACATTTGAACGTTTTTGGAATCTATTTATGCCAGTGTATGTAGTTCACACAAATAATCAATGCATTTTAAAAAGCTTATAATAACATTGTGGAATCTATAGGGTGAAAATCTAAAACGCTTCTTACCTTCTTTTAGCATTCCCACTTTAAGGCATTTCATGAAGCGACAAGCCTGACACGATTTGCGTCTTCTTTTTGTGATTTCACACTCATTTGTGGCCGGACAGCTGTATTCTATGTTACCTGCAAGTGAATGACAGAGAAGTTAGTGGAAAGAATCTGACAATGGTATTAAAGGGTTTGAATTGAGTGATCATATTTAATGTGTGTGTTGAATGAGATTTGTATGATGTAATTGATTATCTTTTCCCTTTCATGTCATGTGTCCGTTCTATTCAACAATAGACACAATAACCCACCCTATCAAATGTCTAGTATTAGAAGGAAAGCAACAAACATTAAAGAAATACAGAGATTCAAATAAATATAATACATTTAACAACATATACCGGTAGTAACTTACCGACTAACCAAAAAACAAGAGCCAAAACATTACATTGCTGATGAATGTTTAAAACCTGGCTAACCTTTGCACGTACAGCAGCTTTATTCATGTATTCTGTGCGGCTCCTATGCCCTCCACGGCAATGGTCCATCTAAAGCCACAATAGCCGGACGAGAAAGCCGGACTTGTGCCTCTGACCACTTTACATAATACTGAGGTAAACTCGTACCTGTTGTTGTTACCGCTGTTGCCATTGTTGACTATTTACATAGAGCACCGGCGAGGACCCTGATGCATTATTCAGCTGCAATGTCTGACTCCAATGAAAAAGAGTTTCATTGCTCTACTATAAAAGAGCTGTCTCTGGTGCGCCCCTGCATCGGTAATAGGCAGGGATATTCTTCCGCTGTTGTCTGATTCCTTACATTTCACTGACTTCAGATCTTTTCAATAAAGGGAATCAATAGAATAGAAGCTTCAGCATAGGAATTTGAATTATCCACCTTTTCAATTGTCTTGCAGATATAAAGGTTTTGACATTGATATTACTTAAGCTTTACTTTTTCTAACTGTATTATAAAATCATGTTGTAATCTGTACTGACTTACAATACATTATAATAAACGGAGTGCTCAAGAAATGAAGAATGTCAACCTGAGTATGTGTAATGTGCCATAACTGAATATGCGACATTGTGTGAAGGCTGTTTGCGTTAGATTAAGAGAAAGCCAAGTAATATTCCATGGACATCTCTTGACAAGCCCACCAACACCCTCTGACAACTTATGCAATTACATTAACAATATTGGACAGATCAAGTCGGAGGTCCCAAGCTGTTATAAATAATTAGAAATTCCAGCACATTTTTGTAATCGAAATCATTATGTTAATTCCTCTCCTCTTTTGGGATCATTGGTAAATAAAGGTGTGAGGGAAACGCCTGATGAGCTTTGATTGGCTTTTCTCTGGTTGTTCTCTCAGTTGTTACAGAGTAATGTGAACATAATAATGGAATCATCATTTGTAGAACTGCTGTATATTACTCTGCAGCAATGACCAAATACATTGTTCAACTGATACAAAAATAGAGAGTTTTCTGTCAAAAGCTGGTAAAATGCAGACAAAACCAAAGCACACTGAAGGGTTGACGTTAAAAAGCCTTTATTATAGCATGGCTTCTTTGAATTAAAAACCGCTCAGACAAGCCTTCTTCAGGGTGCACACCTGAAGAAGGCTTGTCTGAGTTGAAACGCACTTTTTCCATTCAAAAGACGCTCCAATGCTTTGGTTTTGTGTCTGCATTTTACCGTCTTTGGCAGACAAGAGCACATGACTGGGCGTTGTTTTAATACACCTGGACATCCATGCAACGGTCCCCAATTTAATCTTTATCCTTTAACTAGATTGTGAATTTGTCATCTTATATTTTACCATTGTTACATAGTAAATCTTTCATTTTTTTCTGGTTTCATTTTTTTCTGCAGTGTCCATGGAGAGGTTTGTAGCTTTGCCTGAAAATTTGTCATAAACGTATCTATGCTGCATTTTCCCTAATTTCATTAACATGTTTGGGTGTTTTTTTTATCATCGCAAAAAATAACTTCAATGACTTGTAGTCTTGTAGTAACTGGAGTCGCCCTTGAGTTTTTACTTGGCTGTTTGGTGTCACCTGCTTGTCTCCGTGGAAATAGACAAGTTAAATTGAACGTTCCAGACGAAGCCATACTTTCTCAAGCAGACCATGCATCAGGAAAGTCACACACTGCACATTTAAGGGATTCCAGTGTAAACATTGTCTCATTAAAGCAGTTTAAAACTAAAAATCTCTTGGTCGCGATGGTCGGCTGTGTGCCTATCCATTATTTGAGGTTATGCTATGGTTACCAATAACCTAATTGTGAAAAGAGAAGAAAAAGATTTCCCTCCTTCTTTCTTGATAAGTATCTGTCTCAATCTATTTTATGGCTTCTCCGGACCCATGCCAGGGCACAGGGGGAAAAGTCAGGTCTTGTAAGTAAATTACACTAAAATGGTAAGTATTTCTCATCAAAATCAAAAGTGACTTTTACAGGCTTTCTGTCAAGGTCTATTACTTCACATAAAAGAAGGCCAAGAAGTTCAGTTGCTTTCAAGCAATTTTACACTTGGGTTCAAAATGGAAAAAAACACTGTGTCCCATGTTTTTGATTGGTGGCACACGGGAAGTCCAGCTATGATTGGGGAGCAACCGGGGCGGTACATCAGGAATGGATGGGTATCAGGGCTGACATTAATTTGGACCTGGCCTTGACTAATGGAACTATCTTCATATGAGAGTTCAAGGGGCATTTTCTGAATGAATAAGTGCTAGAAGATGGATATTCACTGCACCTCTATTGAAAAAGAGACAAATGGCTAATTCAAGTTATGCAACATGCCAAAACTCCTATTTGTAAGAGTCTTAGTGAGAAATGTGTAATGTCATTGCCTGATGACTTTGTTATTCCTTTAATGAATCACTTATCATCAGCAGCCCTCTCATTTCTTCAAACGCTCTCCATCTAACTGTTCATGTTTCCTTTCATCAGTTTTGGAGGGCGAACACCTTCCACTAAACAAGGCCTTTTGCCTTCGAAGTCTTGGACTCTGGTCTGATTATTATGCCATTAAGCCTCTTTTGCCCTCCTCTGAAGCAGCAGCAGGGTCCCTCTCCAATCTAAAGAAGTCCTGGGTTTTTCCCCTCCTTTCCCTGAAATTACCCGGCGACGCGTGCCTGAGTTTCTAATTGGCATGGCCGTCCCTGGAGACAGCCCCCTCCCTTCTTCCTAATGAAAAGCCTCGGCCTTAATTACACTTTCCAAACGCTGATTGTTATTGACAAAACTCCTGTGGCTCAGACAAACGACGGCAGATTAGCTCCATTACAGGCAACCCTCCAAGAAGAAAAAGAGGGATTTTGAATCGACAATACAAAGTGTGGGGAGCTTTCTATGTTTTTTCTATGTACCTTTGACTTAATTGTTTGGGCCGTAGCTCCACTTAAGTTTCTTTTTTCTTCCATTGTGAAGAAGTCAGTGTACAATGACTTAGGAAACAAAAGGCCATGGTGTGTTGCTTGAGTTGGTGAAACAAAATGCTCATCTTTTTTCAACTGAGGATTGCTGATGGCTGCATGAGCAAACATGAGGCTTTGGCCTAATGCTTTTGTTTGTCTGCAAAAGGTACATAGACTGTCTAAATCTGATAGGGCCATGACAGCCAAAATCAACACCTATCAGAGAAACAGTCCAAACATGATCTGTTCATGAAGATTTTTTGGAAAATACTGAAAGACATGCTGGGATTGTCAATTGTGAATGAAACTACTGGTAGTTCACATGTGTCATTGATGTGTTTTTTTTTTTTTTATTTCTGTGTATTAATGATCACTGTTTTGTAGAAGTTAGGTCAGTTCAACAGTCTCTATCTTTCAAATGACTTAATAGTCAACCGCTCCACATCAAGCCTCACTTATAGGTTTTTACAGCCTTGTCTGACATATTTGAATTTATATTTATGTCATAATTATTTAAATGATTAACGGCTCTAAGAGAGAGCAGAGAACATAAAAGTAATGAGAAATAGATGAATGAATTAATAAATAAATCTACAACATAATGTGTGGTCATGAACACACTTACAATTACTCAATTACACAATTTGTATTAGATCAATCATCATATTAATAGAAGAGGTGGCAGAGCAGCCAAAGAAATTGTACTCAACAAAGAGTAAAGTTACTTCAAAATATTACTTGCGTAAACCTAGGCTTGTTTCAGCCTTTTTTGCAGTTCTCCTGGACATGTTTAAAATGTGAGCAGTGTACAACTTTTAAAACATAAAGTGCAAATCAAATCATAATTGAGTAATTAGACTATATGTTTTTTTTTTTTTTTCAAAAAAGACCTTTTGTATCAAGACGATCAATTACTACCACGTTTTTGCAATGGGATGTTGTATTGTGTGTGTGATGGTTTTCTCACATCATTAGGTATACCTTGTATTGTCCTTTTGAAAAAGGCTTTGCAGGCCTCACACGAGGCCACTCCATAGTGATACCCAGAGGCTATATCTCCACAGACCAAGCACAGCCTCTTGGGAAGGGAGTTCAACATGTATTCGCATTTAATAGACGAGTCGTCCATGATAGTGCTGGAGCAGTCATCGTAGCGTTTGCGGCAGGATCCAGGGCCGAGCCCGCCAGGGGTGAACATGGGAGGAGAGTCCAGGCCGTTGGAGTGGTTCATAGTGCTCACATAACCCCACTGGCGTCAGAGTTGCCACTGGGACTGTGATGGCTGACTGTGTCAATGACTGAGGATGGACTGGATGGCTCTGTCTTGATGTAGGACCCACAACTAGAAGGCAGGTGCCGGTCATCAGCAGCCATTCTATTCAGAAGCCTGCGAGGGAGGGGAGGGGGGTAAGTGGACAGAGAAAAAAAATTAATCTCTGCTTTAAAGTAACGTTGTACCCCTTAGGTAACCCCTAAAGTTGGGTAAAGAACCCTAACATCTTAAGCCATTTTGTATTTAAAGTGCATTGATTGTTGATACCATATGATTATTGTATCACATTATTTTTTATTCAACATTACATTGTTCTGTGTTTTTTTCAAGAAGGACACAGAGAGGCTCCATAGATCCATTTCCTGTCTGTGAAAATGCTATACAAATAAACCTTACTTACTTACTATAGCCACTTACAACAGCAGTCACACTGTATTTGTGAATATTGCTTAAATCAACACATTTTAAATGTATAAATGTAAAACTATACAAATCTGATTTATCATAAAGACGAACTCCAGAAAATACTTGTCCATGTCAGTACGGTAAAGTACTGCATACAGCACTGCCCCCTTGATAACCTTTAATTCAAAAATGGGAGAACAACTTGTGAACCCAGCTAGGGGTAATATGACTGCAGCGGCCTGGCAGAGGAGATGGATACACAGTGTACTGAAGATGTGGTGTAGACATAGTGACCTGTTAGGGTCAAGGCAAGGTTACACATGAACATATAGACGCACTTCTTTGCATTGGTTACCGCGCAAAGGTCAAAGGTCTCCTGCACTTGCCTGCATTAACAAAATTGAGCCTTGTGTGGCTTATGCAAATGCAGGCCTAGGGGCTCCTAGTGAGTGGCAGCTAGACAGACCAAGTTGTGTCTTACCACATTAGCTTCATTAGCATATTGCCAGCTAATGGTAATGTTTACACTTTTGACATGAGAGTTTAGCATCAGCACAGGGATGTTCAGGCTTTCTGCCTGATGATAGCTGTCTGTCACAGAGCACCTGAGAGGAGCCTCTGGCCTGTCCCTATTGGTCCATCCAAGTACCTCCTGCTCAAGGCTGATTTAATTGTAAGGGTGTGCAATGGAAAGGTTCAGCTCAGGGGTCACAAGGTCAACCTTATTTTCTCACCCTGCCTCGCTGGGCCTGTGGAGATAGGGGTCAGCATGTCAAATTAGATCTCATTCCCGGGTTTCCCTCCCTGCTGTCATGTATATTCATCTGAGCTCCAGGTGCCACCACTTCTGGAAATTCTGAAAAAGGTTAACAGCTAAAATAAATAATAAAAATGTCTCCTGTTAAAACAGTTGACCTTGTGGAATCCGTCTTTGGTCTGAACATTCTATTAAATCAACTTTCCAAATAATGTCAACAAAACAAAAACACACACTAAAATGGCTATTATTTTTATTAAAAGAAATTGTGCCTTGTTTTGCTCATGTCCTTACACACACACACACACACAAAATCAAAAATGTTTTTTATTTAATGCTTGTCTAGAAATGCTTGTGAATGATAATTGCACCAACTGCATGTGTTTAAATGAATGCACTGCTCTGTTTTCATCTGCTTTATGTTCTATATTTTAGATGAATATGTGCACCTGAGCCAAAGGGCACATGCCCTTGGCTTAATAAAGGCTATATATTAAACATAGCAGAAGAAGATGGCTCCATTTAGCTTTTATTTCACAAATTCAGAGTAAGCTTAACCCTGGTTCAAAGGCCATCCTCCGGTGACACTTAGCATAATTGCATAAGTGTCTTAACTGTTTCCCCTCCGGCTCTATGTGGTCATTTATAATAAATGTGTGAGCCCGCCTCCCTTAACTCATTCGGCTATGACACATTTACTATGACTAAGCTTATGTTTTAACAAGCTGCATACTTTGATTAATGACACAGGGGCAATACTAACCACTTGAACCAAAGTTATTAATCAAACAGACTACAACAATTGTATAAATATTCGTAATCTCTAATGGGCCTGTTCTGATTTGAATCTATAGCTACAATTGTATATGAAAATGAATCAAGAACATTAAATAGTATGACAGCAGCAATGGTCCTAATAAATAATTCAATATGAGGACCACATGCTAATTGGTTTGTGTGCTACACAGGGGAGCCTGGAAAAGGTGTGCTAAAATGACTGAGAACTAATACTCAAAAATATAGTTGTGCCTTCCTTTCTTCCTCAAAAGCATTTCAAATTGTGCTGTCTGCTGCCCAAAGGAGCTGCTCGTCTAAGATACACTATCTCCCTTTCTCTCTTTTCTCTTCTGTACTGCCTTCTTTTGTTCCCTTTGTACCGATCAAAATTCATGCTGAGTAGTGGGTTATGGGCCTGCAATCGCACACTGTGCAGTTTGGTTTTAATTTGATTCCACCTGGCCCTCCTAACTGCATTTCAGATCCCTAATATCATTCCAGTGGTGCTGCTGTGACCAGGATTAGGCGGCCTAATGATCCACCGTCTCGTCTCACACTCCTCTTCACTTCCTGAACAGAACTGAGAGCTCCTTTCCCTCATGTCTCAGCACTTCCTCAGCAGTGAACATTAGACAATAGTGTCGTGAGAACGTGCTACATCCGGGAGTTAATTGACTCGATTTGTAGGTATTCCTGCTGAGAGGCATGCTCCTCTGCTGATCTTTGAATATGTACAGCCCTCTCCCAGATGTCTCCTGTGCTATAGCAGAGGGGATGGTGATTCAGATGACAATGGAGAGCCCTGGATAGAGGATCTTGTAAAACCAGTGGTCCCGGATTCAGCGCAACTAGGATCAAGTCAATTAGCACCTGACAGACCTGTTCCTATTACAGACAGTGTCAGCATAGCCACATTGACCCTTTTCAGGAGCCACTGTCACACACAGCTCTGATAGACAGAGCAGTGCAAACCAACTACAACCAAAGTAATACCTTCAGACTGAGGTGTGTCACCAGAGCGTAAGGAATGAGAGCTCTCCAGGGAAATGTAAATGGCATGAATGTGGGGTCCGGCGCGCCCTGGAGAAAAGGGGGGAAATTGAGGTTCAGACACTCAGCTGAAATATGGAGCACGCCTGGTGCCAGGTTAACGACTGTCAAGGGAATAAGGGCTGTGGCCTCCAGAGACAACACACATGTCCCTGTGCTGCACTGGCTCACTGCACATGGGACTGTGAACATTTAGAAGGCAGAGATCTTGTGGGAAAGGGGTGATGGTTGTAGTTTGGTTAGAGGCAAGTCCATTCTCCATGGGGACTAGGGGGGAGATAGTCCCCTAATTTTAGAGTTTCTCATTCATTAATGAGAAACTCATTCACTCTGGCAAAAAGAGCCAACCTTAAGGGGAGGATATGCCAGACACTGAAGAGAAGTTGACAGAGATGTATGATATGCCGATATGTGGAGGCAAACAAAAGCCAGTCCAGACGACAAGAAACACGTAAAGAAGGAAGCAGGCAGTAAGTGATACATTACGGCACAAACAGAGGGTGAATGTCCCGTGTTCCTACCACTGGAGGGCCAGAGTCTGGATCAATAGCCCGTAGGCTAGAGGCTAGTGCCGGGTTACCACTGGGAGAGTAGGCTGCACTGTGGCTTTGGCAATTAAGTTTTTCAATGTGCCGAAGAGTATTATATTTAGCTTTAGCCCAGCAAGCCGCAGTGGTCTTTATAAAGCCATGAGCTCACTCCACTACGACAACATGAGCCTGAGCTCCAGCAGCTCCAGAACAGATCACATCTATTGATCTGCTCTTCTTCCTGTTGAGAGCGGCCCTGGCAGCAGTCTCTGGCAGCAGAGCGCTTGTGTGCCTGACGTAAACTGTCTGGGTCACTCGGGGCAGATCCAGTTCTAACAATGGGCGCAGTTCAGGAAGTAAAGAGCACGTGCCCATTGTCAAGGGGCATGGCCGCGACCAAAACAGATTATATTTCTCAATGAAAAAAAACCAACATATTCATGGGACAAATTTCACACTGTTCTTTTTAAACGGATGAATAAAGAATACTTATTGTGTTTTTCTATGTATCTGGGAGAAAACTAAAATATGCAGATGAATATTTTTTTGTTCCTTGTAAAACAACATAAACACAGGTTCACTAACTTACTGTTCCTTGCTCTTCATGTGAAATTTAACTTTAATAAGCAGTCTGAAATTTTTGATGTTGGAAACCGGTTACATGACAATTTTGAACCCTAAATTTGTACTTACAATTCAAAATTTGTAAGTAAATACAGACAAGAGGGTGGGAATAGGTGGTAGGTGAATATTTTGTAGTACTTAAGCATTAGTTCCAGGACAATACAAATGTACTCAAACATGCATGAATCAATTCATCCTGTGGGTAAACTAATGATGAGAGAATACGGCTGTAACGAGATCAAAATTTCAATAGATTTACAATAGTACCTCTTTAAATTTGATATTATTAATTGTAATCTTTTGACAGCATAAATAAATACTGGCATAGGCTGATGACATCAGGCACAATGTTGTCCTGTAATTTGTAACTGATACACTGGCGCCAATATCACAGTACCGCTGCAACAATACCAAGAATCTCACTCCTGTACACTCACTTCTAAGCAAGGCTCTATAGAATATACTATAGCCCGGTGAGTTGTGCAGGTGTGGACACAATGGATGGAGGCATAAGACAAAGAGCCTGTCCAATTTGAGCCATAAATTATCCTGTTCATTAAAAAGGCAAATACAAACAAACACAGACATACATGAAAATGATAATGAAGAGGCAGAAAAGCACAGGTTTATCAGGTACGTTCAAGCATTTGAACACAATCCACAGTGCAAATGTTTGCTCTGTCTCAGTCTGCGTGCAATACGCACTCATTCTAAGATTTAAATCACCCTAAAAGGATTGGAGGATTTTGAAAAGACTTTTTTAAGGTGATTTATTTCAGCATGTACTGCAACTGCAGCCTAATTCTAAAATATAGATTCAATTAACTGAATGCATTTTTAATGTCATTATAATTTAGGGAATTCTGACCTTTCACAGTGCGTTAACGGTGCTTTCAACAGACTTTATAACTGCACTTCTAAAATTTGATAATTGAACTCATTCAGGTTCCTTTCCTTTGATTATCATCTGCCAGTCTTAACTCTGAGCGTTATGATGCATTATGACTTTGTGTTTACCATTAACACTGCTGTTACAAGTGTATCTAAGCACACAGAGCTCTAGCCCCTAGCTTCATACAAACTCATCTGCACCAGCTGCTGATAAAAGGGAGAAACTACATTGAAATATATTGGTTTCAACTCATACACCGCCATTATTCTGAATTCAAAAAGGCAACGAGTGGAGCAGAGGACGGTGCATTATGTGTGCCACTCTTGCCAGGCCCAGAGAGAAGACTTGGTGAAGCTGTCAATGAGAATCACAGGCTGCAACTGTGACGACCCGTTTCAATATTGATTTCATAAATAAACAAAGCTAACCATCGATCCTAATGTTATTCTGCATTTCATTTACTGCTCTGAAACATAGCTTTCAAACAACAAGCTGCTCGATACCAATACGCTTTTCTGATTAACAGCTTACAGTTATCCAGCCTACATCAGACTCTTAAGTGTAAATGTGAAATTAATGAAGAAATGCTCAATAACAAAGAGAAAGACCACAATACACTCATATAATTTAATGATGAGTCTAGCTCTGCTGCGGTGAGTGACACACACTGACACATACACAACAGTTTAGCTAAGACTAGCAGTGAGGGTACCTCAAAAGGGGAAGAGAGCTTATGTACACCTGTACAGTCATCTACAGTTGCAAAGAGGATTTTTCTATCTGAACATCTTGTTTCTGCTTTCTTGGCTGTTCTAATAATACTAAAATGGTTTTGATTTAATGATTTATTAGTTAGTTATATGTTAGGCTGTTGTTTTTAAATGCAGAGCGATCTCAAGTTTGCCATGGTTAGATAATGCGACAAACTTAAACCATTGAGGTCAGTAATGGTTTGAGAGCTTGGAAGTTTTTGCCTGAAAGAAGGCGATATACCTGCCCTTTGCCTTTTTGAGACAAAGTTGTATCTTGTACTGTATCTTGCAATCAGATTTGTTGAGGGAAAACCTCATCTATTGCATCTAAAGTGTGCAAAACTATTCATTGGCATCTAAAAGTAACGAAAAATTGTATTGAAAAGAATGCTTTGGGATAGACTAAACACACAGAGCATCTCAAATGTGGACATCCTGTCTGTGCATCCCTTTGGCCTGCAGTGAGATAACATGCTCCCCTCCCCCACACAGAGGCTGAGTGACATATTTACAGGAAAAGTAATGATACTAGATACCAGAAATGAGAGGGCTCCAGCGTGGCCAGGGGACGCAGGAATCTCTCTAATGAATTGGACAAAGCCCTGTTGGTACAAGGAACAAGGTTTCAGAATTGAATCAAACTCAAAGTAAAACATGTTTCTGACGATTGTCGCATTCAAACTCAGAATACAGAATATACAGGGTGGGACAACTGGACAGTCCACCACAGGCCCATAGTGGCATGGTCACGCTCAGCCAGGAGCCTCTTCTGGTAATGTATTCTGAAACCAAATTACCGTAAGCTGATCCCATCTGGATAGTGTCTGTGCACGGCTGCTTTGGTTACCCACCGCTGCCTCCAGCCCGTGATAGAATCTCCATGAAGACAGCAAAAATCTGATTACCCCAATAACAATGAAACACTTGGTCAAAGAGCAAAGAGCTTTTAACTTAAGATACACTAATGCAATTCCCGCGCCTTGTTTTCTGAAACCTAA
Source organism: Mugilogobius chulae (assembly GCA_038363315.1). NCBI lineage: Eukaryota > Metazoa > Chordata > Actinopteri > Gobiiformes > Gobiidae > Mugilogobius > Mugilogobius chulae. Next base: position 419,714 of record CM076406.1, read on the forward strand.
TAAGAATCAGGCGAGCAGTGCGTTTGCAGCCTCTAAAGTAGCAAACCGGGAATGAAGTCAAACAAATTGAAATCTAATTCATCAATGTGTGGTCACTGTTTTCTGCCGGTCTACCAAATAAATGAAAATGTTTTTATTTGATGAAAGGAAATTGAAAAGCCTTTAGCCTAAAGCAATGGGCATGTTTAAGTTGTGACAGAATAAATGAGCGGAACAATTCACATTATAAAAAAAGACAACCCAATGTTTTCAAAAACTTAACTGACAAGACAAGAACCAACACAAGATGACAGCTCAAACCATTACAATACTGAACAAAACATATCACTGTTCTTATATTTAAATGTTACAAAAAAAAGGAGCAATATGTGAAACTTGTACGTACGAAATTTGAACTAAAGCAGAGATTGTCAGGCGTTGGGGAAGCCCTGGGGTCAGCCTATAGAGTGCACACTACCACGGTGCTGTGCTAATTACATGGCGTGCATTGGTCCCACTAATCCTCTCAGACAAGAGGGGCAGAACAGAGGGGCAGGATGGAGGGGCAAACAGAGGCTGAGAGGAGAGCGGAGTGAGGCCAGGCACACAGCAAAAAGAGCAGCCCACTCAGGCCAGCGCTGGAGAGCTCCCCCGTCACAACTTATCACAGCGCGCGCAGCCCCTTCACTTCAAATGCATTTGGTCTGGAGAGTTTTGGGGAATATTTTTATTAATTTACAAATTATTGCATAAACTATTATGGATAAATCAGTTTGTTTTTCTGCACTTCACAGCTAAGTAAAACAGGTTTATTAAAAATCTACTTATGTAACATAAGTTAAGATGCAAGCACTGCACTGTGTCAACATATTTCTTCATCATCAATGCTTGAAAATGTGGAAAGTAACATATTACATAATACAAAAAAAATGGCTAAAATTTTTGTTATTTGCGTATGTGTATAATTTCAGCAAATTATTTTAAGCTATATTCCAAGTAATTTAAACAATACTAGTCTTTTTAAATCAATATATTTGCAATCACAACATAACCAAACTGAATAAATAAATAAGCATATGTGAAACAATATGTGGTTTTAAGAAAAATGAAATTACTGAATTAAAAAAAAAAAAAAGTTTTTAACTTTTTTTTTTTTTTTTTTACAAAAAGGGTTATCTAAATGTACACTAAAACCCCTAAATATTTTTTTTATATAAGTTGCTGGTTTTATTAGCAACTTATTGATTATGTGCATCTGTTCAAGTAATATCATAACATACGGAAAATGTTTACAATAGTATGCTTAGTTAGTAGAAATGTTTTTTTGTTTTTAATTAAGTTGTACTAAACAACAACAAACATTAATACTTCATGTTTAGAACTGTTAAAACGCACAATTGAAAAACATAATAAACAACAAAAACACTTGTATATACTTTAGTCTGCGTGAAAACAAGACTAACTAAAATTTCCTGACTAAGAACAGAATATTTGAAAGAATAAACAGAATTATTATAAAAAATTATTTATCTCTTTTAATGAGAATATTGTCATGAAACAAAATATCAAGTATATTTGTCGTGAGCTTAATGACATGTTCACACACTTATTTTAAAAGTAAAGGTGATAAGTCTCATGTTGAAACTGTGATTCTGTGTTTTGTTTTAATAAAATAAACATTTGTTTTACTCAAGGACACAGTCCTAGCTGCAGCCGCTGCTTTACTTATCGGCCCTCTGCACTTACTTTGAAATGGCCTTTTTGGACATAATTTTACTTTTTATTACTGCAAGTATTCCCACATTATTTTACTCCGACATAATGTAATAGTGCGCTAACAGAGTCATTAACACATAGACAGTTATTCTAACGAGACAATTACCTTTGTCTCTTTGGAAAAAAATCCACTTAGTTACAGAGCACGCAAAATCAATTGGCCATGCTCTGAAATATATTTCAGAATATAGGGATTGTCATCATTAAAAAGGACAATAATCACCAGGCTGGATGAAGTACATTATGAAAAAGAAAAGTAGAAAACATGGAAAAAGTGACATAAGTGCGGAAGAAAGTTTGACAGAACAAAACACAGACAGAACTCAAGAAAAGTGTGGTTAGTGAGAGAAGAAAGGTGCACCTACTGGTTATGATAGCTGAGAGGGTCTGGAAGACAAAGTTCTGAAATGTCCATCAGTCCAATTTTAGCATTCCAGGAATAAGAGCAGAGGACAGAGAAAACAGTTGAGAGCTTCTTCCAGACGCAGCACAGCACCTCAGAGACAGCGGCGAGCAGGAGCCCTTCCAGCGGCAGTCCCCCCGGCCTGCACAGGTATGTGGCACTGGGACGGGCTAGGAGCGTGCATGTGTGGCTCTGACACAGGACAGTGTGGAGAGAGTGTGAGAGAGGCAGAGGGGAGGGACCAGGAGCAGCACGCGGCAGTGGGATGAGCGCTAAGATGGAGAGAGCATGAGAGCGCGGCTGAGAGGAATGACTCTTTCCATGCTCAGGATAGGGCTCTTTAAGACTCCAGGGCTTGATGAATATGGAACAGCTGCTGTTGGCTGGCTCCGAGGGGCAGGACTTAAAGCGACAGAGGGGCCGGCGGAGCTCCGGGAGGAGGGCTCCTGCACTCACTCGTACTATGAGCCTAGAGGAGGCAGACAGCAGCCGGCACGCCACAGGACCACAGCACCACAGCACCACAAACGCGGGATAACAATGGGACACAACTACAGGACAGACTTCAGTCAGGAGCCACAGAGTCAAACAGAACTGCATGTCATCTTATGTTCACTTACAGCCTTAAATGAATAAATCTGCATATGTTTGCTTATCATTTTAATATAATTCATTGTTCATATTCTGTTTGTCTATGCATCATCCCAAGAACAACAAACTACACTTGAAAAGTTGTCATGTGTAACATGATTGAAAACACACAAAACAAACTTGTCCATCTTGACAGAGCACACTTTCCTTTTTAAAAGCATAGCTTTTAAGCCACAGAAAACAGTAAATGCATTTATTGAGCTGGTGGCTTGCTCTATTTGAGACTGCACGTGAGGGGACTATTGTGAAGCATGCATCACTTGTGAGAGATGATCTCAGTTCAAACTCATATTCTGGAAGCCCTTCAGCTTCTGCAGCACTGGAAAATCCAGCTCTGTCTTGTCTTTCTAAGCGCCTGTGTTTCAGTGTTGATGAAGCCCAGTAAGAATGTAGAGAATGCAGATACCATTTCACAGACAGTGAGGGTCTGCATGTCACTGTATCCCACATTATAAGAAAAGAGATTACCATGGGATCTTATTCAAGAAACGGGGGTTGGGGGGTCTACGGACACTGTTTCAAACTAACAAGACAAGGATAAATATTTTCGCCAAACCAATCCAGTCACACAGAGCTCTAGATGCTAAAGTCTGGATGTGCAGAGAAGCACCTGTGGGATCGAACTGCAGCCTCTGTCCAAAGGAGTACGCACGGGTGGCTTGTACTCCTGCCTTTCTCTCTGAAACAGGAACTGCAAAAGCCCTGGAGAGGAATCCAGTTGCATTCATCAGCCCACGTTTCTGTAATCAATGCAAAAACATCACGCAATGGCTATTGATAATCACAGGCCTATTGATGAGCAGCGGTGGTGTCTCCAAAGCCCACATCACACAGCATGGGTCCCTTTTATGACACTCCGAGACTTACAGAAACAAAACACAAACATGATTAAAGGTAAAACAAAATGTGCTACATTCAAACAATAAAAAGAAGAGCTGCCTCTGGAGGAGACCTGTTTCTGTTTGTCTATTTATTACATATGTTTATTGGATTCTGACATGTATGAGCTACTCCAAGCTCCTGTCAGAGAGCTGATACATGAAATCTGTTTGTGACAGCTGATAAGCCAGTAAGAAATGAAAAAGCACCTTGACTTCAATAAGTCAAAAAAAAAAACCTGTACACATGGCCAACAATAACAATAACAGCAACAATAAAACCAAAGTATTTGACCTTTTTCCAGCAACCTGCTAATTAAAATTATACTGAAGCAAGCTGGGAGTATTTTCCAAAACCAATTTAGTCTTACTTTTCAGAGATAACACACAATTGCCTGGCATTTCCAAACGAAACAAACAAAAAAGGGGGTTACAGGTGGTGTCTTCAATGTTGCAATAAATTCTTCTTTTAATGAATTAAAACTTGCATAAACTTTAATGCAACTCTTCAAACGCAACAAAACGAGACAAAGTACATAGTGCATGATGCAGTGAGTCTTACTTGCACTGGTCATGCCACTTGTCCGGGTCCTCAGCATGATGCCCGGTGCATGGTGCGAGCGCAGCGGGATTTAGCTCCTCTAGTCCAGTGGTCCGGGCTGTAAAGGCGCTGTGCTGTGGCTGTGCGTCTCTGCGTGCGCCGTTACTGCCACAAACCAGAGACACCCCATCCACCCCCTCCTCCGGTGCGCGCCCTGTGGCAAAACCAACACCTCCTGCATGCAAGGGAACTCGGGTGAGCGAGGTCAAAGCTGGTTTAAAAACTACATAAAGTGAGAAAAAAACCTTTAGCATTTGCTTATAATGTTACAGTCTGTACTTTAGATTCAATTATTAAAAAAAAGTCTGTCATTCACATATATTCTTTATTTGCTAAACTTTTTGTAGCCCACGTGTTCATTCACACTTAATAGCTAAATCGGCTGATGTTCAACCAAGCTAATTGTTTTCTTCAAGTTTGCCACACTTACTCACGACACAATTTGAGGGCTTTTTCACTCGAGGAAACGTCAGGTGACAGAAGACAGAAAAAGGGTGAACGCCATGGCCACGACTGCCCGCGGTTTCCACTGTTGATGAATAAATAACAGCACAATAGCAGCCGCCTGCGTCTCGTCTGAGGCAGATCTCCGCTGGTAGATCACATAACCCAGGCAGCCCGCGTCCACAGCTGCACTTTGCTCCGCATTTTAGGCCCCATTCACAAGCACTGCTCCTGCTGCTGCCGTAATCAGGACAGGCTAAATCTAAAAGGTTTGTAGCATGATGAGGTTAAGCTAGGTTCAGTCACACAGAAAGTCAACCTGTGATGTGATGCCACTCAATTAAACCAGCCTTAAACCCACTGCCAGCGAGAATCCAAAGGTATTATCTGTCTGAATTTTCTCAAATATTTGTCAAAAGATTGAAGCATAATTGCACATCAATTGCAATCATTATTGTTTCTTTTGTGTTTTCTTAAATACCACACTTCAGTCTGCACCGGGCCCTGACAGCGCCAACCGACTCCATGGTCTCCACTAGAGGGAGGGCTATCTCAACACACAACCAACTGCAGCAGCAGAGGTACACTTATATACAGTATTTACTACTCAGACTTACTAGTGTAATTCATTGACTTAATGATGAATAGGACAGTATCAGGAACTATTTAACAGGGTGCATTTATTTGTAACACAAAAACTACCGTAAAAATAAAAGTATCTTATGACTATATATTTAGTAACAATAAAAAAAATAGGCCTAAGTGATGCTGAGAACTTTTAAACAGAAAAGTTTATATGTACAGCAGAATTCGCTTACAATAAGTTATTCAAAGTGCGTAATGCAGGAAAATTGTCACTGGAAAAATGTCAGTCGTAAAGTAACTAACATTAATCTAAATTTGGAGTTGTTTCATACTATTTTACTATAGGATTTGTCAATAGAACAACATAGTTTGCTTATTATTCACAGTTTTCAAAATCTACAAAAAAAATCATCACTATATCCAACGATATATTAAACATTAAAGTTGTATTTTCGAATATATATTTTTTAATCATTCAGTGATTGCTTTTCTTGGTGCAAATTCAAGAACTTCAGACTAAATTGCTCTCTCACCATATCAGCTATAAGGTCTTGTTTTTTTGTTTTGTTTCTTTATATTTAGAATTTTATGTTTTTTGCATAAAATGTGTGTTAATGTTTTAACATGCAAGTGTATGCTGTTTAATGATGTCAGGTGATGATGACGATTTATTGGGACAATTTTGATATTGACATCACAATATTATCAATATTGTTACATTCCTATTACTAAACTCAGTCAATTCAAAAGCAGCAACAAGTATTATAAACTAGTGGTTCTCAAATGGTTGTCCCTGGGCCTTGTGTTCCTTAATGACATTGATTATTACTTGAACTCTACAATTATTTGTAATGATCAATCACAAACATGCAAGTTCTAAGACAAAAATAACTAAACTAAGTAAAAATGACTCAAGATCTAGACTTCAGTATTCTCTACTCCTGTCTGTTTAGTGAAACTTAAATGAAACGAGTCACTGCAGTGTATTTATCAGTTGCTAAAATGACCTGCAGGTCATTTGTAAACACTTTGAGTTGTGCGAGGAGCACAAGAATCAGTTCATTTTTTTTAGATACTGTAAAAGGACCATTAACCCAATAAAAATAAACTTATTTATGTAGTGGCCCTTCTTGGGTGAATAACAATTGGTGATCGAAAGAAACATAAATCAAACACTTTTAATTTATTCAGACAGTAAAATGATGCTGGTGCTAATGTATATCTATTTCACATTGTTGTTATTGTCTTCGCTCCACAGTTTGTCCTCATACCATTGTGAGTCATTTTGTTTGTTTGACTTTAGGTATTTGACTTGAGAGCTTAGACTGATTCCACCAAAAGCTTGCTTGGGCTGCGACTGCTGGTCCAAGCAGCTCCATAACCTAATTACTGTGCTGGTAATCCAGTGAAAAGAAAAATCAGTGAGAAGAGAGTGGTCGAAGCAGAAAGCAAAATGCATGAAACAACTACAGATACGAACAAGGTCCAAGCATCAATCTCCTGGTCTGCTCCAAAATACTGCATAATTCAACCTCAAACATTTTTCTGAGAGATTGAAACTAAATCAGAGGGTCCGGAGGCTCTCTTGTTCCACCTGCTGTCAGCCGTCCTCCATCCCCACACTCAGTAAATTTCATTTGGAAAACATTTTTTCCCTCTCTCCATCGCTGTTCTTTACCGTCTCCTTTTGAATTCAGCTCAGCAGGGCGCTAAACTCTCTTACTTAAGTTGTATGGACAGGTTGGTTTTAGTGCGACTTGTGTCTGTGCTGAGCCTGGTGTCAGATTGTTTGTGTGGCTTCATGTCTGCCTGTCTGCTTATGTTATATCTATACTTTATGTTCAGATATGGGCTCACACAAACACACACACCTCTCGTAGTGAGATGGCATCACTAGGTGGAGTGGCAGTCTGGAAATGAGATAAGGATGTCTGATTCATAGGATCTGACAGGAAATCCATACTGTGCAATGTTTATAATCCAGGCATTATTACACAGCTAAATGAAAGAACAATAATCCAATCATTCACTCTGTATTTACCTGAGGCAGATTCTCGCTTTTAGAGGAAAGTGCATTGTGCTGTGACCAAGGCTGTAGAACAACTGATAGGCCTGTGTTTTTACATAGCTCTGGGAGAGTGACCAGTGGAGCGCTCTGGCCTCCAGGGAGACTTGTCCACACAAAACAAACTCACCTGTCTGTGCTCTGTGTCGCCCATTACTCGTCATTAGAACAAACAGGATTTAAGGGGAACAAAAGACACAAAAATAACACGTATTGGATGATTTAATTAGTTTGTTTTCAACTTCGCACGCCATCTATGTGCACTGACTTTTAGGAATGTGTGAGTGTTGATTATTGCATGAAAAGTAGCCTTATTTCCAGCCGTGGTTCTCAGGCCCTTATGGCAGTCACTAAAGATTTTAGGTTTTGTTTAAATGAAAAGGAAAAATAAAAAAAACAGATGCAATAGTCTTAAAGGGAACCTATTGCGTTTTTTCTATGTATTTAGGAATAAACTATGATATATCTACATCAGTAATTTACATTTAGTTTTATTTCAAAACACTACATTGATGTAAAACAGCTTAGAAAAAGAAAGAGCTCAATTTACTTCCTGTGCAAAACTGCAGAACGGAAAGCCCCGCCTCTTCATTGTAAAATTTTGATGTAACACGCAGTAGATTTTAAATGTTATTTTAATTGTTGCAAAGTGGCTATGTGACTATTTTGAACCATGCATGCTTTATTAAGAATCTGATGTTTTTGAATAATCACAACTAAATACAAACAAGTGGGCGGGGATAGGTGGTAGGTGAGGACAGTGCTTTTCTGAGCAGCAATCAGCAGCTGCAAGACAATACAAGATTACTCAAACATGCATGAATCATTCTTAATAAAACTTTGAGTAAACTAATGATGAAAGAAGGCGCAGTTGTAACGATGTTAAAGGCTTAGAAAATAGGTCTCCGTTAAAACAACTATATATATATATATATATAATATATATATATATATATATATATATATATATATATATATATATTACCTTATCACCCTCGCGGGTGGTCTCAACTCAAGAGGGTTCTGTGCAGTATCCTTGCTGTTCCTAGGACTGCACTTTTCTGGATTGAGATGTCGAATGTATTTCCAGGGATCTGTTGTAGCCACTCCTCCAGTTTGGGGTCACTTCCCCAGTGCACCGATCACCACGGGCACCACTGTTGCCTTCACCTTCCAAGCCTTTTCCAGCTCTTCTCTGAGCCCTTTGTGTTTCTCTAGCTTCTCATGCTCTTTCTCCTGATGTTGCCACATCCACCACCACGGCTTTCCTCTGCTTTTTATCCACCACCATGATGTCTGGTGGGTTCACATTACCATTCTGTCTATCTGTAACTGGATGTCCCACAGGATCTTGGCTCGGTCATTCTCTATCACCTTCGGAGGTGTTTCCCACTTTGACCTTGGGTTTCCAGTCCATACTCCGCACAGATGTTTCTGTATACTATGCTAGCCACTTGATGTGGCGTTCCATGCATGTTTCCCTGCCAGCATCTTACACCCTCCAGTTATGTGCTGGACCGTCTCAGGGCCTCTTTGCACAACATACACCTAGGGTCTTGTCTGGTGTGGTAGATCTGGGCCTCTATGGCTCTGGTGCTCAAGGCCTGCTCCTGTGCAGCCAGGATGAGTGCCTCTGTGCTGTCTTTCAGCCCAGCCCTTTCAAGCCATTGATTTCTTGAGATCAGCCACTTCAGTAATGTTTTGGTGGTACATCCCATGTAGGGGCTTGTCTTCCCATGATGGTCCCTCCTCAAGCACCTCATCCTCTCTTCTCCACTGTCTGAGACCTTCATTGAGCACGTCATCTGTTGGGGCCTTGTCCTTGATGTACTTATGGATCTTTGATGTTTCATCCTGGATAGTGGCTCTCACGCTCACTAGTCCTCGGCCTTGGGTGAAACCCTCCATGCATGGTGAGAGAACAGAGAACATCTATGTTCTGTATCTCTTCCTTTGGCCACCTTTTTATTCCCTCAGGGTATCTGATTGATCACTGGTAGGGCATATATATATTCTCTCTATATATAATATACTGTATATATATATGTGATTAAACAGAAACAATGCTTTAGTAGCCTGGTTTTTGAGGTTGAAAATGCTAATGGGTCATTACTTTGGAGGAAAAAGATTGAGCACATTGTTAGTTAACAGTACATGGTCAGTTGTAGGATAGAGTCCCATAAGGAAAAGCGGAGAGGGTTAGGAAACACACTGGTACTTATCATAGAGTCTTCCATGGACAGTATGCGCTGCACCTCATTGTGTACGACGAGGGAGGTTTATCTTATTTGGAAAAGTGAAGGGGGCCTGCCCTTATCTGTCAATAAACAGTAATTAGATTTTGTGGCCGATAGCGTCGATTGGTTTCTAATCTAGCTGTCGCCCTAGACGTGTGTAATTAAAATCCCAATTGATAAAGGGGCAAAAGCCCGCCCACACCAGCACTTTAACAGAAGCAACCCCCGACCCCTTCGAAACACAAACAAGACAGAGATATGAAAGAAGGCCTGAGGAGAAAACTGCACTTGGTATTGATCAGCTCTATCTGCCTTCCTATCAATGCCCTTTTCCCCCACAATGAAGAGGCTAGTACAAAGGTTTCAGACGCCAAACTTAACAGCAAAGTCTAAAACCATGCATGTAATTATCAAAAAATGCATCTTTTAATGCACATTGGAATAAAAATGCTGTAATCAACAAATAAATGCGGTGAAATTATTCCTCAGCGTTGAAACAACGTTTCAGACCAATTAGTCCTACAGATAACCATGCAAACTCCCTCCCTGTAAGAACAAATAAATTAAGTTACTTTTTAAAAACTAAAATGTGAAAATTGGACAGCACAGTACAACTAGAAGCATGGCATTAATTAGGTGTACAGCATGTGCAGCTGCAACTGTTTCATCCTTAACCAAGCCTCAAAGTGGTGCCACGACGGCATGAGTGGCACATAATCCATCACCTACAGCCACACTAGAGCACGTTGTCTGCAGGATTCTTTAAGCTGCATAAAGTGGCTGAGAGGGCAGGATCCAGACCATGACCTTTAGTCTGTGACACCACCCCCTGCTGCCATGTGAATGAAGACTGCCCAGCTCCCACTGTTGTGCTCAGCAGCACCAGACAGATCGTGTAAGCGAACATATGTGAAGAAAATGTATCTAGAACATTCGTCTGTATGATAAATCCAAACACAACAAAGTTTCATGTTGTAAAAGAAACAGTCTACATTCTATTACATTCTTGTCAAACTTCACAATGACAGTTGTGTGGATATTACTATACCCTTGAAAACTTTGAAGGAAGGCTGGTGGATATAGAAAACCTTGTCTTGTAATTTGAGATCAGATTCTTCTTAAGAATGACTCCTCTCTTGATAATAAGAGCAGCTCCCCCTGTGGTGCCACAACAGTGTACTGACCTTGTTACCAGGTGCCATGTGTCACAGTGGGTGGGCCCTGCAGGGAGAGGAAGGGGTGAATAGATCATCTCCCTGCCCGCCTGGTGTCCATGCCCTGGCCCCTTTGCTCTCACCATAGAGAGCCTGGTACAGCTTCAGGCTCTGGAGAACATGACTTCAATTAATCTGTGGAAGCCTGCTGCAGTTGTCCCAGTGGTGTAAAGCACATACCACTTAGGAAAATGAAGGTACAGAGTCAGCCCCAAAAATAAACAGAAGGAGGATTATGAGCAAACTGAAACAATATTGAAAAAAGAGAAAAGAAAAACAAATTGAGAGCTCTTGATGAGTTGAAGCAGGTATTAGATGAGAGAGATTGAGATGCCACATTTTCCCCTGTGATTAAAAATGTATGTTGCCACACGCAGCCTTTGGTGTGGAACTCTCCTAGAAAAAGAGCTGGTTAATATTCCGGCCCATGTCTGGCTAATGTCTTAAAGTGATAAATAGGAGGGGGTTGCTGCCTTTTGATTGTTCTTCTCTGGCAGTCTGGGAGCAGTGGCACAGGGGGATTTAAGGTGGAGGAATCCTCTCAAAGCTTCTCATTCATTCACTCTCAGACGCCACATCATTAATTGGGCCTGTCGACATGACTCCTCTGTACCCAGGGCCAGTGGCAGATACCATGGTGGATGAGCTTTTTAAGACAGTTCAAAAGAGTCCTTGCCTCATGAAAGGCATTCAAATTACATGAAATTGCATTCATGTCAAGCCTTGCAGGCATCTTTTGTACAATACACTGGCATAATGTCTTGTTTCTTGCCTTGCTATCCGCGTGAAATCGCTCTCTTGGGACCAAAGGTCTGTATAAAGGGTGTAGAAAGCAGCCATTATATTTTTCACTTTTACGGTCATTATAAATATTGGTATGCAATGGCTTAATGGCTGACCTTCATAATCATGATTCATGATCACTCTTTCTGTTCTTTGAACCAAAATATAAAATATCTAGTGTACTATTTGTGAAAGTATGTCACACTGTTGATCCATCCAGCTTTCAAAATCCAACTTTTTTTGTTAAGGACGTGGTGCCGAAGGTGAGAGCAAAGAAGGACAGATTTGGTTCACAATGTTCACTGTGGTACTCCTTTTTTTAGTGGCCAGGACCCTTTTCATGCTATGTCCTTTAAAATGGATTGATCATGCATTACATAGAACAAAACAGTCTTATTCTAACATAGGATCTTAATCTCATTACATTTAGTGATGCAACAATGTTTTATAAATGTGAATAAGCATAGTTGTAATAATTGTGTTTTACTTAAAAACAATGAGAGGTAAATTGTAATTATGGCCATCAGTGATTGCTTCAACCTTTTATCTGTGAGCTGCTCTTGCTTTGTCACTGTGTGTTTTTAAAGCACTCTCACTCACTTACTTTTTATGTGTTTCACTATCTTTGCAATCACGCCCTCATTCACCTCCCATTACATTCTCTTCTCTGCTGTGGTAGAAGTGCTTTCTGTTATGGCAGTGGGAAGGCTACCCGCAGCGGGAGAGATCCTAATTAACAGCCTATTCATTTGTGTGGAGCACGGGGCTCCTGCTTTCTGAGCACTTGTTTTATGGTGGCGCTAGGGAGTCCTGTCCAGGGATTTGGAGGGGGATAATTGCCTTTGCCGCAGGCTGCAGTAATCTGGTCGGCTAATTCATTATTTTAATAAGTTAGCTTCTCCTCGGGGGTGTGCTAGCTGCGCTGCGCCTCAAACCTTGGTGGTGCACCTCGTTATTGTGGCGCTCTTTTACACTGCCGCCCGCACGGGGTTAATAACTGTTATTAGCCTCTCTCCTCAGCCTGCAATTTCTCGTTTAACTGGGGCGATTCAAACGAAACCTTTGCGAGCATCTAATAATCAACCTCTCTGAAACTGGGGGTAATCCCTATGAAGGGTCTGTGTAGAAAAGAGGGTAATGGATGCAATCGCCCAGTGCCTTTGCCTTCACTCCTTTCATTATGGGCCCTGATGTTGTTTTTGTTTTGATGCGGCTGTTGTTTTTACTCAATTTCTCTAAAAGCATTTGAGAGAAGGAATATTTGCCTTGAGCCATGCAAATGGATCAGATTTATACATACAAATAAGATGATCATTAGGTTTGCGTAACTAATGGCTTCATTTAGGCCATAATCTTCCATCTCTGTAATAGGCAGCAGTCAGTAGGATGTGCGTGCATGCATGTGTGTGTGTGGTTTAATGATTCCTCTACACTCAGACAGTTTATGCTTTGGATGATTAAAAGCATATCTTTTCAACAGGACGGAAATCAAAACGGCTCCATGAACACAAATATTTGAATACAATACAATACTGTTTGTGATGATGACAGCTAAATACTGGTAATGCAAAGAAGCTTCAAAGTAGTCAAGTGGATTTTAATGTTGAAGACTGGAAATGTATGCTCATCTAATTATTTAGTGATTTATGCTGTAAAAGTGAGTAATTTGAGTTGCAGAATTGACCCATCTCTACATTGATAAATTAAATTGTGTTTAGCGCATTGGCCTATGTCTGTAATTCAGTTGATTTAAAGTCTAAAAATCATTCTTAGAAGAATGAATACTGTCTTTGTCTTTTTTAGTTTTGTGTTAAACTACTAAAACTGCACAGCCTTACAACAAATGTTTAATATTTGTTGCTTCTGCTAACTGCAAATGTAATTGTTTAAAGAGACTATCGCTGCATCTACAGTTACTGCACCTCTTGTAGAGAAGTTCATCACATGGCTGGGCCTTTTAAAAAGAAGCCGAAAGTGAAGCTGGACTATTAGCACATACTCTGTAACCAGTCTTATGACTAAAGAGAACAAGGTTTCCACTAATGCCTTTTCTCATCATTCCAACCATAAGCTATTAAATCACCTGACGTATGGTGCAATGTTTGGTTAAGAAGGTGATAGTCCTCAAATGGCCCTGTGCACTCATTTAGCACTTTTATCTACATCTAAAAGTTCAAGCCGCATTAGGCGCAGACCCTCTGCACTCGGGAGTGGCAGTTGTGCTTCATAAAGTACGCACATGATAGTAAATGACCTGGTTCACTATTAACTATTAGCCACTTAATGTCCTTCCTGGGCTCCCACATGTGGAGCTTTGGCTGTGCACTGGCCTTTGGGGCTGCCTGAGGCACGTTCAGCATCATGGCACTCAGCCATCTGCTCCAGCAGTGGTCCTACACCCCACGCCACAGTGTCCGCCGCAGTCAGGGCTGCACCGCCCACTCTCATACACCCAGGTGTGTACCACAGATTCATGCATATGTAAATAAGCTTACTAAAGCACAGGCTGACAGTCACCTCATAAATGCACTGCTATGTGGACAGTATGGCTAAATGCTGTTTGTGCATTGGGAGGAGTTTCCTTATTGATTTTCTTCTCATATGGATGTATTTCATTTGACACTTGTGTGTGTGAGGGAGTATTGATTAGTGATATCAGCTGATGTTTGGTGAAGAACTGCTGGTGTGGCACAGCTCAGCACAGCAGTCCAGCCCACCTTAAAGCTGCTCCACTTAGCATGACTGGCTACTAATGAGTGGTCCCTCTCTCATCACACAATCCTGAGTCCCTCCCTCCCACAATCATCAATTCTCATTAGGGAAAACCATCATGTGGAATACCAACTTTTAGCCAATATTCATCACTGTCAGCCCTCATCCATAGCTGCACCATGACAGACGCAGGATCTGCGAGTGCCTAAGTAGCACTGACTTAGCTCTTTTATTCCCTAATCTCACTCTTGGTGCATGCAGAGCCAAAGCAACTCTCTGCAGTGCATACTGCTTGACAGCAATTACTTTATGCAAAAAGAGTGGAGGAGTTCAGTGAGTGGCGTGAGTGAGAATAAGCCTCATCTGAACTTCTCTGGCTGGCTATGGCGTTCCAAAGAGTGTTCTGGCCCAGATCCCCTGGGCCTATGGGCAGGAAGGAGTAAGCAAGTAAATCAAGTGTTTTACTTGGGCTGTTGAGATTTGGAAAGGCTAATTTCTACAACATAGTGGAATCCAATTAACAAAAAAAAAAAAAAATAAATCCAAAAGTATTAAAACAAAATCTAACTACGACTTATCCAGGACAACACATCACAATTTGAACAAAGTACTGTTACAAAGTTTTTTTGTTTGGTTCTTTGTTTCTTTGTTGGACTGGATCTAATGGGTAAAGCATCTTGCCTAGGAGCTTCCACCGGTCGTGTGCCCAAATGAATTGCTTATATAATATTTATCATTTTCATTTGAATATTGCTGTGAAAACTGTAAAGTTACTATCTATTTGATGTACAAGTCATGTCAGATGGGCTTGGCTTAATGTGTAAGCAATGTATTGATGTGCTAAGTCTATAGTGTATTTAAACTTGGTATATAATCAGTTCTAAAAAGTGGGCAAAAAAGACCAACAATGATCAACACAATGTAAATTCCAATATACAGAAAACAAAAATTTCATTCAAAAGCTTAGAAGCACTTAAAATCCTGTCAATGTTTTTTCTTTTAGAACCTACGCCATACACTTTGCCAGCTACGTGTCCCCCCAACTTCAAAAAATAGTTCTTATAACAGGTCGATACAGCTATTTCTGTACCAGCTGCTATTTGCTTATCCTGAATACGACAGCTTGCAAAATCAAGGCGCCATGTCAGCTAATAACATCTCTAGTGTTAGACGTCCATGCTCGAGCAGCTGGCCAAGCACAACTAGACACTTACCCAGAGGTCAGTGCGCATATCTGGGTCCAAACCACCCGCTGTCAGGTGGATCACAAAAAGGCTGGTGGCCCTTTTCTCTGCTGATAGAATAAGATCAAGCTGAAACAACAGGAGGTTGACTAGGATTGACCTGCTTCTTAGGCTGTAATGTGGAATAGTTAGGAAAATTTGTTCAATTAGATAAAGCTATCTTACCTTCTTTTTCTGATCAATTCCAAAATGGAAGGCAAACAAGTTAATCATTAAATCTATATAATACAGATGTTCAATGTCCTAAGGCAGGTTCAGTTTGCTTGAGGCATCATGGTTCCCTCAGGGCTCAAGGAAAAACATACATAATATTGTTGACTTTATGTTCAATGTTTAATGTTTTTTCACATTACATGTTAGTTATTTTCCCAATAGACAAAAATTGTATAATCTTGTTTATGAATGTTAATACTTTTCTCCACTCTTTGTGTTATAAAAGCTACACAATCTGCAGTTTATTTGATTTTTGACTCATTGTTGTAATGAAAATAATGAGGGCCATCTAAATAACAAAACATGAGCTCCATTTATTACAGACTCTTCACGTTTCCACATCATGGTAATAAATGATCTTGTAGACTAGTGTGTTGCACTTAATGGTAAACTAGTTCACCACAGCTGTCTCTGGAGTCAGTCTGAGACTTGCAAGTCTAATTCATCTGAAGAATTTCATGTTTAAAGCAATAGCTGTCCATGGGGCCTCAATTTTTTTAACCATCTTGTTATAATCAAATGCTTCCCTGTTAAATGCCTGACTTAAATTTGGAGACTCATAAATATTCCAGATCACTCATCTTGTGTTTGATGAGGAAATGAGCCTTTTATCCAGCATGATTCCCGAGGCACCAAAGAGGGGGGCAACCCCAACAACTTCCCAATTGGAAGTAGCCCTCTGCACTGACAGCCTATTATAGTCCACACCAAATTGTTTTAACAATGTGCAGGTCATCTTTGTGTTAAGATAATGATGATATCTCTTCCTAGTGATGCTACATTCTTCTGAGGTAATCACAAAGGCCTCTGTGGTCATCAGTGCCTGAGAGCATCTGAAATACTCTCAACTGAAGGTGTATGTATGTGAATATCTTTTACAGAGCATCTTTTGGAAATGCTGTATGTGCTCGTAAAAACAAATGTATAATATTGATTTACGGAATTCCAGACAAATGTAGATTTGTCTAGCAAAGCTCAGGACTCGTTGATCTCTATGTTAGTGGGCTTCAGGCTCAGGCCCATTTCTGAGTTTCACCTTTTCTCTGTCTGTTTCTCTCTCCCAGAGACTCAATGGTCATTAATCTTCCACACAGGTGCTGAGGACTTCTGACCTTCTGCTCCACTTCCTCCATTAGCACCATGACAGCTCAACGGTAAGGTTCATATATTGCCATATTTCTAGCCCTCATATCGCCAAACTGTTTGAAAGTTGAAACCTAACAGCCTTTTTGCCAAAACTAGAAAATTATTGTTATCAAATTTAAACAAATGCCAAAAGACATACATCAGGGCAGTGCTAGAATCTTTTATTTATTTTGGCTTTGAACAAAACTGAATGTGAAAATTATTTTGTATAATGTATGAAATTTAAGCTGAGGGCGTAAATAGAGTCAGTATTCATAGATCAGCATGTGGTTATGGACGCCATGTTGTGAGGTCGTGACTTTCCAGTCTAGAGAATGCGCTGGCAGCTGGACTGCCTCACACATGTCACATCCACACATCACACAGACTGGGCCATAGCACATGCAGCATATGCAGTGTCCCTGTGCATCTTCTCACACAACCGCTAATACTCAGGCCTATGGCAAAATCACAAATGTCACTGCCGACGGAGAAAGGTTACAGCAAAACTTAGTGCTCCATACTGTTAATTTGCTCCCTTGAGTGGAGCCAAGTGATCACTAACTCTAGAGACAAAACTAAATACCACATTCTTCAACAGACAGCTGTCATCCCTGAAACGTTCTATATACAAAGTGAGAGTATGCTGATAATGATACTGCATTTGTCTTATACTATATCGCTTTTCCAGACACTCAAAGTCGCTTTAGGATTTTGTACATTATTCATTCACTTTTTCCAACTATGTAATGAGTGCAATTGTCATCTATATCTCCCCAAAACGTTCTTTCTTAGTTTTCTTTCCCCTAGTCCCAATAATACAGTATAAACCCCTATTTAACATAAACCCAACAAGAGTCTAGACATACTCGCTGCTTTCCTCAGTCAACAAGTAGGGTATGAAGTTTTTCTGTTCACTATTGAATGCTTCTAAGACTTGCAAATAAAGTCATGGCACAGGAGTTTGTACAGTAGATGAGGTAGGTGTATTCCTGGTGGTCCCTGCATCCAGACGGTGTGTCTGACTTTGAGCACGCTTCACCTCTCCATCTGACTGAGGTCACCCGCTGGTATCGCAAGCGCAGCAGTCACATTGGGCCTCCGTGCAGACAGATTGCTTATAATAACTGTTAGAGACCTTTCATTTTTGCTGTCAGCAATCTGGAGGATACTTTTGGCAGCCTTTAGGCCTAATATGGGGGTAAAAATAAACAAGCTATATAGGGAGAACATAATCCCATTTACAAGTTCAGATGTACTTGGCAATACATTAAAAGTGCAACGTGTCGCCATTTTTACTATTTCTAGACCAAGGGATGACAAGTGCATAGCTTTTAGGCCAACAGGATTTCCTAAACGGATGAAACGTCACTACACAAATTTGATTAGCAAAGACTTTCAGAAAAAAGTGCCTAGTCAATTCATGTACTATAACAAATAATAGCCAGGTACAGTTATTTCTGTCTCTGCAAGGGCTGCAGATTACATCAGAGGTCTATTTTAATTTACTTTAGAGCTATGTTTAAAAGTGAGTTTATTGATTGGCGCAGTGGAGCTTCACCGTGAGCTGCAGCGTGTCACATCATAAACTGTCATCTGCCAAAGTGTTCATTTGTTCTCTTCCTCTTTGATTTTAATAAATGCGATTAGGCTCTAGGAGGATAGGATACTCAAGAAGACATTGTGCAGTCAAAGAGATTAGACAAATAAATTAAGCATGGAAGTTTTGAAATGATTCAGAATGATTCACAATGAAGGACATCGCCTGGAATGTGCAGAGCTTTTTAAAACATAGACCCAGATCAATACGTACAAGGCTATCTGCACTGATATTATCTATCCATTACTGTCATCACTGAGTAAACAACTAGTTCTGCTTTTGATTGAAACAACTCACAAATATATTTTCAAAGTGCCTTATCCAGTCGACTTACCAGCATCTGTTGTTAGACTAGAAGCTGAGGGGAAGAAATAATACAACACATCAATGTCTTCTAACCTCTTACTACCATTTCCTATATTGTCTTTATGTAGCTAATATTTCTAATTTAGCACCGTCCAGGAAAAGTGACACAAGAAGCCATAAATTCCCTTCTAATTCCAAATAATTCCGATTACATGGACGAGTAGTTTTCAATCAGAAAGATAATCTGGATGATAGATGGTGGGATAATTGGCTGTCTCTGCCACGTAAATATTGTGTCGTTCTATTAATCTTGCCGAATGAAGTGTCAAGCTGTCACTCATTCGTCAAACTGAATTAGGAATAGAAGGGATAAATAAATGCACGTGGGCTGGGAGCGGCTGCGGGGCTGGGTTTGTCACCGCAGACGTGAGGAACACAGAGAACGAGACGGCAAGGGGAGCAGCCAGACCAAAAACAGGGACCGTCAGGAATACATACTCAGTATATGTTCTAAGCCGATTTAGAAAAGTGAGGGACTGTGGTGGGATCTGGAGACGTACTGGGAAATAATGCTGTGGATAGTAAGTTCATACCAGCTGATTGGAGGTTTTTATCAATAATAATCATAACACAAAGAGAGATATTGGAAAAGCAAGTAGGTGTCAAGCAATTACACCAGAACGACAGTACAAAACAAGAAATAATGCATGTATTTGGTATTTTTTGTTTTTCTATGACTTTTTAAAAAAAAATTTTACTACAATTCATGTGGCATCAAAAGGTTGGACATAATAAATGGAACAATGGAGTGGATAGTGGCCTAAATCAGTGTTTCCCAACCAGGGGTACAGGGACCCATGTACACAAGCACTTATGTTCATGCTTAAAGAGAAACTAAACTCAGAATCAACTTTTTTTCACTGTCAGACTGTGTATATGGGGTCAAAATTGAATTATCTACTGTTTCCAGGCCTTTTTTGTGCAAACTCGTTCATTTTGGAGTTATGTGTGCAAAAACCGCGTCTGTACTGCCACGATGGACAAACGCTGTCAGTGCATTTTCAGTACCCTCCGACGTCACAGTGTATTGACGAGGCAGACGAGCCGCCCAGATGATTTATCTAAACTCCTCCCTCTGACATCGCTGCTGCGGAGAGTTGAAAAGCGATCACCCGCTGTGTAATGACATCAGCCGTCACTTGTTGTGCCCCCACTAATTCTTCAATGCGCTGGTTCGAAACTTGTGCTTGTGTTTTTCATTTTCGATTTTCATTTTTAGAAAATACTCACATAACAGGCTCATGCGCTTATGTAGCGGCCTAAAGCAAAGGTTTCATACGTATGATTTGCAAAGCAAATATTAAAAAAATCTTTACGTGCAAGTAAGCAAAGACTTGGGGCTGTTGCTGTACAGCTCCCTCCGCTGTAAATCTCACGTCAGGACCAGGACCGCTCCGACACAAAACTCACATCACTCACAAGCTCACTGTCCATATTTGGTGCCTCAATCAATGTCTGTTCACACCCACCTGGGCGTCTCCTAAAAGGGTCCAGGCATCTCCCACTTTTGCGAGCCTGTTTGAGGTTCAGTTGTGGGTGGACTTAGCTGGGCATACACTGTGCGATTTGCACGATTTTAATACGTACGAAATTATCTCAACTCACACTGTGCGATAGAATCGTATACGAAAGAGCGCGACCTCACGACGGAGTGCGCACACAGTGCGACGATAAACGCATACGTTCAACCTGCTCAGACTTGCGAGGGATCTGAGCCAGAGAAGTGTGTGCGCAGCAATACAAAACAAATGCAAGCTAAACAAGATTTTCAGATATTATAAAAAGTTCCTTATCCTTCCTTTAGCCTAGGAAATGAATGAAGTAATTGGGTCAACTAAAACAGCATTGAGTTATTAATTGACTAAACGACTTAAGACAAAATCTGAATTTAACAATAAAAGAAAAGATTGGCTTTCTATAGTTATTTGAAAGTTTACAATACATTTTTATTTAAAAATTTAAACAGCTCTTTTAGAGGATTTTTTATGTTTACTATGAACGATATACTCAATATAAAATTTTTGCATCTCTTCAAAACGTTCACGATAATATCTATAATTCAGTATATGCACATGTCTAGACAATGCTGGGCAGGCCACCACTCTAACCACTCGACCACTGGGCAGTTCAGAACTATAAACAATTTAATAAACAATCATGAATTTATTTTACTTCAAGGTTGAAGCTGCTGAAAAAGTCAGATGAAAATCAGGCAGTGTATAATTAATATGTAAGAGGCTGTATTTTTATATCATCCAAGACATGATAAATATCTTATCTAGTCTTTAACCTGTAGGACAGGAAGATAAAAAATCCAGCAGTGACATGCTCCTAATTTAATTTATAAAGACCATAATTAACAACCTGCAGACTGCCAGGGAGACCCCATTTCAGAGGGATGACAGAAGGGGCCCTAGCTACAAGAATAAAGATGAAGTTTCTTCAATTCCAAATTAAACCTCAAATATCAGTAATTTCACAAAAAGGTCATCACTAATGGAGTGCCAGCTTACATCTGAATATGTCATATATCTCTTGTAGATGCCTCCTAGTGTCACATATCACGGTTAATTGTGAATCCTTAATGAGCGATACCATGTGATGCTCTCCTGGACAAACAGCGCGGCCTGGCCTCACTCAGCTGTGCCCTCTGACATGGTTCTTCATACTAGGAGCCAGGTGAAGTCACAGTGTTGACGCGTGACAGATTAGACCCTCTCACAGGATGGGCCGTCCATTTATCTGCCTGATAAACTCGAGCCGCTCTCCATTTTCAATCATCAAAAAGGAAATGAGATTAACAACCTAATGATGCCACCACGCGCACACTCCACAACACACACACCCTACACACACACACACAGACACACCGAAGGCACCACAGACAAGAGGTCCTGTGATTTATGATTAATTATTATTTGTAATATATCACAAAACAGGACATCTTTGTGGATCCCATTTCTTGTTTCCATTCTGCCTTTGCTGGCCCTGTTAAATCACAATGCGCCGCTGGTTCAGAGGAGCAGAGCGGCCAGGCCATGTCATTTCGCCTCTCTCATTCCTCAGACCAAAATTTATAGAGCAGTGCTTGTTTGGGACCGCCGTACTCCCCCCCCTCATGCCCCTTCCCATTCCCCCCAACATCCCTGACACGCATAGCAAGCATCCCAGTACTCGTAAAGCTGACATCTTCACTAAACTATGCTAACAAGGCCGTAGTGATTTGTATATGTACGGCGCGGTGGTGGGCCTTCGAGGGGGCGGGGAGGGTGGCGGGTCACGAGTGGAATCCGCCCGTGTGAGGTGTGGGTAGCCGGATCAAAGGGCTGCGCGGTGGTTGGGGCGAGCAAACATGTACAGAGTTACACAAATACATATGAGTGTACGTTCACATGGTGTAAGGTGACAGCGTTGGTTGGTCCAGGACTGAGAAGAACTGTGCGATTTATAGACTTCAGGCTGAATGGCTGGTGCAGGTGCAGAGGAGACAAGTGCACACGCTGTATGTCACCAATAGAAATGATTCTTTTTCTCATATCACATGGAGCTAGACTGGGCAATACTGAAAAATATGAAGATCTCAATAGTTTTTTGGCATATCTCAATAGCGATATTTGACTGGTATTCTTTTAGTTCAGCATAAATGTGTTAAAACATGTCTTCAAATGTATTAGTTGAGGTGTAATTTGCAGACAAATGTGATATATTTGTGAAACTAATTACATAAGTGCAGCAATCTAATCATATACCCTTGTTTGTCAATATGAACAATATGAATATCTTTTATGACGATATGAAATGATTGTTTCTTTGGCCAAAATACAATCGTTTGTGAAAGAGAGACACATGTATCGTTGTGAATAATAGTTTAGGTTGAAAGGCTTTATGGTTATCCTATGTCAACCTAGCTATGCTTTTAAAACTAAAATGAGAAAATCTGAATTGAAAATCGGCCATTGTTATCGGCATTGGCTGAAGAAAAAAACATATTGGTTGATCTCTAGCTCATACACAAGTCATTTACAATAACAAATTCAAATGCAATATAAATAAGTAATTAAAAACTGATTTAGGTTTTATTCTCATTTTTTAAAATAAAATTATTTAAAATGAACTTCTCTGCAGTATAGAAGTCATGGTAATATATTTGTTCAAGTAGAAAATGAGTTTTCAATTAGAAAACTGTTCCATCGACGTCAATGTACCGTTTGTTCCACAAAGTTTGTCTGTTGTTGTTGTTGTTAGCATTGTGGCTAACTGCTGTTAGAATACTGACACACCTCACTCCTAACAGCTGTGAAAAAGGCCTAAAACACGTTGTGGTGAACTATTCGAAGACGCAGCCCACATGTTAGCTTCCTCAGCATGTGGGCTGAGGAAGTTAAAAGTTAACTATTAGCGTTACTGTTTGTTTAACGTTACATTTTTAAGATCACAAAAGAACATTCTAGAGGTGCAAATTTACATACAAACTAGTTTTTACATCAAAAACACCAACATTACACAATTTTCATCACTCACCATAGTTCTGAAACCTTAAGAAATAAAAAAAAAAATAAAGAGTATACATCTTTGAATCGAGTGGTTGGCTGCTCTCTTGCTGTCTCTCTGAGCACTGAGCTTTTTTGAACTTTTTGGATTTTAGCTCATTTTTGGCAAGACAACTGTGGACTTCAACCAACTAAACGTGGGCTCTGATGTTCAACAAACAGGAGTTAAGTACTGTCAGATTTGTGAAAAGGAGACATCTGTTTTTCCCGTTACCATGGAGACCAAGCTAATGTTAATGCTACCTACACTAGCTTTGGACTTCTGAAATGGCAGACTTTCACACCTGAAGCAGCAGAGGACGTTGCAGTGAAAATAGTTTGATTCTTGGGATTTCATCCGCCCTGTGATGTTCAACAGACACAAGTTAGGATTTAGTGAATGGAGTTGTTTGTCTTGTAACCATGGAGATGGTACACGAAGCTATGAAAGCTAACTTTGCTAGCTTTGGACTTTTGAAATGCTACAGAACTTTTACATCTGCTGCAGCCGAAGCTTTTGCAGAGGAAGATTTTGTGTGGATGGTCTTATCACCGACTGAAACAACAGAAGTTTACCTGCTCCACCTGGACCTGACTGTGATGTGTCTACAGAATCAACTTGCTTCACCTGCACCAGACTGTCATCTGTTCTCTCACTCCGGTTTCCACCTCCAACTGGACCTGCTCTCATTCCGATACTAAAGCTTGTTAAAAATCTATGATTCGTCCAACTGTGACAACGTACTCAGAGGTACTGAAAAATACTTTAAGAGAACACAATTTGGACTTTTCTGAACAGTTTCAGAATGCTCTACTACAAATACTATAACAAGAACAAAACATACAAACCAAAAAACTATTACTTTTCTTGAAATATCAGCATTTTTTGTGACAACACAAGTATAATTTTTTATTTTTATTATTTTTTATTATTTGATTACTAAATTAGTTGATGATTATGTGCAATTAATCGATTAACTTGTTGCAGCTCTAGTCCTTAGGCAAGGTACTTCAGCGACATTTAATACTCTGGCTCTGATTTGCATTGCATCACTTGTATTCTGTGTGACTAAGCCGTGTTTGTTGTGATCGGAGCAATTTCTATTAATACTTGTGCTGCTGCTGTGAGGGCCGGAGCTGTCCTGTTCGCTGATTGAAGAGCCTGTGTGTGCCTTTACTGGTCGACAGGTGAGGCCCAGCCGTGACCCGACCGCCGCTAATTTAAGGGCCACACAGTTAAAATTATATTACACTTCATTAAAGCACACCTCTCTTTGATCAGAGCGGAGTGACATTCAAGAGGCGACAGTTAATAAGTTCATTCTGCTGGCCATTCTTAAATTGGTTTATAGAACATTGCCTGAATGCTTTTGTCAAGATGAAAACAGTCTTAACTGCTCTGAGTGTAAAGAATAGCAGTGTATAATTACTCACTGTTCCCTTTTGAAGTCAGGATCGAATGACTTCCTTGTTTTTTTGTTTTAACCTGTACTTACACGTTTAATCTCATCAGGAGGGTCTAGAGGTCTCGTAAAAGTGTGATTACTACATGTTATTTTTCATCTCACTTAACAGCTGTTCATTTTATCCATTTTATAAACATTTGTTAACAATTTGTTAGTAGTTTTAGACATTTTATTTTTCCATTTACATCAGTCATCATTTACCAAGACAGGTGTATCTTTGAGACACGAGCCAAACAGGGCTCTTTAGTGCAGATTGAAAACAACAACAAACAGTCTAACCTTGTAATGCTGTGGCTCTCTGCCAGGAAGGTTTCCTAAGGACTTTTACTTCCAGCCGACATAGCAACAAGAATGGATGCCACCGCTTGACATGCATGGTGCTGCCCGCTGACGCACTTTGATCACATCACGTCAGACTTCTTATAAAAATTGTGAGGCAATTGCACAGGAGAAGAAAATGTGTTCTGCAACTCAAAGCTGTCTCGTTTATGAAAAAGTCAGAGTCAGTACCCATTTAAAAGTGCAGGGATCTTTTTGCTAAATAACAATGGGCCATGGATCCCAAGCTGTAGGAAGCTGAGATTGTAGATAACTAGGTAACGTTTCCTTTCTCTTTCTGTCTCTAGGGTACGCTGGTGCGGAGCTTGTGCTGAACCTCAGGGGGCTGTGCGCTGGCTGTGTGTCTGTGTGCAGAGGTGTCATGTTTCCACGCTCCTCACTGCTGCCTTCTGTCCCACTCGTGGCTGTTTCTCAAAGAGCTCTTTGATGACCCACCCAAGGCCTTTCATCGTGCACCTTACCGCCAAGAACCACACCTGGCAGGTACACACTCCCATGAGCCAAGGAAACACAAAAGGTACCTTGTGCAGCTTTATTGGAAATTAATTTCCTCTCCCAAAACACTTACGATCTATAAAACAGGAAGAAAGGAGAAAAATGATATGGAGAAGATAGGAACATGGGTCATCACTGACAAAGTAGATTGTCAACTGTCAACAAAAGAATAATTAAACCTAACTGCTTATTGCTTAGAGTCAACCAAAGCTGTAGTTGTTATATTTGTATGATATACAGTATAAAACTACTGCATAATGCGTAATATGCTGAATAAAAAAATAAAAGCAAATTTTACTGCCAGATTTCTTTAAACACCTTGGTAGATAAATTATGGCAAAAATGTTATCTGGTTAATTCAGGTATATTTACAAAAATGCAGATTTATATGTGCTGTCTCTGAAATAAATAAAATAATCGGAAATGCTGGACATTTCTGCCCTCATCAATTCTGTGGCAAACTGTTTGTAGCCAGCCATATGCCACCCATGTGAGGTAAGATAGATTATCTCAACAAAGAAGAAGTTCTCTCTATTTGAGAGATAAATATCTTTTGTTTACATTGAAAATGTTTTATATTTTTAGGTACAGCTTGAAAATAGAGGAGAAAAATAATTTCTAATATTACAATGAGCAACACACTTTTAGTTTTTTTTCCTCCTGCTCTCAGCAGTTCCCATGCACCTTGCTTAGACAGTACGGCCCTTTCACTGCCCCATATGGCTCTGGACCGTCCTGGGATCATCCTCTTCCTCTCTTATCTACAGTTCAAAGCCTGTTGATTGAATTATCTCTATGCAGTAACAGAGAGAGGAAACAACTGTCGGCGTTCTTCAGTCAGCCGCCCTGACAGCTGCTGGTAATGGTGGTCTGTTGAGGACTGTGCTAGAGCAGCACATGTACCTCCCAGTGGAAGTGAGCAGTGCCTCAAGATGATGATAGTAATAGTAAAGAATGGAAGGTCTCAACTTTGAGTGGTTACAAAGCGTGCTTGTTGAAGATATGGTGTGTAGAAGACAAGAATGTACTTGGGGTTCTCAGTCTATTGAGCTTAGCTCCTTTGCTTGGAAACTTTGCTGAAGAAAAGAATTCGTTCCTGATTGGACATGGACAGCAAAAGTAAAATAAATGCAGGTATTTTTTATGCTGGCCCCACCATATTGTAAAACAAAGCTTACACAATTGTACAAATTTGATGCATTTTAACAAAATGAGCATCAGTAAAGAGTGCCTTGTTTTCTTCTGATTTAAAACAGTGATAAATATTTACCGCTGATACTAAATTCTACACAAAACAAAGCAAATATTACAGAAAGATGACAACCTGTTATAAATTATAATAAATCCCATTCACTTAAAGAATTCCCTTACACTGAGGAATTCAAATTTATTTGGGTCAGATTCTGACTCAGTTTGGAGATGACACCATATGATCTATTGCAATGAGTGAAGCAGGTTATATGAGTACAGTATATCTCAGAAAACGTAATGCACTTAAGTTTTTAATCTTAAACCTAATTCATAAATGTATTCAAACGCCATGTACATTTGCATGACTAGCATTAGCCCTGGCCTCTGAGCACATCCGTCGTCCACAGTATAATGTTTTACTATTATATGGCTTGACCCTTATGGCCTGCTGGATACAGTTGATTTAAAGAAGGCCTGAGCGTTCTACACCTCCACAAAGCTCGGCCGGACTCTCGTCTGTCTTGGCTCTCTTGTGCACAAGGTCATCACATAGCCAGTCACGACACTCCAATTAAGGCGACTGATGGACGCAGCTAATTGGTAGGATTTATAGCCTCCTTTTATTATGCTTTATGAGGAAGGCAAGTGGAGGGCATTACCCTTTATAGGCCCCAGGCTCCACACTGGATCACTGTCATCTCGCTGTCCAGTCAGAGTAGGCCATACCACAGCAGGTTAAGTGCAAAAACAGACAGCAGTGGTGTCCTTCTCGACCCTTTTTCAGGGTTCTGGTGTTCAAAGAGAAAAAACAAATTTTTTTTTTATTTTAAAACATGGAAAAGGATATCAGACAGGCATCAGAAATATAAGATTATAGCACAAAACTCTGAGGGACAAGACAGGCAGGGCTCATGTTATGAAAGTGTGACTATTGATTGTATTGTCAGGGTGGCTGACCAGCAGCCTGGATCCAGTCCATCTGTGGACAATGCAGTCAGTTACACCTCACTGCTCCGTCTAATAAAGAACAGGCAGATTGATGTCACCAGTGCGGTTGAACTCTACCTAACACTCACCAGCATGGCTCCCTGCACACATTTCAAGGCACATGCTTAAGGTAGAGTCTTTCATTTCCTACTGGTCACAGAGGGTGATGGGTTAGTCATACACTAAAAAATATATTGAAACCTGGTGATTAAAAAACTGAACAGATTTTTGTGTGCACAATGAAAACAATAGTCTAACCTTGTAATGGTGTGGCAAACAGCCAATGGGGTTTTCTAAGGACTTTTACTTCCTTCCTACATAGCAACAGAAAGCAGTTCCAATCATTTGACATGTGTAGAGCTTCTTACTAATGCACTTAGATTGCATCTAGACAGACCACTTAAAAATGTGAAGTAAGTGCACTTGTAATGAAGACACACTGCTCCAAGTTGTTCCTGGAGGAGGAAGCCAGTGCCTCCCCCTGAACATTTGGCTGCACTCATAGCCTCTGTGGCAGCCGCACGAGCGATTACTCCTGCGCAGCCAGCCAAAACACAAAAATCAATAAACAATCTCAACGTTTCTGAGGGCCTTTCGTCTGACTTAATAAATGTCTCAATCCACTGTTATGACTTCATTTTGCCTTAACGTCTTCTTCATGTGCATCTTTTGTCGATCAATTAGAGAATGGAGTGCCCCTTCTGTCACGACACCTGCCCTCCATCCGCTGCACAGCACACACACAGACACACAGTCCAGCGGCCCAGTGCAAGGTGAACGAGAGTTTGATACTTCAAATGAGAAGCCGCTCACAGAAATGGCTCATTAGAAGCGCCACCATTCACTGCTCATGTCCAGTGGCCTCACTGTGGTTTTTATTTAGTAATACCGCTTTTGTCTTTGTTTGTCTTGTGCAGTCTTGAACATCATTCATCGTGGAACACTTTTCTGCCTGAGCCTTGCTGAGCATAATAAGACACTATGTTTGGAGAAGTTTACAAAAGACTGCATTTGACGACCACTGCCTTTTCCCTCAGCCCGCCGCTGCTGTCAGCGGCCCTAATCCCAGCACTGCAGAGATGACAGGTGAGTGCTGCCAGAGCCCCTGGTCTGTGACTAGGAGCTCTGGGAGAATTTCACACGCACACACCCCTCTCTTGTCTCCAATCGATTCTGCCACTTCCCATTATTGTCAATCAGAGCCACATTGTCTCCGCGGGTGGAGCAGTGCGGCAGGCGATTGCCCAGGGCAGCGGGGTGCATTGAGTGGCCTGCCCTGTGCCTGCCAGCCTGTACACGGGGCTCGCCTCAAGAGGCTGTCTGGGCAACATGCCACAACTAAAGCCTTAAACTTTAGCCTCTTCGCTTAAATGGAGAATCAAAGAAAGGTGAATTCACCGGAGCACATGTGGTACTTTGTGGTGCAAACACTTCCATTGGGCTGTCAACAGGTAAGTGATGCTGTCCTCTTAGAAGTCACCACCCAGTTAGAAAAATGACATAATACAATGGCAGAAATAATGGAACAAAGGGCTCAGGGGTGAGAAAGGGGCTGGAGGTTGCTGTGTTTGGGACAGGTCCATAAGAGCATGTCCGTTGTGGGCACAACTGACCTGACAAAGAGGCCCGGATTGGCGTGCTGCTGGTCAGGTAGGAAGACGCACAACAGCTATAAGCCCTGGAGATTGATGGGAGCACTGGCCTCCCTCTTGCACTGTAAAAGATTATCCGCTCACACGCTGGAAACAAAGCTGTGATGGAAATTCGTCTCGCATCATCAGCAACAAAATATCTACACGGCCAAGCGGGAGTCTCTCATTTTTCATGGCCAATATATTAAAAAAAATGCATTAAAGAAAAAAAAGAGTAGGCAAGGGGGAGGTCTGAGTGATAGCACTAGTTAGTATTTTTTTTTTTAAACAGCCCACTTGAATCAAGGAGATTATAAGGTTTTTATTGGCTGTCAGGAAACACAACTTTCAGCGTACTTCACTCGCTCAAGCTCGTAACACTCTGATTAGAATGCCAGCAGAAATGAAAAGGGATAGTGGTGGTGAGAGGAGACAGGAGAAGAGCCCGACAAGCACAGATGCCCTGGCTTTGCGTTCTGCTCAATACACAACACTGCTGACACACAATAATATCAATAGAAATTTATATAGCTAAATGTGATGACAGGAACCACTCAAGCCAAGCCTATTCTTAACCGCATACATAAAACATATCAAGTAGCCTTATCTCGCTCAAAGTGAACGCTGCACTCTGCTGATATGTGAATTTGCTATTAGAGGGAAAACATGTGTCTGGATGAAGAAATGCTCTGGGACGCCTTATTTTACAGAATGCATTCAAAAGAGAACTTGCTTCACAGTCGCACCGTGTCGTGGCAGTGATAAGGAGAAGGTGATGGAGGGTGAATAGTATAAAACAGACTGCTGTAACTCACAAATGAGGTCACCTACATGGGAGCTTGTATACAGACTACGCATGAAGTCAAAGTTAATGATAAAAATTTGAACCCAGACACTATATGAATACTCAAGATTTAATTTAAGGTGTAGCTTCAAAGGTGGGCACTAATTATTCACTTATTTTCTTTTTTTTTTTACCTACTTCCATAGTTATTTTATATGAAACATTGCAACTTCAATGGCTTCTTTCTTCAAATGCATTTTCCTTCCATTAAGGTAGCAAGATCATCACTTAAAGGAAACCTATTGTGATTTGTCCGTATATTTAGGAAGAAACTGGCATAAATTTGTTAAAAAGGCTTAGAAAAAGAAACAGGTTCATTGACTTCCTGTTCAAAAAAAAGCCCCACCTCTTTATTGTAAAATTCAACTTTGAAAAAAATATTTTTTGTTTTGAACCTTAAAATGTTTTACTTTCAATCCTAATTTTGAGTAGTCGCAGGTAAATACAAACAAGTGGGAGGGGATAGGTGGTATGTGAAGATGGGATTTTCTGACCACTCGAGCTACAGCTGCAGGTCAATGCAAGATTACTCAGACATGCATGAATCAATCCAGATACAACTCTGGGTAAACTAATGATGAGAACACTGTTGTAACATGGTTGAAAACTCAGAAAAGTACATTTTACATAATAGGTCTCCTTTAAAGTCGCTTGACAATCTTGGACAAAATAAGTATTTAAATACATTTATGGAAGGGTATGTTGAATTCTAATTATAAGCGTAATTTATCAAAATTAAAGTCTCCATAAATATTAAAAAGTGTAAGATGATTTTCAGTGTTGCAAACTAAGAAAAAATATATCCTAACTTTCTATAAAAATATTTTGTCTACAAATTATTTAAAAATTAACCAATAAAATGTAATCTGTCTCCTTTCATGTTCAGTCTTAAATAGGAGTAAAAGTCCTGTTTCTATGAAGTGTTTAAGGAGATAATAAGTTTATTTTAAGTCATGGATTTTTCATTACCTTTGATGTGGAGAATATATTGGCACCAATGAGCAGCATTGTTACATTTAGCCACAAAACTACTGCCAAAGTATTGACTGATGGTTTGTACTGACACTTGACCATGGAAGAGTGTGCTGGGTCTTCATCTGTATTCAGCATTTCTCAAGTGTCATGTCATTTGTGTAAGTCATTTGTCAGTGGGAACACAGTATCAACCCAACTTTTCTTTAAATTTAAGTTTAATATGTTAATAGTACTTTTATTCTAAGTCTGCATATGAATATAAATGAGTACAGCAAGTAAACAATCATCATAAATACCCTTAAGTGAGATACTGAACAACATTCAAAACATATCACACAGTTTGCAAACACTAATAAAACAAGGCTTAATGGCTAATGCACCAACATGGGCTGATGTAACAGGATACAAAACTAGCATAAGCACTGCATACACTTTATTAGGTTAAACTTGCATTTATTGAGTACATTGTAATTCTTCTACATGTAGTGTTACACTGCAAGCTTGGGCTAATCCTCTTTAGATAATTTACAAAGCAATTAGCCATGCCCCAAATGCTATTAAATGTAAAAGATAACAGACGATGAGATAAGATGCTATTTGTACAACATATCAAATGTGGATAGCTGCCTAAGAACCCTGATCAGGGAAAAGGATTCAAATCCTTGTATGTCAATTGTGCTATAAGGAATTACACAGAAGCATCGTTATAAATTACATTAAATATACATTTGTCCCATTGTTTCATTTAGTAGAAAGTAGGCATTATACAATGTAGTGCAAATACCATAAAAGCAGTGTCTCTGGTACAGAATACCACAAAGCAAACCAAAAAGCTAAGAGCTGCCAAAACATTAAACACTGACATGTTTATTGTGATGCCACAATGTCTACCAGGATGAGTTCTTAATATTTATGTTCTTGAAATAGGCTGAACATCAGTGACTTTCAACATGCATTTGTCAGCAGGAAACAGAAGGTCTCTTTTATAAATGTATGCTACACAGGAACAAACGCTACTGACAAGAAAGGAACCAAAAAGCTAATTTCACACTGATCCCTGACCTAGGGCACCAAGGGGCTGCCCCTGTGTGCAAATAGAAAAGGTTCAAACACACTTAATGATTTCATTATCTGCATTGTTACTCATCACAACTCCACTCATCCAGCAGCAGCCGCAGAAAGAGCAGCTGCAGACAGAGCAGGCATCACTCATTCACTGGCCTCCTAGGTGCCTTTGTCAGGTGATTGCTGGCGGAAAAAGGAAAACAGATCAATACATCTCCCATGGGACTGACAGGTAATCTTTACCTGGGATGAAATATGAGTATCAGCCGGTTGGATTCCTTAACTGTAACAGGGCAATTGACTAGCTGCACGGACGCCACATGGCCTGCTTCCTGGCTATTTTAAATTACTTTTTTGGCATGCACTTTACCTGGGACATCATTACAGATAGTAAGTATTATTTACTTAGCTATTCCAGATATTACATGGTCTGCTTCTAAATGAGTGCACTGAATGCAGACTGATTTGTATTCTGTCAATTTGACATCAAAACCCTTTAGGAGGGAACCAATAAATATGAGTCTACCTTGATGAGTACATGACTGGTGGGTGAGAAGCAGGGCAGATATGTAGAGCATATGTGCCCCATTCAACACTAGCCTGATCTCTGTCTGAAGGTATGTCTTCAGTGGGCATCGTTTAGATGAGCGTGCACACACAGCATTTATAAATGTCATCCCCAGCCAACATGATCACATAAAACTTTCCCAGACGGATTATTGCAGACGTATAACTCACATTAATTGGCGAATCTCTTTCTATTAAATGTGATTCTTGAATACGGGCTTAAAGTGACCAAAATGACAAGCAATATGTGGCTGGTAATTCTGCAGTTCATTACATTAAAAAGTTATCGCCTTCTAAGAGTACTTTTTGCACACCAAGTAGCCTTTGTTGCTACAAAGACCTTACATTTTGAATGTAGAATCTTGCACTATTACTTCAATACAGAAAATGCACCACATAACACCTTTGCAAGTGCTGTCATGTCATCGTTGACAGTTTTTTACCCTTATGATCCTCAGCTAATTCTGTGGCTCTAAAATTGTTTTGGCTTTAAAAAATACACAGCAACTATTTTTAATGAATCTTAGAATACTAAAAGATATTTTTTTCTTTTAAATAAAATCGAATTAAATCAAAAAGAGTGTGACTGATGAGGAGAATATTTTGCCATGGATACTTACTCTTTCTTTGCGACTTCTCTGTGCTGCACTACATCCAAGTAAAAAACAGTCTGTTCAAACAGATCTGTTCACTATGAACTTACGTACATTTAAAAGAAAAAAAACACAGAAACTACACTCGTCTGTGTAGTAATGAGCTGCTAAATGCAGCATATATAAAGCATGCTAATGTGAGACCTGCATATATAGAGCTCCACTGGAGGTTGCTTCTCTGATCTCAAAGCAGCATGTTGTAGCAACATATTCTGGTGCTCTGCTGTGTTTGGCTTCAGTCTGTGTAAAACCATTATGGAGAGACCATCCTGACCATCCTCCCTCTGGTGTCCCTGCTGACAAACGCGGCTCTATAAAAGTGGCCATAATTGTTGGATTGTGTAGTAGCAGGTGGCCTGGAGACTGTGCAGAGACAGGACGAGTTACAGAGTCTTGAGTCAAACAAGAGGCCTCTTGAAGCTGTGTTCTTCCTCCAGGAGATAGTGCCGACCTTAACAAGCCTTGATTGCATTACCATTTGTCAAGCCTAATATACTACCTGCAAAGATGGGCTTTCACAGTAACATGCTGATTTGAAGATTAATGATGTGCTTTGTATTTTCCAACTTTGGAAAGCAGGAGTTTTGTGTTTCTTTCACAACAGTTTGAAGTAGTTATTTCCCTGTGTACACTTCAGGTCAGTTCAGGTTGAATGTTTGGTTCTGGGTGTCGGAAGTCACTGTCTGGCACTAATCTTGACCCCACGTGCATTGCAATCACTGAGAGGACAGTCTTCTGATCTTCACCTCTACTGTTTATCTTTATGGGATAAACGGCATGCTGCAAAAAGAAAGAAGAATATTTTAAAACAGCAACAGACAATACATACATTTTTCAAACCCTGACAAATGGCCTTGTGCTTCATCGAAAAAAAAAAAAAAATCTTGCTCCAGTAGGTTGTGCTTTAAAAAGGTTTTGGTCAAGTCAGCCAAATCCAATTTAGTCCCATATGACTTGGACATGGTTATTAAAAGGCTAATCAGCTCTGCTGCTTTGGCATAATTTCACTCTTCTGGGTATGAATCCCTAACATTTGACACTGAATTCATTAAAATACTCTCCTCGTGTTGCTAAAATTTTTAATTTTTGGTACTTGCCCTTTCACCATAAATGAAAATTAGGAAAAGAACCACAAACAGTCTTTACAGCAAACAGAGGAACAATTGCAGTCTTCAATAGGTAATAATAATATAGGTAATAATAGTTGCAAGATTAATCACAAACTGAAAATTGAATGGATGCAATTGGCAAACAGAATAAGTTACGTATTTTGAAGTCTTGGAATTTTATCTATAAACAAAATATCCTGCCTTATTCTGTGCATAAACTTCTAACTCTGAAGTTTTCATCAGTACAAACATACTTTAATATACATTTTATTTAATTCTTTTTTATTAGTTAGTCAGTTTATTGTCCAATCTAATTTTTGCCATTTTCTTTAACAAAATTGTGCGGGCTTCTTCTCCAGCTTACCTGCTTCTCTGCTTTAGACAAATCTGACCTGATCTCTAACAAAAGTTTACACCGGTCACACAAGACAGTTTTTGAGGCAGTCTAGGGGAAGAGGACGAGGAAACTAGAAGTGACATTGTGGCTCTGGGCTGTCTCAAAGGATTAGGCATTAAAGCATTCACTGGCATGTGCTTTTGCTTGCTTCCATTATATCTGCTTGTGCCTCTTTCCAGATGACTTCTTCCCCAAACTGATCCGGCGGGCAAGATAATTGATTAATATTTCTTGAGGGAAAGATGACTAACTGTTGTTGAGGTTCAACTCAAACACTCTAGTTAAACATAGTTAAAGCTCTGATCAAATTCAGGCCTTTTGCACCAGACAAACCAGACATTTCCCAGGTCTGACTTCATGTATATAATAAGCTTTTTTCATACATTTGCAGTGAATTATTTAAATATGGCGTGCAAAAAAAAAAAAACTTGATTTCACTCCAAGAGATACAACAATGACCAAGTAGTTTTACACCAAGGTCAATGAAAAATTAAAACGATTTTCTTTCAATAGGAGAATTATGGTACATGCGTTTACTGTGGGTGATAATGGGAGACTGAATGGAACCATCTTAATAAGCTCTCGCTCTCTATAAACAATCATTACAGGCCTTTCTGAGCACTCCCCTTCCCTGTTTATTAATCAGCTAATTACACATTGACAGTAATGGGCCTGCTGATTCCCGCACTTAAATGAACAGGGCTGAATAGCTCTTTAATGATTAGCCTTTGTGTTTCTTGCTCCCTTTTTTCCCTCTCTCTCTCCCTCCTCAGTCACACACACACTCAAGACATTTAAATCAGACCTCCCGGCAAGATGGTTTGCAAACAAGCAAGTTACAAAAGCAGCTGACAGATCCAAGACTTATGCACAAAAACATTTTAGTAAAACCTTAGTGTTAAGCTCAGCCTCCAGCAGTAGCCACAACCATCGTCAAAGTTGAGCTGAGCGGCAGGCAGGTGCAGTTATGTGGGGTTTTTGAAGGACACGAGCGGGGTGCAAAGTGGAGCCGGAGAGGGCGAAATAGTGCGGTGGGCTGCATTTCTGTCAGCAGAAGTGATGGCTGAGTGCTGGCGTTATTTGTCTTGTGCTGCCACACGGCCCTCGCACCAGCCTGGGCATTAATGAGAGGGGGTCGGACCGCCGGGCAGGAACATGGAGGGCCTCAGCCGCAGGTGATCTGTCACAGAGGCGACTCCGGCAGCAACACAGGGGCACACGCTGGGCACATGTGGACACCCTACCATCTCATGGGAAAGCTCAACTTTAGAACAGTTGTCTTTCAGCCAGTAAGTGTAGAATATGTGTTTTTAAAAGTGTTGTTTCAAGCTACAAATAAATATGAAGGGCATTATAGAAGACATAAGGGAGGAGGAAAGAGGCTATGCATGAAGACTATTAAAATCTATCAAGATTTTCAAATTTTTACTTAGTTTGGTGTGGTGTTTGTGGTAAATATTTCTCATAGTTTTACAGCAGTGAAGTTGCAAATTTTGAACAAATTGACAAATAAACTGAAAAAATTAAAGGAAGTAGTTGGAGTTCTAAAATCCTTATCCCTCCACACATGCGTCATCAAAAAGCGCCAAAATGCAAAGACATTTTACACACAACTGACACAGTTCCCTGGAGTTTAAAGGGACACCGTGTAACTTTCTGGTGGTGAAAAAAAACTTAAACATTAATAAAAAAAAAAAAAAAAAAAAAAAAAAAAAAAAAAATTCCATTGTGCTGAACGTCCTAGCTTGAAACTTCACCAAGGGACGCAAGGATCAATTTCGTGGGCAGCCTTTCCGAGCGCTGAGTATACCAATCACAGAAAACCCGGAAATTCCACCAAAACAGCGACACAATGTTTTTCGCAAACATGTAGTGCGAGGATTTTTTCCTTATGAAGCCCCTCAACACGGTTTGCTGCTCAGGTTTAAGGAATTGATACATTCATTGTTAAGAAGCACACGAATCCTACGTTTTTGAATTTCAAATTTGCAGCAATTTTTAGTGTCACGTGTCAGAATCGCCGTGCTTGATTGGATCATCCTAACATTGGACAGAGAAATTATTGACCGAGGCTCCAGTTTCAGACCCTTCTGCAACAAAACAGAATGTAGGAGGGGCTGACTGGTCAAGCAACCATTTTGTGGCTATGAAAGGCCCAGATTTCATTTTGTTTGCGAGGTAACATTTGTGGATTCCCCTCCACATATGTCATATTTACAAGACAAAAGACAATAATGAACTTCAGCAAATTGAGTAAAAACAAGCTAAATGTTTAGTCACATCATAATCATGTTTACCATGTTTTATTAAAAATGTAGTCTAACTTGTCATACGTACTATAAGCTTATCGACTTATTTATACTACAAATAAATTTACTCTGGGGAGAATAAATACTGTTGATAGTAATTTATCACCCTAGGGGAATACTCCAAAAGTCACCTCCACAATCAAATACAAGTTTTTGCTGTAACATACAGCTAGTAACAAAGAGTGTTGGTGCCTGGAGTTGTACTGTCAGGCTGATGTTGGTGAGAAAAGTAGAAAATGGTCAATTTAAGGCTGAGAAGTGGAGTGGTCATCTAATCCAAACAGATCCCGTGCTTGATAAGTTGTGTGTTGTACCTTCCACACTGTTGAGGAAGTGCTAAAAGGGTAAGAGAAGAAGACAATGCAACAGCTGGGTACCGCCTCAGTAATTCCCCACGGAGCCCGGGAAGACACCTCCAGCCGAACACCATTTTCACTCCTGATTACAAAGTTTCAAATCAACCACTAAGAGATAGAACAATCCACTTCTTCTGGTCAACTCACGAAAAACAAAAATCAGCCTTCAACATGGTAAAAGAGTAACACAACAAACTAAGATTCTAAGTGCATCTTGCTTAAAATGCTCACGGCCAAGTTTGATTTAGACAGTGCATATTTTGGGGGAAAAAGGCACTTGATGGTGAAGAGTTAGTAAGATAACCGAAGTACAAGTGACAGTATACTGTAGACTGCCATAGCAAAGATTTAGACAGAACAGTTTATGCATCAGCCGACACCTGATGTCAATAATAAATCATGCAACAGACCAAACCAACAAATGCTAAGGTTTTGGGGGTTCCCTGATCATATGAAAAATGCAACTTTGATACACCTTTCAAATGCAGTATTGTAGTCAATGTAGGTTCATATTTGCTGACTTACAAATTAATTTATCCAGTCTTGTATCTTCAAAATAAAGTTAAGCATAAGACAAAAGACAACTTTATCACTTTGCTGGTGACCCTTCATTTTGGATCACGAATGCTATAAGTTATCTTGGGGGGTAAAAAGGTTGAGAATCACTGATCTATATGATCGTCTTGAATTAGCCTTAATAAATATATTTTAATTAGAGATGCATGTTTTCAAAATTTTCCTTAACTTCATTGTCAATAATCAGTTAATCGAAAATGTTAACACAGTACTTTTTTAATGCTATTTTCACTGTACGTGTTATAATTGGGCACAACTCTACGAGAGTGAACACAAAGCAGCGAGACTGAACTGAACTGGGCTCAACACGACTGAATAAAAGCCTCTAGCTGTTAAATAAAACTACTCATAAATAAGGACTCACGTTTTAAAGTCGATGCTAATGTTAGCTTACCTTAGCTTGAACACGTGAAACATCAATAGTTTCGTATGCAAACATTGAATAATCAATTAATAAGTTTAATAAGTTTGAACTATACTTGTGACAATACCTTAAATCAGGGGTCCTGAACTGATCCCTGATCCTGATTTTGATTTCTGATTATTATTGATAGTGGCCCACCAATCAAATATATCGTTGAGACGTGACTATAAAACTTTAAAAAAAAAAAAAAATGTACTAAAAAGTGTCCAATATTTTCCAGGGCAGAACAGCTGGACCCTGGTTACATACTTTTATTTACATTTCACATGTGTGAGTATGATGTAAACAATAGATGTCGAATATATGCTACATTAGGCTTTGCATTGTCTATATGCTTATTTATAAAGAATACAACATTGTGAATTCTGTATTTCAAAATGTGGCCCTCAACCAACTCTGACTTTGATTTTTTCAGCCCCAGCTTCATTTGAGTTTGAGATGCTTGCCTTAATAATGGATCTCATTATGATATTATGTGTGACGGGATACAACAAATCAACTACAATACACGTATCCTGCTATTTGAAGACTATAGTAGAAATGGCAACGTGAAAACCCCTGTTCAGTAGGTGAGGGATGCCCATAGACTGTATATATCTGGTATATACAGTCTATGGGGATGCCTCATGAGTAAATATGAGGGGGTCCTGAGGAGTGCCTCCTTTTTTACTTTTATGGGACATGGTTTAGCACATGTGAGGTGAAGGACAGAGCTACTGGCCATTCCATCACTCAGAGCAATAAATGCAAGCAATCTGTTTACAACTAAAGCTTTGCCTGTTTTTGAATTCTATGTCTTTTATTTAAATGAATGGGAGGCCTTGGTACAGTCGTCCGTGCAACAATATTAATAAACATCTGAGGTTCACAGTCCTCACTAAATCAGGGAACCACTGCCATTTGTTGCTTAAATGACAAAGAGCACAATGGGAGCATAGCAAAGCGACACAGTGGAGGTGGACAAAGTAATTCAAATCTCAATTCGACAAAGACACAAAATGCTGAACCTAACGTCAAATGAAAAAAGACACTTGCACTGCTCCGAACACCCACACGAACTGCTGCCTGCTGTCACTTCCAATTGGACCAACTCCGTGTCACACTTAAGCTCATTCAACTTTTACACTGCAATGAGAAACACATAATAATATAGTAACCTGATATGACAGACGAGGATCTTCTCCTTCTTCTCATGTCTTCTGCACAAACAATTTGTGGATTGATGTTAATCTGCCTGAGAAAGAAAGTGTCAGGTGTTTAGGTCTGATGTTTAATGAATGATTTTATGTTTTGTCAACGGAACCAGACACTCACGAGAACATAAATACATATAAATCAAAATATTATTGACCAAAAATATGAAGGATGTTGAGGCCGAACCAGGATCAAGACTAAAAATGTATATGTATATCTAGCCTTGCATAAAATTGTATTCAAAATTCAAAAGTAAATTTTACCTCCTTACACACTATGAAATATTTCATCAGTTTCAATGCATTTCTGACTGATCAGAAGAACACTTCTGAGGTAAAAAATGTACTTAACCCATTGGTAACATTTTCAAACAAGACAGAAACAGTTTGAAACAAGGAAAATAATGTACATCCTTTCTGAAATTAAGTTCTAGACTCAAGTAATTCTTAACATTCAGTTTTTGCTGTTTCTATACATTATAAGCTATTTAATTTATTATTTTGTTCATTTATTGTGACC
The DNA here is from genome assembly GCA_038363315.1 of Mugilogobius chulae. Classification (NCBI taxonomy): domain Eukaryota; kingdom Metazoa; phylum Chordata; class Actinopteri; order Gobiiformes; family Gobiidae; genus Mugilogobius; species Mugilogobius chulae. The sequence continues at coordinate 460,216 of CM076406.1, forward strand.
TTTAACACGGACATAGCTAAGTCAATCAAAAAATAACCATATAATGGTTTATAGTCATCTATAGTCATAAACATGCAGAAGGCCTGACAAAAAAAGGCTGAGGGCCACTTACAACTAAACTATAAAACATAGGTTTTCACATTTTTTAATAGTGCGAAAACCCCTGAACAGAAGCGATCTAGAAAAATGTTTTTTAATTAGTACAAGGCTTGTGGGTACAATTTTTCTTTTCATTTATTTCATTATTTCTAGTGTAGTTTTGATCAATAATCTCCAGAACACTATTTTAAAAGAGATCAGCCAAACTGAGACCATGACGGAACCTTACACTAAACGCAGTCTGAACACCCTGTTACAGCAGTATATTCCGTGACCTGAGCACCTATAGATCACTCGACAGACATGCGGCTGTGCAGGGTGTCGAGAGCGGTGCAGTCTGCGCTTTGAGCCAAGTCTCTATGTTGTATAATCAATAGATATAAAAATAAATGGCCTGAGCATGATTCTCCCCATGCAACCTCACTCTAATAAAATTCTAGTAATGCATATTTCATTTACTTTTATACTTATTGATTAGCTGTAGTCCAGTTAGTAAATCACGCACCTATCGATCCCTCAATCGTAGCTCTGTCGGACAGCACATAACCAGCCATTTGTGCCACTGATAAAGAGCTCAAGCATTCAACTCCCCACAGTAAATCTTTACAAACTAACTATTTCATTCGAAAATCAATGTTTGTTTAAATGTGGCTTATTTTACAAGGCACACCTGCGGTATTAAACGTAATTCTCTGATGTATTTAGTCTTAATGTGTGACTGTCCATCCGTTTAGCTCTTCGTTTGGGCCTGAACTGCCATCTAGAGAAACTGGTTGACATCTAAGGAGTCATAGGCCCCCATCCTTAGCAAATAAAAATAACAAAATAAAATAAATTTGGTTCCTTAGTAACCACAAACATAGACCCATTCTATGTTTTTTTTTTACTTTTATCCCGTAACTAATGTAGGTATATACGGTGAAAGAAACACTGAAGTGAAAAAAATTTGTAAAAAGTAGTCTCTTTTTCAGCAGAGAGAAGATGGTAAATGTCAGAGTCCTTTGGGATGCTGGGTGAAAAACACTGACACTGGGTCAGCTGTAATTTTGGCTGCCACATCCAAAAGCAAATATATCAATTAAATATAATGAAGGGTTGAGAGGCTCCGTTACAAAACAGCCATCTATTTTCATTAGAGTACAAGGTGCTGCAGGTGTGAGCAGGATTTCAAGATTAATAGAGGCATTCAAATGAATCAGAAAGGATTAGGGTCTCAAGGGAACTCAATCAATGAATCCAAATCAATAATCAATAGGCCACTCACACCAATATACTAACTGCTGACTCCAAGATCTCACAATTAAAATGAAAACTGCAAAGGGAGTGGCCACAGAGTGTGATTTATCTCTCAGCGCAAGTGTCATTTAGAAATAAATAAGTCAATAGATAAAAGCTGCCGCCGGTCGGCTCAGGTGGGAGGCAGTTATGCATTTTAACATAGCCACGGGCTCAGAGAATTGCCCTCAAATCTGGCAAAGCAAAGGGCCTATTCCCGCGCAGATACAAGGATAAACAGCACGCAGCCTTTATCACTTACCATCAAATCTCTGATCGCTGCCGTCAACTGCTGCTAAACAGGAGATGACAACTTTTATAAATACAGTATCAATTCAGGCGGGCTGCCCTACAAGATTAATGTTTACAAGTGCTCCACCGAGAAAACACTTTTCTCTCAAGGGTGTTGGAACACACAGGAGAAGTCAGATCCACTTGGGCAAAGATTTATCCAGCAAGCAAAGAAATAAAATAACTTTGACGGGTGGCTTTTGACTGTGAGTGTGTGCATTCTGCACCAAACAGTAAATACGTTAACATTAGCTTGAGTGGAGCATAAGAAGCCATCTCACTGGAGACTGGATTTGGGCAGCTCAGGGAGAAAAACCAGCTCGTGCTGTCCGACGGGACACATCAGAGGCCCCTCTCGTCAGCCCCCGCTCTCTCTCAATCATTTGGGAGTATGATTTATACTTTTTGAAGTGAGGGGTCTTGAATCCCACTATAAAGGAATTAAGAGGTCTCCCCTGAGTCCAGCATTCAAATGAGAGCATGGCAGGGATATGAGGGTTTTTTAATAGAGAGAAATTAGTATTCACAATGCCTCAAACTGGAATCTGAAGGAACCTTTCAGGTGGAGAAAAAAGACCCAGTTTAGAAAGAAAGCCCTAAGAAGTCAGGGGCTTTTTATAACAGTCGTGTATTTGCCCCTCATCAAGAGCACTGGAGCACTTTGTGGAATAACCCAAGAGAGATGATGGAGAGAGAAAGAGTGTGAAACTAAATTAAGCATTCAATAAATACTGTAAAAGTGGAAACAATAAAATGTGGAGTCCCACTGTCTCGAGGCCAAAAGGGCTGTTTGGCTTCTCAGTGGTTCCCCAGGCAGATCTAACACTTCCAGGGATGACTGCTAGCAATGCAACACTTTGACAAACGTCTTCTGAATAAACCTTTGTGTCGTCCCAAACATGGGGGAATGGAAATCTGCATTATAACTATGTAAACATATACTCTTTCCCTGTATCACAATAGTGACCTTGAAAACTTAACAGATAAGTTTTGTGGTTGTTGCTATAAATCTGCCATATTTTTCAAATCTAGTCACAACTAGTAATTTTGTAGACTACTCTTTAAAGTGACAGGGCTAGTCCATTATTACATTGACCTTCAAGACTGAGTGGGATTTCCATTAAGCCCTTGAAAGACATTTGGTTGATCATGGCTTGAAGTACCTGTTAGTGCGTATGGAAGAGGAACGTCTGAGATGGGAGTTTTCTGATACCATGTCAATAGGTTGGATGGGTGACGGGCACAAAGGGTTCACCTGTAATCAAAGACAAGCACATTTTCATAATAATAAAAAAAAATATTAAAGGAAACTTGCAAAAAAAAGTGCTATAGCACACCTGGCATTTTTCTTGACTTCCAAATGAGGACAACCAAAAACTGAAAGCAAAAAACAGGAGTAAACATTTTGACCACAATTAATTCTTAGTTCTAATTAAATTCTTTTATTGCAACTCACCCTCTCTGATAGCGATCTTCTGATAAGTGTTTTAGTCTCCTCACAAACACAGGTATTCGGCCTCCCTAAAAAAAGATATTTAAAAGTTAACACATATTTTTATACATTCTAGAAAATGTGTGTTTGAAGAGGCAGACGGTGATTGTAACCTTAGATGGAATCCGTCTTCTTTCCTTTCGGACGGAACAGGAAGCAGTGGTGGCTAGATGGGAACAATACCCTGTAAGTTAAGAGTTACATTAATTAGCTACTATAGGTCATCATCAGTGCAGATTTTGTTAACATGGTGCTTTATTAACACACAGTAATTCCTTAACATTGCAGAATTGTACAAGCCAGAAATGCTGAGCCTAATTCCAATATCGTTAGATTACAATCATATGTTCAATCGTAGCATAAGTAATGTTCCTCTACCTCTGCGAGAAGGCTGTGCTGGGTGCAGGAAAGTGGCTGAGGAGCAGGTATCCTTTAGGGATTGCTGTCTGTCTGAGTCCCAGGTGGGTCGAAGACTGGTTACACCTGCCCTCACTCCACATTCCCCCTCAACAAACCAATCACTTTGTTCATCATCACCTAAACAAAACATACTGGTCAGCAATATGTTTATGCAAAAATACAAAATACAAAAATAACAAAAAGGTATAGTTTAGATGGAGAGAGTAAGATTGTTTGTTCTACACATTTGAAATAATATTACTGATTTGGTTTTTTAAAAAAAAAGACTTGGTTGTTCAAAAAACAAAGAAATAATGCAGAATGTCGAGTAATATATTGAATATAATATTTTCTATAAAATTATAACATTATTGCATCACATTGTGAGGCTGTGATTCCAAAATGTAGAAAAATCACTTCATGCGTAGAAAGAAAAACAGTTGTGACATGGTTATGAAAAGGTCTAGTAGGTATAAGAAAAAGCACAAGCCTAAATCTATTAAATATCTGCTGACTGCAAAGATGGCTGACATTCAATTCTTACATAGACAGCTGGAAGTGATTTATTTGTCAACATGCACACATCTACTGAAATCCGGTCAGTCAGTGAGTCAGTATCTACAAATACCATGGCTCTCACAGACAAGGTGTAGTGACAACTGTTAAATCAGAGTGTTCCTTTCCTCACCACTGCTAATGAGGATAGCAAAGGCTTCAGCACTCATTAACATGACATGACAACATCTTATTAGAGCCACTTGGTTGCTCTGGGCCCAGCCACTGTATTCAAACTCATGCCCTTGCTTTCTACTAAGAGTGAGGTTACAATGGAAATACTTATTCATAATTTTATAAACTGACAGGACAGTCATGTGTGGCAGAAGCAATTTAAAAAAAGAAAGACACCAATGTTTTATTTTTCATTTTGCAAAATGTAAATTTAATATTGTCAAGTGCATGTTAAGTCAGGCTTACCTTGTCTCCCTTCATCATTAGTGAAAAGACCAGGGTCACTGCTGCAGGTACTGCTGGTCTCTCTGCAAATGGTAAAAAAAATAATACGTGTAATACGTGTTGCTAGAGAAAGAATAAAAAAAACATCCAAGATCTCTACTTAAAATGGCTATTTTTTATATAACTTACAGAAACAGCAACTAAAAAACTGGAAATGTAATTTTATGCAATGTGATGTCAATATTTAACATTTTCAATAACAGAAACAATGAAGTATCTCAGTGCTGAAGGTCACCATAAATGAAAATGACACAAAAGACAAGACTGTGCGATGTGCTCCCCTGTTGCACAAGCAAACACAAAGGCATGAGGAGCAGGTCTGAGTGACATGCACAATCTAATTGAATATCCTCTGCTGTCAGCTCCAATCTAATCGGGCCTGTGTTGTGGAGGATGACAGAAGAGCCCAGTGCATTCTCCTGGCCCCCACCCTCTGGGTGAGAACCATTCTGGGGGGCCTCTGCACCACTACAACTGGCTAACATCTGCTGTGGCTGCGACGTCTGGCCAGTCCCTCTGCTGCACTCCCAACCCCGAGGCAAACCCTGCTACGCTGCTGGGTCTCTCTGTCTTTCTCACACCTCAGCTATCAGGAGCTGTGACCTCTGGACACTTGAAGGTCACTAGGAGGAGGAGGGAAGTGGAGGTGAAACTTCCAGTTTTGTCATAGCTTTTGTTGGCAAGTAATGTCATTTACATAAGTGACTTGAATAAACATACTTTACACTGTTGTTACTAAACATTCTTTACACTGCTGCTACTGAATTCACCTTATCCTATAGAAGGGGGAGGGTGAGCTTGTGATTTGATTGCCTTAAATTTTGCGCTTGGTTCGTCACCATTGACCTTGCTAATAGGGCAGGCTCCAGGGTTATATATGCGCTGATACATGCTATGCCATATTGAAGAGGAAAGCGTGTGACATCAGAAAAAATGTCCACCTTGCCTGCAACACTGCTGGGACATATGGATGGCAACACCAGCCCTCACATCCACCAGATGCAGATTTGAGAGAGTGGGCTCTAGGGGATTTGAAGTAAGTCTGTTAGAGCATAGGAGCTCCTCCATGCCTTCACAGCCCACTCCTCCGGCTTGTTCCTCATGCTTGTGGGCCTTAATTTATCATTCTTTCAACCAAGTACATACTAGCATGAAGAACACAAAATATGTGTAAGGAACAAGAAGTATAAACAATTATTTTGTGATATTGCTTGCAGCTGTAATCAACTGATGTGAAACTGTTTCCATTAAGCACTCCCTAATTAATAGCACAAAAAATTAAAAAAACACATTTTTCATTGATCTAAAAACTGCAATCTTTTTGCATACGTGAAGTTGACAAACAGCGATTAGCTCCCGGTTTAAGAGAAAGAGTAAGCAAGTACTAAATAACTGAAGGATATAAAGGGATCACATTGAACTGCGCATCCCCAGCTGATCCTGAGTGTTGAACTCTAAATACGTCTTAATTAGACAACAACATATAATGTGTCTGTGATGAAACAAAGTCAAGGGCAAAATGAAAAGTTCACCGAGGTGTTTTAGTGCTGAACCCAGCTCCCCATGTGGCCCTAGCACTTCAATACAAGTCGAGAAGGTGAAGCAAAACACAGTATCCAGATGAGTAAGTAATCATTAGGATATAATCCTGGACTCCCAAGAGAGGCATGGCCAGTTTGCTCAGAGATTACAGGCTTGCGATCATTCATTGAGCTCAAGCTCATTTTGCAGAAGAAAAAAAAGAGCAGCCTGTGAGAGACGGGGACAAACTGCTGATAACAATAGTTTTGTAGCTTCTTCAAACCAGCCATTCCAACCTAAATCTATGCCATTTTCCTTTGTGTTTGATTATACTGTATGTGTATACATCCCTCCTGGACTTGCTCTAATTGGATTGATTGAAGAGATTTATGAAAATTCACAAATAGTGCAAAATAGTGCAATGGTTTCTTAAAATTCAAATCGAGTTCTCATCTCGTAAACCACAACACAATAGGCTGTGATAATGACCTTGTGCTAACAAGTCCATGAGTACCAGAGCTCATAGTTGTGGAACTACGTAGAGCTTTGGACTTTTGTACCCACAGATGAGGACTGCCTGAGAACCAGGTGGCACCACTGCCAGCAGGCTAAACCCAGTCTAATGAAGGATGTGAAATCCAACTGGAGACATCAGCATCTGCTCTCACCACGATGAAGGAAAGCCTGGGTTAGTGTGTGCAGACAAGGAATGACCTTGGAGAAAGACCAGACAGTCCATAGGAAAAAGGTTAATAGAAAAATGGCAACCAAACAAATCTACTCAATTTAAAAGACATTTCAGCTACAGCATCAGTGTCTGACAGTAAATGGCCCATACACTCTAAAGGTATAAATATCACTGTTGTACCACTGTCAACTTCTCATCTGCGCTGCCATTTTGTCATATTGCACGCCTGGTCCTGGGCTTAACCATTAGATTGTTGAGCCCTCAGTATAGTGTGGCACTGTACTGAGCAGCAATCAAGAGTGTTGGTGTTGTGTAAGTGAGAAATGATTGACAGTATGCCATGGTGTTCCCATTTATTTCTGCTCTGGAGCTGTTTTCTGTCACAACGGCTATTGATTTTTCCATAAAGTAAGAAAACAAGTACCGTTAAGGGCTAGGAGGTCAGCACAAATTAAACGTCACGATGTAAAGCTTTCAGACCAGTCATTTCTAGCTATCAAAAATAACCTACTTACATTTGTTACATTTGACAAATAATAGTTCACTACAGACACATGGGCAAAAAGGTCGAGACTGAGTGTGTCATCGGCTAACTGATATTATAAAAAAATATAAATGTAAAGGTGTTAATGAACAATTATGTCGCTTCCTGAATGTCATCTTCAAGCTTCTTGTCATGTTTCTGTTCATGATTGATGATTGAATCTCATTATAAAAGAATGTCCACCCTATAATACTCCTCATCAATGCTAGTAGCAAAACCATTACTTAGGCCAAACAGAATGCACATGAGACAGTGTGCATAGGGACACCGGGACACAGTCAGCTTTAATTACTGACCCAAGACAGGAATTTATTTGAAAACAAATCAATACAGCACCAAATCACTTATTTACTTGTGACACTATTTCTTGAAAAGCAATAATGAGCTGGCACGTACCCACAGGCATAACTATCAAAGATGCCTCCCCAGTGATTTTTTTTTCCTGCGACAGGAGATGAGGCTGAGGAGAGTCTATCATTCATTTTTAATGTCAACTCCGTATGTTAAAGTGGAGTGATACTTTTTTAGCTTAGTTGAGGACAGGTTGAATATTGACAACTCAAGAGATGAAGACAGGCATATAGATCATCTTAAATGCCGCCATGTTTAATTGCGTCTGTCTGTAAGTAATAAGCCCCATGACATTTATGTTATGAGTTTAACAGCCTTTTGTCCATCTCCATTTAAAGGGTAAAAAGGCCTGACAGAATTTTGAGCACATCTTTCACAATCTATTTAATCCTGACTTTTTAAAACAATGTAATGGTTAACATTTGGCTTGTGGCAAACTGTGAATTAAAAGCAACTTTCTAAAATGTACAACTAAACAGTTGGACATTTTACTGTACAAACCAATAACATCTTTTGTGAAAAAGTAAAAAAAAAGACATACCCATCTGACATCTTCTCTTCTCCTGCATCCTGGTGCTCACTGGCCCGTGGAAGTTTCCTCCTCCAGCACTCATGTCCCATGAGCATGGCCCCTTCGGTCGGTTGCTCTGCTCTCACCCAGCCACCAGACCTGTTCTTTGATCCTGACAGATGCTGCATCCTTCGTGGCGGTCTTTGGTCCACATTGCGACCTCTCACCTTGGTCTGTGTCCGTGAATTGACATCAGTGGTCATTCGTTTGGCCTTCCTCTTCCTCCTCAGGGGTCGACCTGGTGTGTTTTCAGTGTAGGAATCATAGTGTGGCCATGAGGGTGGCCTGTTTCTAAAGGACGTCTTCTCACCCTGTGCCAGTGGCTGCTTGTGCTGCGTTCATCAGAGTCACTACAGTTGGCCACAGAAGCAGTGGCAGGGTTCTTCCTGTAGGCTCTGGAGGTTTCATCCATACTGGACTCTGAGGCCTCGAGCCAATAGTGGTACAGTGAGGAATCCCGGTGCCTGCGTTGTGCTCTCCGCCGTCGTACTTGTCTGCGCTGCTGCAGGGGACTGAACACCATCTCCTCCCATAGCTCTCCCAGTTTAGTCTGCTCTGCAGACTGCTCCAGAGCCAACACCAGGTCCTGCACCAGCTCATCCATCATGGTGCTACATGAAACAACACAAGTCAGCCAGTGTTCATATGTGTATGTTATAAGCACAATAATTATTTTATTTGCATTTTGTTCATTTCTAAGTCAGTTAGCAACTGAATATGAGGGAAGCAAGGGGGATAGCAAAAATAGTGAAAAAGCAGAATCTGTTGAATATAAGATGTAACGTGATTTTAATCAAGAAATACGCTGCTTATAACGGTATTCCTTTTCATTCTCTGCGACTAGAGACTCGGGCTAGAAAGATAGCCTATGTAATACAGTTCAAGGCACAGCTGTAAGCCCTGGTTCGCAGTGGAGAGAGAAAAACGAGCCGCATGCCCTGTGCATTGTTACATAACAACACACACGTGAGCTCGCAGGAATCTGACTGAATACACCTAACATGTGACGCGTTTTTCTTTACGCAGCACTAAAAATATATTACCGAAGAACGCTCTGATCACGGCGTAAAAGCCAACACTCACCCTCCGTCCTGTCTGTCTTGTTTGTTTTCACCACCGTTGACACAGGACACGCACTTCCGCCTTGCTATCCAGCCAATCGGTGACTGCCTTTTCTCGATGACGCAATTGCCAAAAAGAGCGCGTCCGCTTCGCTGTTGTGGATGAGATAAGGCAGTTAATGGCACTGGCACCGTACAAATAATGACTTGTTACATAGATCATGTATATGTGTGCATGCTTTGGCCTTCTGGGATGAATAAGTCTACATCACTGGTTGTACAAAGGCTGATGCTAGTATCAAATATGTGGTCAGTTTTGTGTTCAACTTTGCAATTTCTTTTCAGGTAGGTAGGCAGGTAACTCAACTTGGATAATTGAACAAAACATCCTTACTTATCTTTTTTAAGCTATTTATTATTATTATTATTATTATTATTATTATATTATTATTATTATTTATTATTATTAATTTCCTTCTATTTCTGTTCAACTTATTTTACTATGCCTACTTGTACATTCTTTGAAACGTCAAGATGCGCCACAGTCCAAAGTGTGTTTGTAAGAATGGTAGTCAACTGACATCTTTTCATGCCTGCATTACAAAGTTAATTTTAAGAATAGATGTGTTTAATATTACATCTACAAGAGGGCAAAGTTCATGTTTACTTAAGGGAACAGATTTTCAGATTTAAACAATAAAGTATATAAATGTGTGAGTCTACATTCACAGAATAGTAAGTAAGTATAATGTCGAGAATGTTTTTTTGTATAGTATTTTGATTCTCAAGGCAGTTATTCAGAAAGCAGAATGACCCTCACTCTCATTTAGGTTGCCAGTTCCTAAACCTAAGCAGTTGGCTTAAAGTGAAACAAAAGCTAATGCAAATAGACTATTTTGGCACCAAGCAGTGTACATTGAGCTTAAATATCATTGCCTAGTTTATCTTTTTATTACCCAACACACTTATCCTGCCCAAATAAGGAGAATTACCTGCTCCTAAACCTAACCCTTATCCTTACCCTAACCTTAGCTACACATTACAAACATGTTTGTGAAATGCAAGCATAGGCACTAATGGAAAATTAACTAAAAAAAAAAAAATCTGGCTGTTGTGACATCAACTTGGAGTTTCCTGATTCAAACAGGTATTTCTGATCACATACATCTGCTAGAAGTAACTGTGTCTGACTGATCAAATTTCTCTTTTTACCTCCAGATTGCACCTCTTCAGACCCTCAAGAACTGCCCAAAAGTGCAATTCTGTGAGTTTCTGCTGTCTTGCAGTTTCTTTAACTTGTACCTGCTATTCCCTCATCTATGTCTCTTTAATGTTGACCAGCTGACTCACTGCCTCCAAAATCTATGTTGTTGCATAAAGTAATCTATTTAAACTAATTTACCGCTTCTGAAGAAGTCAGATCAAATAAGAAAAAGAAAAGTCTGTGAAAGCGATTATAAAAGCCATATCATCTTTTATCTAACTCTTAATAACTGCAAATTCCCTCCTGGGCCCTCGGGAGAAGGCCTCTCTGTGCCACTGCCACCTTATCTGTGGAGTCCACATTTGAGTGTGCACATGAGCAGCTCTCAGCACAGCCCCAGTCTGCTCTCAATGAGGCCTGTGGGGAGGCAACACTCTTGGGCTTATTATTGTTCTGGTTCGGTAGACTGTCCAGAGAGAGTCCCACAAGCTTGAGCAGAAAAAGGAAAAAAAAAACTTAAGCCAATGCTTCATTAAGAGTCTGCCTTTCACAAGCAAACATATCAAAAACGGCCCCTTTTGAGCAGCAGTAATTAGCAATTTAGAAGCCTTGGCCCCTTAGGATATACACTTTCAATTTAGTCAGCAGCATTAGTTTCTGAGACACTTAATATTCATTGTTTCTACCTTCTTCCCAATTTCTCAATGTACATTGTCTCGTCTTTCACTAGCGATAAAAGTATTTTATCTTTTCATGTAATTCTTCTTTTCAAGCTCTCAGCAAGAGAACTTGATTTTTTTTAATAAATCATTTTCTATGGGATTTTGAAAGAGTGAAATTAAAATGATAGCAAAGGCTCTTCAGGAAGTGCTAAGCTGCATAACATATTGAGCCTTTGCCTGGTTGATAAAGCCCGTCGATAAATAGTCTGTTTGAAAAATGAAAAAGAACTGAGCACAAATGTGGAGTCTAACTCTGATATGGTGAAGGATAATTAGAATTAGGTTAAGATAATATCAAATAAAAGCTGTTCGTTTTGAATTGATGTAAACAGTTTTCCCAAACTACTTTATAAGCTCAGGCACATATACCTCAAGGGGCCAAGAGTGACACTTATCTCTGCCACTGTGGAGCCATTGTCTCAAAATGAATCCACTTCTATTCATTTCCAATCACCATTGTTTAATAGAAATAATTGATTTTGCTTCCTTCCTCCCTCCCTCCCTCCCTCCTCATCCGCATAAATGGAAAAAAGAATGATTAAACATTTGTCAATAAATCTGAATTCTAAGATCCCATCAACACTTGAGAAAAAGAGGCAACTCATTAAAGTGAAAAAGAAAAGGCTACGATGAGGAAAGTGGCCGGGAATGGAATAATGAATGGAGTCCGAGTGGGCTATCTTTCCCAGGCAGAGCGCCACTAGGGATGCAAACTCCTCGCCACCAGAAATGAGCTACCTATCTGTGAAAGAGTGACTGCTCCATCCTATTTGATTTGGCTCCACTATCATCTCTTAAGAAGATGTCAGCCTTGCTCCTTCTATTGCTCTGAGCTTTTATCAACCGTAGACGATTTCCCTGCAAAAAAAAAAGTAAGAAAAGAGAGAGAGACGCATTGGAGTGCCTTTCAGAGAGCAACACTAAAGAATAAGTGTTATGTGATAAAAAGGGACTTGTTAAATAGATCTGTCTATTTGTATGGTAATAATGATCGTTTAAAGACTCAGTGCTCCGTGACTTGTAGAACAAGAAAGTAAATCTGCATTCAAGTGTTGTGTTAGGAGAGCTCTCCCCACGACCTTGTGAAACTTTCATACAGTAAAAAATGAGTCAAATTGTCAGGGATTTTTCCCATACCTGTCTTTTCTGTTATTCTTGTCTTCTCCTACTGAGTTCTCCTCATTGAAAAACCTTGATAGCTTCAAGTAGAACTTAGAGAAAACAAATTAAAATAGTTAATTTAAAAGTGGGTGCACGGTAGCCAAGTGGTTAGAGCTCTGGCTTCCCAATAAGGAGGTTGTGGGTTCGACTCCCGGGTCGGACCATCAACATCTCACGATCTCTCTGGGTGGAGTTTGCATGTTCTCCCCGTGTCACCGTGGGTTTTCTCCGGGTACTCCAGTTTCCTCCCACCTCCAAAAACATGCATGTTCAGGTTAACTGGGCATCACTGTAAATTACCCTTAGTGAGTGACTGAGAGAGTGAATGGTTGTCTGTGAATGAGAGAGTGAATGTTTGTCTGTCTAATCCTGCGGCAAGTTGGCCACTGTCCAGGGTGTTCCCCGCCTAAGGCCCAAAGTCACTGGGATAGGCTCCAGTCACCTGCGACCCCTAACGGGATTAAGCGGTAGAAAATGAATGAATAATTTAAAAGCATGCTTGTGCCATTTTAATAGCAGTTTTGAGCAGTTAACCTACTGATCTAGTTACATTTTGTCCTGTCGACAACATGGCATGGTGGGGTACCAGCGAGTACCAAAATCCCACTCATATGTTGGACAGGGCTGCCCTTTGTCACTCGTTCAGCCAGGAGTAGGAAGGGATCATCTGCTTGTTCTGATGACTTTATCAAACCTAGACCTGTTTGTTTGAGTGTGAAGGGGAAGCGATTAAAACAACAAATCCAATGCCATGGCTGAGTTTTCCCTCTGAGATTTGGTGTGGATCTCCTCAATGCCGGGAGGAGCCTTCAGAAGTTTCACATGCCTTCTGGATACCTTCTTGTCTCACAAGAAGGACAACCTACTGTAGAAACAGAATCTCAGTCTTGGGCGGGAACACACTGAGCTGCCCCCAAAAGAGCTTGAGGAAATCTATGGGATGAAGGAAGTCTGAGCGCCCATGTTCAAAAATTCCACCTGATAAGTCAAATAAAAATGGTTGGAACAGACATGTCATATTTAATAAAAGAAAAGGTCAAGCGTCTTTGTTTTGTTGCAAAGTCATGTTTTTAAGATTATCTTCTGATGAGAAGATTTTACTTAAAGCAACTTGATTTTAAATAAAATGTAAAATTATAAAGTTATGGAGAGGAATATGGCATAAAGTGGCAATATAAAAATCAAACACTGATTGTCTGGGTGTGTAAAGAATAGAGAAATCAACAGCAGACACATTTAGTCCTTATAATGGACTGCTCTCTACAATGAAAACACTTAAAGAACCACGTGAACTGCTCACTGCACTCTCTCTACAGAAAGCACTACAACTAGATTGATTGGTCTGCACAGTTTGGCTGGTTAATCAGAGCCTGTTAGGTGGAAACAAGCATCATTTATAGCTGATTATACTCCTAGGCAGAAAAATGTGAAGCTATAATTCACAGAGGAACTTTCCAATCTTCATTTGAACTCCAGACTCTTACTAATTAGGCAATAATAGTCTTTTTTAAAGCTTAAACACAGGTAAAGGAAGATGACCCCCACTGCTTACTATTGTTTAATCCACATTAAATAAATTAATCAACGTAAAGTAATTTTGATTCTTTTCTTCACTGAAAATTGCAGTTGATTTACTACAATTAACTGCACACATGTACCATTCAAAAGACTGCAACAGCCAACTGTAGCAAGTCTTAGCAAATGACACACATGACGCCTAAGCAGGCCCGTGGTATGTTCAATCAAGGCTTCTCAAAGAAATGTAGTTTTAGATCCAATATCAAGCATTATTTAACTGATTTTGAACAACATAACTAAGCAAACAGCTCTGGGAGACCACTGTCCAAGTCCAGCCCTGGTGCTGCAGCAGGGTTACCTCCCACCCTTCCATTTATCTGCTGGGTAACTATAAAAATCTGTCAGGAGACAGAGAAAGTTTTTTTTTCCCTTGGCTCAGCCCCTGGCAGATTGAGGGCCCCCTGTAATGCACAGGTCTGTTTTTATTATTCTTGCTGGGGGAACCCTATTTCATCAAGTGCATGATTCCTCAGAAGAGAGGAGATAGCCCCTGCCCGGTTATATTTCTTCCAATCAAACATTCCAAGGGGAAAAAATGAGTGGGTGCCATCAAATCCCAGAATAATGCTGCCAGATTTTATGTAAAAAGAAGGAATGATGGACAAATACAGGAAGGCAAGACAAGTTTAATGATGTGTGTTCAGGAGCTGAGATTGGAAAACTGACAGAGAAAAGCAGCCTCTTTGCTGGAATATAAATTGTTGTGCGCTGTAAAAAGGCTTTTATCTGGAGTGAATATGGGACGTAATACACAGGTCAGGGTTAAGTCATTTTCTCCGGCAAGTTAAGCGAATAATGAAGGCAAGCCTGCGAGGAGAGGAGCACTGCTACTGCCAGTTTGTCTTCATTTATTATGCCAAATCTCATGATTTTGGCGTTGGTGCAGGGAGTGCTCTGGCGCGCACCGGTGGACGACATATCGCTTAATTTACACAAGGTAATGAAAGCAGGGAATGGGAGGACAAAACAATTTACCTGCTGACACGGGAAGAAGTGATTTGCGAACACAGGGTGAACGGAAGAACAGAGAGGCCGACTGAGCAGAGATAGGGAGGTACAAAGGAAGAGGACATGGGCCAAAACAATAAAACTAAACTCAAAGAGCAGAAAACCAGACAAAGCTCAGCAGTGATAATGACTTTACTGAGGCAGCAGTCTGTGCTCCCAGACACACAACAACACATGCAATCAGAGAGAAATTGACCTCAAATCTCCAGACTCTGCACTGACAAGACCTCTTTTTACTCCTCCTTTAAGCCCAATTGTAATCACTTATGAGAGGACCACTTGTAAGCCAGGGACAGCTGTGTTCAGTACCACTCTGCAGCACAACAGGTATTTTTTTTTCCAAAAGCACAGCTCTCCAACAGCAGTCTCAAGTCACTTTTGTTTAAAAGGGACCAATCATGTAAAATCCACTTTTCTGAGTTTATAACCATGTTATAGCAGCGTTCTCTGCATTAGGATTGATTCAAACATGTTTGAGTAATCTTGTATTGTCCTGCAATCCCTGTCCACTCGTCTGTATTTACTTGTTCAAGTAAAACATGTAGGGTTCAAAATGGTCATATCAAGTGATTCTTAATTTCAAAGTAAAATTTGACCGTATAAAAGGGGGCAGGGCTTATCAGTTCTGCAGTTTCAAACAGGAAGGTAATAAGCCTGTTTTTATTTCTAAGCTTTTTTAGGTTATTTTTATAAATTGTACAAGTTTCACAGTGAAATAAGAATGAATTTTACACGTCATAGTTTTTTTTTTTATAAATACATAGAAAAAACACAAAGGTCTCCCTTAAAAAATGAGGATTATATACAGATGTGTTCAAATTTTCAATGTTAATAATTTACCAAACCAAATTAATTAAATGTAACTATCTTCTTCTGAATTAGTGGCCAACAGACAATCATGAGTCAAGCTGGCCATTTTGCCAATAGTTGTTCACACAGCCCCAGTCCCGGTCTTTTTGATGATATCTCCAGAGCACCACTGTAATTTTCCAATCACTGGCCCTTCAGGCCAGGCCACTCCTCAGGGCAGTAAGATCAGGTGAGCTACGCCGTTTTCTTTTGTGGAGGCCAAACTCTATTTGTCTGCTCACTTGGAACAAAAACAATCAGAGCCGCGCGTATACGTCGTGTGCAGTCTCTCTGGAGAGGGGCCAGCCTCAGCACACAGAGAAGGTGATGGGAAACCTGCTGTGGTGCTGAGCGAGGGCTGCTGATGAGCAGGACGTTCTGTCAGGCTTTGAGCAGGAGAAGCAGAGAGGAAGTGTCACTCTCTGTGGGCCTGCTGTGCCAACCTGGCCTCTGCGCAGTCCTGCTGCTCTAGTAACAGCCTCACACACAAACGCACCAGCAAGAAAGGCTTTCATTCATTTTTTAAAGCTTGGTCCTAACCTGACTATTTCTTAATTAGATCATTGTTGATCTAAATTTGAAGGATCTGTTTTTTGTCCCCAAAAAGCATGAGAAAATGAAATTGCACGTCATTTAGCCAAATATTTGTGATAGTCACTACTATGGACTAAAAAGCACTCCCCTACTGTGTCTTTATGACAGCTCACATTTCTAGCTTATTGGGGGTCAGTGGGGCTGTGTAGTGGTTCTCCTCTTGACTGGGCTTGTGTCCTTCAGTAGCACCTTTAAAGAGCAGTCTATAACACAAGCAGTGGTCAGGCTTAATTTACCCACTTTCTCTGTCCATTGCCCCATCAGCATATAGTATCACATAACTGCTAATGGGCTCATGGAGGAGGGGTGAGCACGAGTGAAAGGAAGACGGCAGTAGTTAGGCAAATGGAGATCAGGTTCATCCAAACATTTAATAACTTATTCCATCTAAATGCATTCATCTTTTACAGGGGCAATTAGACCATTTCACAGGCCAGTCCAATTGGTCAGTGCAAGTGCTCAGTCTCACAAAGTCATCACACAATCATGACTTATGCCATTCCTCTCTCACTATCAGCGTGAGGTCAGAAGGCAAAAAGTGGAAGAGTGACTTAACAATGCACCAGAAGAAAGATGAAGAAAAGGAAAGAGAGGGGTTTGAGGTGACGTTGTGCACTGGCCTGGGCTGTGTGCTACTGGATCAGGTTGTGTGGTCACTGGGCTGAAAGGCCACGTCAGGCCCGTCACACACCTCATACTGCAGCCTGGTCTGTTTCAATGGAAAAACAGCGGCTGACACTTAATGCTTGCAGGTCAACTAGTGACCTCAATTGTCAACACCAGGAGCAAGAAATTCAAAATAGGTCTATATGCAAATAAAAAATAAATAAAAAACAAAACAAAAGCCTTTTGAATTTGGACAAATGAACCATGATGCAACAAGGACTGAAGATCAAGTGAGAGGCTGTCTCTCAGAGGTGGCCTAATTAGCTTCACATGACTATTATATAAAAATGTTTTAAGAAAATGGGAGTGTTCCAAATAATCGGCTCTTATGAAAGAGAGAAAGGAGAGAATAGTGAAGACAAACACATCTCTCCAGCTCTTAATATTAATGTGTGTTTTTAAGCCTCTCTTGTTTCCAGAGGCACAGCTTCTGTGGTGGACAGATTGAATGACACAGATTACCTGTTTGGAAAGTCCACAAACAAAGCATTGCTAATGCATGACACACAAATGTTTTTGTTTACCCACAGATGTGTGCTGAGCACAGTTTGTCTTGTAGAAAACTGGATCAGGTCTGACTGTGGCCTGGAGCAAGGGTCATCTACATCATATTAATCCTGCACAGGCCATGTTGTCCAAAAGGAGAGAATATGAACACATCATTTCACACCAGGGCTCCATTCCTTCACCAGCATTAGATTAGATTGAAACTTGGAGACACACTTCCTGAGGCTGTCAAATGAGCTGTCAGTCATGTGTCAGGGCGGCCCTGCTCATCGGCTCTAATACATCACAGGACCTTTTATATGGGTCCGACTGGACTCAGCGCAGCTGCGCCAGAGGCCCCTCCACTGGGATACAATGTGATTGATAACACTTCCCAGCTCCTCACACTCATACCCATTTGTATATACCGGGCTGGCAAAGGGCCCCTGGTGCTCAGACATTTAGAGAGCTGTCCCTCGCCTCCAGAGCACAGAACAGGAGTCCGAAAAGCATTGACACGAGCAGAAACTGTAGCTTCCATTCATAAAGTACAGTGTGACAGCTACTGACAGACCACAGTCAACAATAACTAATACGACTGTGGCTATGGTCAAGTGTCACTTGATAAGCAATACAGCACTTCCTGAATCAACTATTTAACCTTCATAACAGAACAAACAATCATTGGTAGGTGAATACCATGTCAGGACAGCAAAAGCTTTGTACAGCATTAGTGCCTTACTACAGGTGAAGTGTGAACCCCTTAAAAATCTATTCTTGTTCTTGTTTTTTCCACTCTAATAATGACATATTGGCAAGTGCTAATAGTTACTTGGCACGTAGACAGCTATCAATCCCAATCCTGGCTTGGCTAATCCATTTGAGGCAACCTGCTTGGCATGAGGAGGCTTGTCTGTCTTTACTGCTCATTAACAAGGCTCCTGCCACAGCACGGCTCCATTCACATTCCTTTGGATTGTGCAGAGAGCAGCGCAATACCTTGGTGTATTAAAGAACGCTACTCCAGTCATTCCGTGGATTCTAAAATGTTGCATAATTGTGTGCATGAAAAGTCTCAAAATCATCATATACCACTCATTACTTTCTAAGCTTTTATCAATATGGACAGGTGTTTATGCCATAGCAGCGTCTGTCAGGAAGAAACGAAAAGATAATAATGTCTCTAATCTTACTACATTACACACAGAATTGTCCTTTATGTTAATGGTGAGGTTGTCCCGATCCTAAACTCTGCTGACATGCTTACTATTTGTATTCTGTCATCTCACTGGCACTTGGACACAATTAATGCACATTTTTCTGTTTAATTAAATAACAAAACAGTTGGGGGTCCAAGCAGGTGAGACATACCTGCCCCTGCACTGCACAAGCAGCCACTGAACTCACACAGGGCTGAAGTCAGTGCCATATTTAGTGTATTGAGAGAAACTTTCTGCTAATATTGATTCTTGTTAAAAAGTCAGCTGATAGTTTTCCAGGTAAATAAATAAATGACAGCCCCTAGAATCTGTCTGCTGTGTGCCCGGGGCAGAGCCAGAATCATCCTAAGAAATGGGAGCGTAAAATTCCCACACATTAGAAAGGGGATAATTGGATTTCCCGTGTCCTGGGCAGTGGGCGGGTGGCTCCAGCTGCTGTGACATTATCAAGGTAACATAACCTGAAGGCTGCGTTGTGCTTTAGCCCCGCTAGGCCTGTCCTCCAGTTCCACACGGCTGCCTGCTTGGCTATTCATCCTGTGGACCCTGCAAATGAAATTATAGGAGGAAGAGCAAAGGACATTCTTTGGGAATTAATCCCATTTATGCCTTAAACCCACTTCAGATTTTTATAGTGAGCCCCTCTTTAGATGGAAGATGCATTTGCAATTAGACAAGACCTTAGGACAAAATACCGTCTGTCTGTCTGTTTGTTTGTTTGTTTGTTTGTTTAACCCATTGAGTCTAAATCTTCACAAAGACAGAAATATTGTCACTGTTCAATTTTAGTTTCTTGCAATGACCAACTGCACCAAAGAGAAACAATCAAACTAACAAACAAATGTGTTAGATAGAGAGATATAACTGTAAAAAGAGTAGCATATATTTTGGGAAACAATATTAATAATAAAAATAACTATTAACGTCATTCATCATTGTCATGTAGGAAGGAGCCTCTTCAGTAAATACTGCATTTTTTTAAACTTAATATATTCAAGTATTTTTATAGCACATATTGAAAAATAAAACTTACTTTTGTTATCTTTAATGACATTTAGCAATCTAAAGACTAAGTCACAAAGCAAGCATAGTTTTGGTGGCCTTACAGTTGGGGCAGGCTATCAGAGTCTTTTTGTTCCTTTAAAATTGGTAATTTCAGACAATCCTCATACAAACACGATTTTCAATTAACTAGGCCGATTTGAGATGTATTTGTTCCTAACTAAAACACGTGTTTCCCTCCTTTTTAGGGGCAAGGGGGTTACACATATTTTATAAAAGTTGATTTCACTGAGCCGTTATATTAGCCTTACTCGTGACTTACCTTTTCATCTAAGTGCTCGTGTTTGGTCTTTGTTAATATTTGATCGTGCGTGAGTGTGCGTAAGTCGCGTGAGTGTCTGACATCAATTAGTCTCGCGCGCTCTCGCTCTGCTTTGAAGACAAATACTGCCCCCTAGTGACAGCTCACACAGTGCTTTGAAACACATGGTTTGACACAGACGCGGTTTATTATGAGACGACGTTGTTTTAATAAAGTGAGTGTTTTAAGTTCTGCAGTGTGCTCTGGTCGATATCCGTCACCAAATATCTTGTAGGGAGAGGCCATTAGAGAACAGATGAAGAGACAGCAGGCCTAGGCCTTTGACTGAAGGTGGGTGCCGAGAAGGATCACTTACTAAGCACAACAGCAACGGTTAACTTTACATTAATATATGGTAGAACAAACGCGCTCTGATGGAGTATGAAAGATCAGTATTCAGTCACAATTTATTTTCGAATTAAAACAATAGGTGGCTTTTACATTCTAGAATTCTTGGCAGTGATAAACCAAGACAAGAGGCACTTTTTCCTTTTAATAACATTGTACTTTGCGCTGAAATAATTAAGACAATATTTTTGCTAATTTAAAAAGTGGTAATTTCTTAAATGACTAGACCCATTACTCGTTTGTATGTATGACAAAAATATTGTCTGTATTTAAACAATATTCATTTTACCTTCACTCCACCTCATTGAAATAACATTGGCCACTAGAATGTTGTGATGTTATCTGAAATCCACCTATTCTTTAATCATAGGACCACAAATGATACTAGTACTACTACTACTACTACTACGACTACTACTACTAGTACTACTACTACTACTACTACTACTACTACTACTACTACTACTACTACTACTACTACTACTATAATAATAATAATAATAATAATAATAATAATAATAACACCCCAAAAGCCATCTAAATAATTGTTCTTATTTGTAATTATACAGTAGGTCTATATAGTAGGACTTATAAGCCACAAAACAAACAAAATTGCCTACATATTTTGAACATACACATGATTATATTACTAGAGAAAAAATACTAAAAACTATTATTTACTACTACTTTTTCATGGCAAAAAGAAGAAATGCTTGGGGGGATTTAATAGTTGTTATGAACCATCTTGTGAAAAGATCAACACAAACCCACTTAAAGTGCAAAGGCTGATTACAGCTCCTTCACTGTCCTCCTAATCAAGCCCAGCCCAGAGCACAGTCAGAGCAGTGAGTTACCTCACATGCACACACCCTCACACACTTAGGGAAATACATTGACATGCATTCAATGATCTCAACCTTAACCAGATAGGCTACTACATGCTTAACTTAAACTGACATAACGTAACTTGCTGAACGTTGAAAATCATCTGTAAGGCTGGGTGATTTGGCAAAAAAAATTCTCACGATTTTTTTGGAGCCTGACCTAGATTTTGGTTTTATCACAATGTGTGTTTATTTTTAAAACGCTCCTGGCTGCTTCACCATCATTGGGTAAATCCAGCTGTATTCAGAGAGAAGCAGAAATCCCCAAAGTGATTTCATCCAGTCATTAAAAATATAATTTTGTTATATTTTAATTGTATTAATACCATTAATAACGACTTTTAGACATGAAAATATGCTAAAGTTGACCTCTTTTATGACTTCAATGTGCTGCCCAATATAAAGATACTTTAAAAAAGAAGCCCCATGTCGCTATAAAGAAGTGGACTAGGGAGCCCTGAGGAGAAATAAGATAAGCAGGTTGAAAAAAAAAGTCTGTATTTGAACAGATGCATTAAATAGAGAAATGGGAAATCACAATATGACGATTTCATCTCTCTTGGTTGTCACAGAGATGAGCTCACGATTCGATTTTTATCATGATATTGAACAACCGTATCTGTAGGTATAATCCTATTGAAATGGAAAAGTTAATCCAAACATTGGAACAACTATTAAGGATATCGGTTACTTATGCCAAAACTGTGTTATGTTATGGAAACAAGCAGAAGGAGGCCCCCCTCTAAGTTATAAAGAAACTAAGCTAGGAAAGATGTAAGCCTACTCAGAGCAAAGATACAAAAAGCCTCAAAGCAACAAAAACTCAAGTTTATTTGTTGTCTAAAAAGTTACACAATGTTACTCCAAACCCTATCCTAATTCATCCCAGAATTCCAGTGTAAATGATGTTTTTTTAATCTAAATTTGTATCTATGTCATGGGGAGTGAGGCTTCTTTTTGTCCTCTTAAGAGAAGTAGGTCCAAGTGAATTGGGTGTGTACAGATTTTCGCCCTGACAATGCACCATCCATCCAGTGTGCTCCTCTGCAGCCTCTGGTCCCTGCCCGGTCTCTACCATTACTCCGTCCTCTAGCCCAAACACGCAGTTTTAATTTCAAAGCTCTGATTAGCTGATGATTGCATGACAGGTTCCCTTTTCGCCTGGCTCCCAGACTGCAACTCAATCATGCCCAATTAGTGGGTCCCCAAACACTCTCTCTTATTAGAGGACTCATAATCGACTCATTGTGTCCTGATTTGGCAAATAAATCACTCTGGAGGCTGCTTGCTCGCCCGTCCCACTCCCTCTCACCCCCACTTTATGCCTCTGTGTCTCTACTGCCCACTCCTTCCTTTCCATGTCCAGAGGTTCGGTGACAACGTTTTCAGCTGCGGTTTTCATTGGAGCTGACAGTTTGAGCAACGCCGGACTTCTTTTTTATTTCCCCCGAAGAATGAAGAATAATTTAACAGCTAAAGGGACGGCAGGCAGCATGCGTGTGTCCTTGTCCTGCAAGGTTAAGAATCCATTCCATCTGAGCAGGAAAAGAGTGAATTAAAATAAATGGTCAGATATTTATTGCAACTTTGTAGATGAAGCCCAGAGTCTACTGAACCAGCAGGCCAGGGCTGCCAGTGGCCAAGTGAACAGCCAAGTGACCCTTATCCCTTTGTACCTAACCGTGAAATAACTCTCAATGTCATTCTGTAACACATCTGATATATTTATTTATATCACACCCTGTATCCTTATAGCTAAAAAAGCAAGCTATGACCTCGGGAAAAATAGACAATTAGCCTACAAACTACAGTAGTAGGGAATTACTTTCAGTCAAATGTTTCGTTAACTTGTGCAACTTTCTTCAGAGGTACATTGGCATTGAAAAATGTTATAAGTAAGGTATAACATTAGTCATGTAGGCCATTCTGTAATTTAGACACCTATTACTTTCAGCCTCTAGTTTTGGAAATATTTAGTGTTTGAATGCAACATAATTAAAATGATTAGCATCAGCGTTATCAGAGATGGTAAAAGTACTGAAGTTCACCACTCAAATAAAAGTACAGTTGCTTGTACAGTTAAAAACAACTCTGGTAAAAGTCAAAGTCCTGCTGAAACTGCTTTACTTGAGTAAAAGCACAAAAACAAATTTGTGTAGATGTACTTAAAAAAAAGTAAAAAGTACCGTCACACTGACAAAAGTTATTATTTAGTCTTGGGTAAAACTACAAAAAGTGAGTAAAAAAAGTCTTCACCTGCAAATAATTTGACTTGAAATAAATAATTTACTGAAACAAGGCAGAAAACGCATCGAAACAAGTCGTATAATCTAGGTACATCAAGTAAAGCCATTTTAGCATAAAAAAAAAAAATGTAAAAATATAGATTCAAATCTAGGGTTAAGACATTACAACCAATCTAGTTGGTTTGGAATGTTGTGAAGTGTGAGATGGGATTTACAATCAATTATAATTAATCTGACTTTTATCATGTGATAAATTAGTAATTTTTGTTATCAATCATAAAGTTTTGACCATTTCTCCTGTTAGTTTGTTCACAAATCTTGAACCCACGGGAGCACAGCAGCTCTGACCTGGTATTAAAAAGGGAAAAAAAGTGTCATGGTCTTATAAAGTAACTGACCTGTGTTTAAATGTATAGAAGAAAGTACAGATCTTGAAAAATGTAAGAGGTAAAAGTAAAAAGTCATCAGGTTTTATAATACTCAGGTAAAGTACAGATACTCTAGAAAACAACTTAAGTACAGTACTTGAGTAAAAATACTTAGCTACTTGCCATCTCTGAGCATGTCAAGTGGTAGTTTTTGGTCCATTACAGTAGCTGTAATGTGCATAACAGGCATCATTAGCCTTAACAAATCATAAACACTTTCACACACATTCAGCAATAGTTTAAAATCACTACTAGTTCTTTTGCAGTGTTTTTTTTTTTCAGAAAGTAAATGTATCTAATTTTAACTGACCTCAAGACACATCTCTCTCCCTTCCTCCACTCTAGGGCCTGTGCTACTGCTGTGTTGGTGAGTGGTCATTAGTCTCTGTTTACAGTGAGAGAGCCCAGCCAGCTGGCATGTGACGTGTGATGTGGTGCACCGCGCGGCTTACCACTGCGAGACCCCCCAACGGCTGGTCGCTGAAGGCCCAGAGCCCCCTTCCCCTGGCGGGCTGTCGGGACCGCAAAGAGCCCCTTGGCAGATGGAGTCTCCGGCGTGTCCACGATCAGAGGGGAGGTGGGATTGGACCAGCCCTTGCCGCCGCAGATGCCAGCAGAAGCCCAGGGCGTGAGGTGGAGGCATGCTGGGAGGGCATCAGAGCAGAACAGGTGTGATCTCAGCCTCCTCAGCTCTTCCTGTCTTCTCTCCTTCTCATTCACACAGTCGAGGGGTGTCAGGGCACTGGTTCCATCAGGCCTGCCATCTCGGGTGAAGAGCTTACTGAGAAAGGTAAAGCAACTAAAGCAGGCAAATACAAATGACAAATATTTAGTTCAGGGAAATTTTAGGAAAGACAGTTTCAAAATCAATACGCACAATACAGAATGCATGCTGTAACGTGCCAGTCAGTGTAGTTTTGAATAAAGTGATGTGGACATGCTTGATCATTTCAAAACAATTTCTTCAATTTGTTCAAACAATAGGCTGAGAGCATGTGAATAGTGGTTGTTGTCCTGGTAGCTAACTTTGTTGAATAGAATAAGTTTGTTGTAGTAGTAACTTCTTGAGATATGTGTTTTTACCGTACCTTAGAGCGGGCATGTCTAAACTGCAGCCCGGGGCCAAATGCAGAACTTGAATTTTCTTAGGCCCCAGACCTCCTGCAAGATTAGCCCATATTACAAAAAGCATAGTCTTACATTTAATTTTAAGCAATTCTCCTATCATAGTCAAAATAATAAACATTTTGATGTTATAAAAACCTAAAATTTTTAATGCCTTATTAAAAGTGTCGTAGGTCATTGAAATTAGGTCAAATTTTGAATGCCATGTATTATATAGCTCTCTGATTCAAATAGGTTTCAAATTGTAGCCCACTGTGGAAAAAGTTTGGACACCCTTGCCTTAGAGCAATAAAAAACAATGTACTGTACTTCTTGCACCTTAGAATTCTAGCCATAACCACATTTCCAGACTGCACCATCCAAACAGAGGGCAGTGCAAATACACTTGTGTCTTGTCCACCTCCGAAAACTAAGTTCAAAGGGGTATATTTGTGACCTGGGAGGGCACACAGTGGTGTTGTGTTGACTCAGTTGTTTTACGATAAACTTCTGCGCTGACCTCGTCTCTGCCATAGGGCCAGCACAACCACTTTCCCATCATCCCCTGCTTTATCACCAACAGCCACAAGACAAAGAGGTTTGCTGTGTACCTCGCCACAGCCTGCGCCCCTCTTGATGGAGTTTATGACAGGGGGTGCGCTGGAGCCCAATAGGCCACCTTGACCTGTCCCTGTTCAGAGGACCTTACTGAACCTTGTCCCATTGCTCCCAGCCCCCAGTGCGACCTGGCCACTCTAACAGCCTCTGAGTTATTATCATAATTTCTCACAGAGGCGTCGCAGGGGCCTCTCCAACACAGGGAGCATCCGTGTTTTACAGAATGTTTTGTGTTTTATTGCCTTTAAGTCACTCATAGGCCAGCTGATCGGGCCCGCAATGATAAGAAAAGCAGTCAAGTGAAAAATGAAGGACCTCGCCAACCGGACGGAGGTGAGGAAGGGAAATAATAAAATACATGACAAATGTGAAGCAAGGCAGTATTTCATGTTCAAACCCCAGTCTTGCCTTCAAAAGCAGCCTACACTCTAAGAACATATGAGCATAATGAATTCATCCAATTTCAGCATTAAAAAAAAGAGCACAAGCTTTTTCTGTCTGATGATTTGGACTAAAAAAGCTGCCACAAGTACCACCCGGTCCTTTCACTCCCTCCTAGGGCCTTTGACAACATGACGGCCTTTAGATGCCCAGGGGCATTCCTAGCTGCTGCCATCACGACTATTTCATGTAAGAGCCCACCTGGGGTAAACAAAAGAGGACCAGAAGAGTAGAATATTAACTCAAAAGAAGAGAAGTGACACTTTCCAACCGTCAAACTTTCAGTCTTATAAACAGCACTTTCATTGGCTCTTTACTGAAGTAATCCTCTCTCCAACATTGCACTCTCTGATCCCCTGCAGTGTTTTAGAGGTGGACTATAGCTAATGAAAAATAAAACAGCTGTTTAATCTATTGTTTTCAAAGGAAAATCCCTTTTTGATCAAAAATGATATTGATCTGACTGCCTTAGTTTTGGCAGGATTTCTCCTTTAAACTTGAAATATCATGAAGTCTTTGTGGCAAATCAATACTGCTTTTGAGGGTCTTTTCAAAGTGCTCTATTTGAATACGTCTCCATTTGCATGCATCAGAATTCAAATGAAGCTTGCATCAGTCTAGGTCAGGAGTAAAACCACTCTTCCACATCTCTAAGGATTCTGAAGATGCATGTATATGGGTGTACCTTTTGGGACTGTTAATTAGTGTTTGGCTGCTTTTGGCACATGATTGATGAGCCTGGCCCGTAGTGGAATGAACTAGTCTTAATACTCCATAAGGTTTAGCATGTCTGTCCTCACTCCTCACTCAGGGGCCCAGCTCCTGCCCCGGCTATCTCCACATCTCCCATTTTCTTTAATTACACTTTGGCATATTGCTTTTGGGCCATATGGAAGCCAGATATTGAGACCAGATAAGATGTTTAAACTTCTGTCAACACTACAGCATATTAACTAGAGCTGGAACTGTATTATCTCCCCTGTATCCTTCCAATTAGGTTCCGATATCAGTCGATGAGGAGGAGGAAGAACATTACAGTAATGATCCCTTTATCAGATTTTTATTAAAATTGTATTACATACTTCTATTTGTTTTCATGCAGCCAGATGAAAAGTCGTTTCCTGAAGAGCTAATAATACCCTGTGGATGAATAACATTCTATGGGCCTCATTTATTAAACAGTTGCTCATGTGCAAAATAAGTTAACAAGACCAAAAACTTAACACAACTGACGTTTTTGTCTCACATGGACACTAAAATGCTAAATCTGAGGTGGTGCATATGTGTTGTGCATGTGCAGCTTCTAAAAGTAAATTACATTTTCTCACAAATGGCACATGCTTTTATTTAGCACCTGTAATGTGAGCAACAAACTTATGTAAAGATTTAATTAAAGAACACAACTAAAGTCATAAAAGTAAAAGAAATTGCTAAAAGTCAAAGTGAAACTAAACTCTACAAGAACTTTTTTGACTATTAAACTGTGTATATTGGGCTGCATAAAGTGACTCATTAATCACAACTGATCGATTATTGAAATAATTATCAACTGGTCTTTATACTAGAGTGGTCACAATTTTAAATTACTTTTATGCTATTTCAGACACAATTTCGATACATAGAATAGCATGTCATTACTACAATTCAAAAGTGCTATTTGACATAAAAAAATATATTGTTTTTTGGTTGTTCAAAATGTTAGTTGATTACTTTAAAACTGTGCAACAAATGCAAATTGTGTCTCTTAAAGTCTATAGAATCTAGATTTGATACTAGCTTGAGTATTGATTAGTATGTGGTTTTTGAATCAAACCTACTTTATTTAGGTTTCAAAACTTTGGAGAAACGATCAGACTGAACAGCAATTATGATAATGAAAGTGATTTATTCTATATCAGACAAGCATCGTAAGAGATGGTTTATTACCTAATAATAAACTATCTCTTACTATGCTTGTCTGATGTAGAAGACATCACTTTCATAAATACTTTAAGAAGACACGAACATCCCTAACCCTATGATGATAATGAGCGGTGAAAATTGTGTACACTGAGAGTTTTTTGACTAAACATTAGTTTATCTGTAAATCTGCATCTAGAACGTTCTTAAGTGATGTTTGCTCGGCCCAAAATTTGCAAAAATATTGTATCCAAAAGCCTTTTGCTTAATAAATACAACTACTGTATCACATAACTAATTAGCCCATAATTTAGTGTAAGTACATATAGCCAATAGTAATCATGAAATATCATTATGCATGCCATACCATAGGTAGATCTATATTTCCAAAATAATTGTTAGTTGCAGCCCATGTGTATATTAAATAAAAAAGGTTATTATTCTGAGTCATTTTTGACAATGTTAGTGCAAATGAGCAAGTTTGAGGTCAAAACAGTCATAAACCGACTGTGTCTCACTGTAAAGGCAAATGTAAATTTTGGACTCTATGTGACATCAGTGTGTATTGTCCACTCAAATCTGAGCACTGATCACAAATGCTGTCAAACCAATCACACAGCTGCTTTCCACTATGAGCTCCTCCTTTTACAATTTCCTCATGCAAAACTAAAACTTTAGAACAAAACAAAACTAAAGACCCATGTAACACATTTCCCAAGTTTGCACCCTTTGCTATAGGCCTTGATATGCTAGAAACTCTAATGGATTTTAAACATGGTGTCATCATCTGCACATTATCATTGAAATATCGGTTAGCTGATGCTCACAATGAAACTGGTCCTCTTTTTCTATTGCAGCAACAGTCTTTTATTTTAATAGAAAAATGTCATCAGAAAATATATAGCCTCTTAAAACCTTGTATCTGTATTTGTATCAAATATTCATAGCCACAGCACATCAACATGACCTCAGACTCGTCCCCTCTCAGTGACACTATGTTGGTGTGAAAACCATCATCACTACAGTCAGACAGTGCATCTGCCTTTTGCCACACTGACAGTTAAGTCCATGTGATTACATTCACAGCAGACACACTCCACTCACAAGAGGTCACTGTAAAATCCAAGTAAACTCTACTGTGTTGAAAATAAAGCAAGCGCAAAGAGATGAGAGAGTGGGGAAAGGTCACTTTGAAAAACTGGATGCAAACACATGCCAAACAGCGTCTCTGGACCACACTTGCACGCTCTAATCCTTTCTCTGATCCATAGATATTTGGGCCAATCATTGGGGCCTTCTGCAACCTGTGATCAGTGGGCCCTAATCTGAGTCCTATGCCCAGCCACAGTGCACCTCAGACGGCCCGGGCCAGCTGCCAGCCAAGGAGTGGCAGGCGCACACTTCTCCACAGAGACAGCTAGAGGTTGTCTCTACATGGATGGGCACTTCGCAGCTCGGCAGGGGCGGGAGGAAGGGGCAAAATAGCAGCTGCTCAGGGCATATGGGCAGAATTCATTAAGTCTGGCTAAATATGCGAATTGTGGAGGCGGTTAAAAATGTGTGTTTGCAGGTCTGACAGACAAACAACAGTGATGACTTTCTGGAAAGAAGCCTGGACAGTGCACACATGACTATCTCGTTTTCTATCAGCATGTAAGAGAATGGTGTGTTTTGATAAAGTTGATCCAGTGCCTTTTAGTTGAAAAGCTTGGTTTATTTGTTAAAGGTGGCAATCAATTGTTCCATACATACATTGTGTCCTTGAAGACTTTGCTGTGCAACACACCAACTGTCATGAGACAGCCGGTGCCTCAGACATCCATCTAATCACTTTCTGTAAATATTACAACTGTTTCACTAATAGAGCTGCAATGACTTTGAGAAATGCATCAATATTCCCACACATGAACCAAAGACAAGCGGCGCAGAACAGTACACAAAGCATTTCATTAAGGCTATTACCTTCTCGTTTCAAATCAGGGACAAATATCTGTCCAGTCTGTGGTTTCTCAAGTTAGATTCCTGGTTTACTAAACACCAGCTTTACTGTTGACTTACATGGGCTGCTTTTATTCTGTGAAACTTTAATGTATGGTAATCCTCAAGGTGTCAATGAGAACGCTGTTCAATGCTTTTGAGATAATAGCGAAGACAGGACTGCTCCTATCGAAGAGCCAGAAGATAAAGTCAATGGCACTGTCAATAACAATAAGGTTGCAGGCTTTAATGAAGAATGTTGATTTGAACACAATCAACTGGATTTCAGCTTAGCTGATTATCAACCTTGGACTTGCAGCTTGGTGATAATGCTGTTGTTGCGAAGAGGACATGTTTATCAGTGAGTTTGGAAGAAGACTTTTACTGGGTTAACAAAATATTTCAAAGTGTGATATAATATATTTTATATATAAATGTACATTTTACAAAATAAAACATGTTATATTACAAAGATAACATTGTCCAAAAACAGGCTGTTGGGCATTGATTCCATTTACAATAAACTCAAGAGGACTATACAAAAAGAGTTTTCTTTTGAAGCTTGTCCTCATGTTACGGACAGTTCCTCACTCTCTCCTTGATCCCATTCCATCAGCAGCTCTGAGGACACCTCTGTAAACAGATGATCCCAGTCCCAGCTCACATCATCCTGCAGAGGGGAAGAAGAATTAGAGGCAGCACTAGACAACCCAAGAAGAGAGGGGGGTAGTGTTAATGTACACATCATAAATCTTGATTACCTGAGAGACAAGTGGCATGCTCCCGTGTGCCCCAGAAACAGCTGGACAGAGTCTCTGAGGGAGCTCACAAGCTATATTTACCAAAAAACTCACTCACCTCTTTCACCTCTTGCTCCGGAGCTAAAACCTTAGTGAGAAGCCTCAAGTCAATCTCTCCATCCTGAAAAAAGAGAGGAAAAATTCACTTCCCTGGCACAAAGTGGAGATCAGTTTAAATGGACAATCTTCAGGACAAGAGGAAAAGTGAAAGAAAGTCAAAGATTCAAAATTACATTTCCTTGACTTACTAAAGTCTGAAAAGCAGAGTAGTACTTGAGGTCATTGTCCAAATCTCTGTAGGTCATTACCCGGTTCACCTGAATGCTAAGAGAAAACAAATGATGAGACAGAGGGATCATACAATTTCAGTACAACAATTTGGTACGGCAATGAAGTATAACAGACAATTACAACTATTCAAACTATGACTTTTGTGTCAAACAAGATTCTAAAATCTCAAAGTGAGAGTAAAGGGAGATGGTTGCCAAGTGGTAAATGCCTTAAATTGAAACCCAGCTGCTTATCTGTGGGTCGGAATTAAGTGGGGGGCTCTGAAAGTGGTTGGGGCCTAGCAGTGCATGCCAGTCCTACTTACTGCACATTACACGCTACATTGCCCCCACAATGAGTTCAATGTGGATATTATCTGGCACAGAGAGCAAGCTCGAGCCTAATAACCTCCACCGCTGTCATAGCCTTGCTACATATTCGACACATGTCGGTGTGTCTCTGGCTGCCCTGTAAATCAAAGGGCTCGGTTAGTGAGGACCCTGGTAACAGAGCTGCATAAATCATACCAACTGTTATTTCTGCATTTTAGCCCCATAAAGCAAGACCCTGTGATGGCACTATGGAGGACAGGCAGTCATCAAAGTCACAGACCAGACCACTGTGCTCCTGCATTAAGCTGAAGGTATTTGTGGCTACAGCAGCTGGACTATCCATGGAGTGAAAGGTTCAGTACCTTGGTGGAGCTGCAATTTGCATTGTAAGATCTTCTTCCTGCACGTCATCCAGATCTGGTATGACAGGAATATCTAAAAGGCAAGACAAAAGACATTTAATGTACAGTATATCTCTCTCTCTTCATATACAGTTTATCTATCTGATATGTAAATATAGATAGAGATATTATACATTTATTTATAGTAAATCCTATGTCCCAGGTGTAAGCTGGCAGGAGTCTTTTTGTGCAGCCATGTGTTCCCCTTTCCCTTTACTACACAGCCTCCTAAGAGATGCCCTGTCACAATAGCCATGCTGCCATGAATATTCAAGAGGCCACGCGGCAGCTCTCCCTGCTGTGAGAGGGGCGCAGGCCAGGGGCTCCCCAGAAAGCACCCCCTGCTACCTAAGCATTTGGGCCCTGTCAGAGCGGCCCACCCTCAGGACCTGCGCTGGCCACCGGGCCGACCTCAATGTCCACTCTGCCACTCCGGCTGTGGCCATGTCCACCCATGTGCAAGAGTATTTGCTTACGGGCCCATCTGTGTGGGGTCGAATGTCACAGTGCGGCCTGGCAGGGGCTGCAGTGCCAGGAGCTGCCAACTACTGCTCAAACAGTGGGAATCCACTTTAATTGGTGAAATGCAACAGGGCAGGGGATGTTTCCACTCCCAAAAAGGCCAAGATAAACTTTCAGTGTGTTTTAGATGGACATTTACTAAAGAAAGCAAATTGGTGCTTTATGTTGTAATTTCAATTATTTGGAGTAATATGTTTTGGATAAAACAAGAAAAACGACAAACTCAAACCAAATAAGACATACATATGACAAACCTAAGTTGCAGTTTTAGATTGCCAGCAAACTGTTGTTTCATGTGGAGCTGCTCCACAGCCTTGTGTCATATAAAAGATGGGAAACGGATAAAGGAGTGGCATGAAGAGGCTTGTCAGTAATCTCTGACCACAGTACTGTAGCCCCAGGGGAAAGTCAATACAACAGGTAAATAGAGGTGAGCAGGAAGTGTGCATCTGATGTGAGAAAAGATCTGCCCATCTCTTTCATCCAAAAAGCTTAAGTAGAGTAGAATCATCATGAACTAGTATTAGGCTACAGTGTGTAGATAAATTGTTTGGCTATAGACAGCTCCAACTTGCTACAGACTGAAAATAAAATGAATCAAAATATGACCTACGACCCGATTCCAGATAAATAAACCTCTGTTGCTTATGATTTTTTTCTCCTTAATTCAAAACAAATTCAAAATGCTCTTCTCGTTTAGTCACTGACAAGACTCATCTGTGTTTTTGATATCCAAATAAATGCAGGCGTGGGTATTTCATATGCATGAGGCCGAGGTGACACTTTGTCCTCTCATTTACAAAGTACAGTGTTCAGCAGAATCTGTCCCCCCTGGACCCCCAATCAAATTTAATGGTCTTAGAGCAATGACATCAAAAAGCCTTGCCATCCAGCTCTTTGCAGACAGCTAACTGGGTTGTCTAACTGTCCACACACAGAGCCCACACCTCCCAGTAATGTACGATTAGCACAGGTTTCATATAAAGCTAACAGGCATATGCTGTCTATATGCAAAGTGTATTATTAGGTGCAACAACCCTCTAAATGAGCTTCAAATTCACCCCATTACTGTGGGTCAAAAAGAGCAAAAAGGCAGTTGCAAACAAGCTGTATTTTCGTTTTTCTGAAAGGCCAAGTCTATCAGGAGCGAGTGGTCTCCTGTCAGTGGGCAGAGTATTACCAACACTGACTTCCTTCCCACAGCTCGGCCCGGATCAAGGTGGCTTTTGTCTGGCAGAGAAGGGACCCACGTGTATCTTTATTACGCAGTTAGGTTCAGCTGCCTCACAGGATCAGGTCTCAAACGGGAATCATTTACTGTGAATGTACGGACTTACTCCAATGATTACACAGCTTATACAACAGAACTCACTACAGGACTAACTGGCTCAAAGTGTGACTGGGGCTATTAGAAGTGACCAGCAGGAGGCTTTGGGGGCCACTGATGAGGAGATTGGAGCTGGAGACTGGGCATGCCTTCTCTCTCCTCTCTTCTTGTTGCCAGTGGACATAAGGGATAAGGGTAGGGGATATAATCAAGATGGCAGGCCTATCTCACTAACCCTCAGCAGTGTAATTTCCGATGCCCCAGCCTTGGGCACTATATTAAGAGCTCTCCCTCCATCGAGTAATGATCTTTCCAGGAGCATGAGGTGAAAATAACTGGTATTGACCACTTCAGCAAGTAATACATGAATGATTAGTTGTCAGTTTGCACATTATTTGTAAGATATACTTAACAATGTTTGAAAAAAGAGGAAAGTATTTTTGACTAGCTTCAAAACTATGCTTAGCTTCATAAAAAGTGTAATTTGTAGAAGAAAGTTATAAAACCTTGGTCTACTAAATAATCAAAAAATGAAAAATGAAACTGTTTATGTTTTCTAACCAGATTTTGATGCTTGCCAGAACGACTGACATAGTTTCAAGTAATATGAATTTTAAGTTTCGCTTTTGCCTTCACATTCTGGCATTCAAAATGCATTAGCTTAAAAACCTTTAAAAAGAGATTTATACACAAACAATAAAATCTTAATTTCATTCCATGACTTCATCATGTTGTTTTAGATAATTAGCTACTGGAGTTTTACAGCAACAGAAATACATGATAATGGTGCTTAGTTATTGCCATGTGACACTTATTTACTTTACTAAATTTTCTAGTTGTAAATGAGTAAATTGTGTCTTTTAAAGCATGCTGTAAATGCAGCACATAGTTAAAAAATGTGACCACTGTGTACTGTCTGAATCAAAATAAAAAGCATTTCATTTCTCTAGGGGGGCTAAATGCTGCGCTCTGATTGGCTGTGTTTGAGTGGTCACCTTCAGTCTCACTTTGCTGTCTGCAAAAATATGTATTTAAGACTTAATTGCAGACAAAAAATAAAAATGTGTGTGGATATTTCCATGTGCTGAAGGATTTATGAGAGCTAAGAATTAGTTGGACCTAGTTGGACCTACTTGAGGTTTTTGCAATGTGAAAATCAACTAGTCCACCTTTAATGCCAAATTGAATTCTATCACCAAATTAATCTAATAATTACAGTCTCACTAGATAAATAAAAATATAGACAGTATGTTTGGTGTGGTGGCAGTGTGGTGGCTTTTAAGACTCCTAACCACAATGTGAGCAGCGACAAGCAATGATAGGCCTGTTTATCTGCTCCATTTCCACAGGATGGATGCGCAAGGAGCCACTGGGGGACTCTTTTTGCCCGTGAGGAAAGACAGAGCAGCAGGCTGCAAGGGTGTTCTCACCTCCTTCATCATCAGATCCCTCTGGAGTTTGTGGACGCAATCTGCGGCTATGGAAAGAAGAAAAGCACACAAATGAATTATTTAATAAAATGATCATGACTTTTCTTTAGATGGTTGAGCTTTTGTTTTTTCTTTAAAAGCAGTAAAAATTAATTGCTGAATAACTGTCCGCTTAAGGATATTATAAGAATTGTGAAGCCATAGGAGCTTATATTTACTTGTGAGTTTGGAAGAATTTACACACTCTTCAAGGAAAAAAAAACAACTTGCATTGGCTAAGTTGGTTTAACCAGAGTAACACTATTCACTAATCAGTGTGTGACTTTAACTGACTGTGTGACAGTGGGATTGAAAAGAAAATCTGAAAGCGATTAGCACAAAAATATCTGATTGTCTGTGAAAGCAAAACTTGAACAGATTCTTAACAGTCATGTAAAGTGTGTAAGAACTTACTCTTCCATGTCCTCAGCTGCAGGCCTCCTTGAGGATCTGTTTCAAAATGTTTAAGAGTCATTAGGAAGTCTTTGAATGTTACAAAAACACATTCACTATACACATAGTAATATAAAAGACATCTGTTACATTAGGTTTGAACATTTCTGATGCAGTGTTCTGGTTGAGTAGTGCCCCCTGCTGGTGTTATAATACATTGCAGCCTACTCCAACTTTCTTCATAAATAAATCATACATGCAGATGTCTTATGAGGACACACAATTATGAAGAAGAAAATAATACATTTTCATTGCAAACAATTGCTGGGTTGTCAGTTAAAAGCCAGATTGGGGGCAAGGGGCAGTTTTTCCTATTAATAACATTGGACTTTGCCATGAAATATTTCAAAAATGATTTAATAAATTTAAAAAGTGATGATTTTTGGCGTGACTAGACCCAATAAACTCTTGAATTGTAAAAGTAAACAGCGTTTAAACAAACTTCATTTTACCTGCCCCCAACCTGATTGAAATAACACTGGACTGTAGAATGTTGTGATGTCATCTGAAACCCAGCAATACACATACATATATTTAGTAGTTGTGGATGGATTGTCTTTTTTGTTTAGATGTTAACATTAAGATTTCTATTTCTCTTCTGTTCTATTTCTAAGTGAATATTGTATCATAATAATGCTGTTGTCTTCTAAATCTGAAACTATTTACTCAAATACACACTTAATTAAACAAAAAAGTATATCTATAGTTTCTCCAGCAGCAGTGAGAGGCTGAGCAAAGCTACCTGGCTGCCCTTGACCAGTGTCCTGTCTGGGTGGAGGAGACTGTGGGAGGCGAGACATTACTAGCCCCTTGATTAAGACTCATGTAAGGCAAAGTGATAGACATGGTAAAACTGTCTCGAAAAAGTTGTTAGGGATAAAATATATTGTGACAAACTGGCTTCAAAGGTTCATCAATACACTGACAGATCATTTAGTGTCAATTAGAAGTGATAGATCGACAAATCCTGGGATATCTGTGCTGGGATTAGTGGGAGGAGGGCGGTGGTGATTGAGCAGAAGGGGTGACATTGA
This sequence comes from Mugilogobius chulae, assembly GCA_038363315.1. NCBI lineage: Eukaryota > Metazoa > Chordata > Actinopteri > Gobiiformes > Gobiidae > Mugilogobius > Mugilogobius chulae. The sequence goes on from CM076406.1 coordinate 496,926, forward strand.
AAGCGCGAGTCCTTGTCCATTCCAGAGGGGACCATTACTTACTTTGTTTCAGAGAGGATCAATGCATGTGTGGGCGCTTTTTTTTTCCTAACACCACCTGTATTACAATTGCGTTGGGATTGCAAGCTAATCCGGGTTACACCAAAGCATGCAAGCTCTGTGCTGCCAGTCTTTGTGAAGGAGAAGATCTATAGAGTTTGCCTTTCTAACTGTGGCACTAAACAAAGCTCAATGATCTAATGTATCAGTCCAGTGCATTTCCAATAACACAAGTAAACCAAGCTGGTTTTATGCACGATGGGGTTGACTGGTCATGACCAACACATTCAATCTGTTCCAAATATTTCCAGAAGTTGCCATGTTACGCTCTCTATGTAAAGACCAGCCCGCAGTGGTGGGGAGGTGATTAAGTGGCTTGAACCAGCGTGATGAAGTGGCTAGCTGACTAACAGTGCCCTCCTGTGGCTGATGCATTAACCATGTCAATTACCGCCTTGCTCGCAGATGAAGACGAATGGAGAGTTGCCCGCTCAGACAGACTCCCTCTAACCTTGTTGATTCACAGCCCGAGTGCCAAATATGCGCTGATAAATAAGCTCATTCAACAGCATGAGGGTCCATTAATAACAGCAGAAGTGCTTTTCGTGTAGATGGGAGAAAAAGACAAAGACTTGTACTTGGCAGATCCCGAACCGGCGCTTTCTTCAGCCCAGCCTCCCAGTCTGCGCGTGGGTTTTGCTGGAGGACCCTGAAAGCACAAGACATGAAAATATTATAAGATGAATAAAGATGCACAATGTAACTTTTCAGGTGGAGAGACAGACACTTGTTATTTCTTTCTTATTGTTTTCTCAGATATTTGTATGTTTCACAATTTTGACATTACACTGACAAGCAGACCAATTTACAGGCCACATCTGTGGAAAGGCGCATCCCTTCTAAGAAGAAAATCATGCTCACTGCCAAACATAATATATCGATAAGCTTTTTTTGACCTATTATATAAAATTAACTTTTCACACATTTCAGTTTTTTTAACCTAGTTACAGCAGTTTTCTCTCATCATTAGTTCACCCAAAGATGTATTTGGATTGATTCATGCATGTTTGAGGAATCTTGTATTGTCCTGCTGCTGATGCTCCCGTGGTCAGAAAATCCCTGTCTTCACTTACCACCTATCCCCACCTTTAATTGCGCTTACTCATAATTTCAGAATCAGATCAAAAGAGTAAAACATGTAAGGTTTAAATTGTCATGTAGACACTAACGACAATAAATAGTCTTTTTTTTTTTTTAAATCTGTGGCTTATTTAATTTTACACTGAAGAGGCGGGGCTTAACTGTTCTGTAATTTTGAACAGGAAGTCAATGGACCTGTTTTAAGCTGTTTTGGATCATTTTTGTGTTTTACAATGAACAAAATGTGAATTATTGATCAGCATATGCCATAGTTTCTTCCTCAATATAGAGAAAAATAAATCACAATAGGTCTCCTTCAATAACATTTAATCTTGATTTGAAACAAAATCCACTTGTCAAGAAAAGGTCTTTTTGTAGTTAAAGGTGCACCGTGTAACTTTTGACCAAAAAATAAACTTGAACAAAAGTTGTGTTTTTTTATTTATTTATTTTTAGTTTAGATGTGTTTGTGACACTAAATTAATAATGAAAATTATTATTTTGTTATGAGTGGGATTGCATGGCCACAAAATAACAATTATTTGGCCTAGAGAAGGGCCTTCCTGTTTGTTTCCGTGGAAAAGCAGCTCATTTATATTTTTTTCACATAATGGCATAAAACTTATTTATCCCCAATAAGAATGTTCTAAAGAACTTTATCTTCTTATTTGCATTGATTTGGGAAGTAGACTTTTCACCTCCAGAACTTTTTAAGGTGGACCTTTAAAAGAAAAAAAACAACAACAACAACAACAACATATTGTTCTAAGCAATGTAAGAAAAACAAAGACATTGTGTTTAACAAGTAAAACTGTTCTAATCATGATGTGTGCGCTTAATGCATTAATTGTTTAACTTGCCTAGATATCACTTTTTGTTGTTTTTCTCCAAGATAATTTAGAAATTGAAAAGATAAATTAATGTAATATCACAAGGCAAAATGAAATTGTTGGGAAAAAATTGAAATAATCTGTACTTTTTTTCTTAATAAATGAATGGCCTTACACTGTGCATTAATCCTAACCGTACACAAAAATAAATACACTTTATCAAAGAGGACTGTGAAAAGCTGTCATCACAATTATTTTTATGTGGCGCCAGAAGGGGGCCTTCTTGTCTAGGATAACACAAATTATGAGCCCATCTGGCAAAAGGACACTTCAAAGTAAATTTTCAAAGTATAGTGCATATTTTTATGAAGAGATATCACACAAAGCTACACAAGGTCATGTTTGGTTAAGTTTTCTGTTTGCCCATTTCTAGGAACGGAACCTATGGAGCAGAGTGTGGGAACGACTAAAGTACATACATCTTTCCCCAAAATAGATTCACAAGGGGAAAAAACAACCTTCTCATTCCCTCATTCTGAAAATAGTAAACGCCAAAATGCATTCTGATCCTGTGACCAGTGCATGAATGAATGAACTCTTCAAAGCGAGGGAGGGTGGGCACCAGACAAATTGATTTCAAAAAAAGACCACCATTTCTCATTACTAAATTGTGTCTGCGGAAGGACAAAGCGCTCGTGAAAAATTCCGTCCGTTTATGATGAAATAATTGCTCAAGGCTCACTCCTTCACCAAAGCCATTTATAAATTTGAATGTCACCATTAAGTAGTGCGTGGAGGAGGGAGAGGGGACTCAATTCCACTTTATTTTACCATTAATCCAGACAGACGGAGGCTGAAAAAGCTCCTTCAACTTGGAGCAATTAGTAATAGTCTCATTATGAGCAATTTCCACTATTAAGGTATTTTAAGCAATAATTACATCCCCACTTTTGTTATTTGACCTACACCAAAGACTTGCTATAGTTTTTTTTAGCTAGTAGTGATTTTTATCATTGAGAAAAATGATTTTCAGATGATCTTCCTTGTGCAACTGTTTCAATCTGTCACTGGTTTGCGATAAACAGTTAGATTTAGTCTCAGCTACTAATTAAATCAGTATTTGTAAAAAAAAAACAAAAAACAATTAAATTGTTTTTTTAAAATAATGAATGATAAAAATAATTAGTGTTAGAGAAACAAAGTAATACAATAAAAACTAAAAAACATTCGGAAAAATGGGGAAAGTGTGCAGAGTCAAGTGTCAGCTCTGTTAATTGTTGAATATAAAAGTATTACAAAATAAGTAGTACCGGGATATAATGTCAACCATAGGACAATATATAGTTGGCATTCACACCAAAATTGCAATATGATTTTAGGAAGGGCTCCTGGCTCAAAGAAACTTGATGTGAATTGTGTTTGTTTCTATAAGGTAGGGATGAGTGATAAATAAATGTGAGTGTATGTGTATACTGTATCTGCATTTATAGATACATACAGCAGATAGAGCTACTTGATGTGAAATCTATTTTTTTAGTAATCACTTTAAATCTCTTCTTAAAAAACGTTTTCCTTTATGTCTGTCACAAAGTACCGTTGTGTGAATATTATGAGTAAAGCCCTGGTAAATATGAAAAAAAAAAAAAAAAAAAAAAGTTTTCCAAACTCTTCAATGTATAAAAATGTCTTCTGTACAGTACATTTAGTTTTAAAGTTTAGGTGTTTATCATTTACCCTTTTTATACATTTCTAGAATTAGTCACTTGTGTCAGAAAAGCTTTAAGATAGAACTAATTGGTTATGGGTACTTTAAGACGTTTGAGAGAGTAATCCAAAGGGAGTCCTGTGGGCTGACACAAAAAATGACATATTTATCCAAAAACTAGAATGTGTCATTTGTGAATGTCATTTCTGCTTCAGAACAAGTGTTAGAGGTTTAAGCTACAGGCCAAAGAAATTCTAAATATATTTATTTTGCCCAATCCAATTAATTGAAAATATTTGATGGTGCTACTAACTAAAGTCTTGCAGAGTAGCAGCTGTATTTATCCTTAGGGCGGGACAGTTTCTCTATAAAAACCTATATAGGTATTAGGTAATTTATCATGTTTTAACATTTCACAACTTTTGACAATGTACTAATAGTTTAATGTCACATAGCATATGATAAAATATCTAAAATTACCAAATTTACACAAACAATTGTGTGTTGCTTGTTTTGTTGCAGTGAAAAGTCAGAATAAGGTTCCACCCACAAATGTCAAGTGCTCTTAAAAAAATGTATGTTTTTATGCTGATAACAATTAAAACTATTGTCTACCCAGTCAATGTTTTAAAGTAAATGGGTTAGGGTTAAATTATTTTGTATTATCAGATAAATATGAAGTGATCAAACTCAGTCACCACAGACATGCACAGCACAGCCATGCATGTTTAAGGTATTGAGCAGAACAAACAAATGTAAATGAATAAATTAATGCAAGAGAGATGTTTTAGTGCCGTACTGTGTAACTCTGACTAGGCAAAGAAATAATGTATATGGGTGAAAACAAACAGGTAGCAAACCCTTCTCCTGAAATGTCACAGTGCACCTTAAAAAACAAAAAACAAAACAACACAATGTAGAGAAAGAGAAAGGCTTCATCCAATATACAGAAAGAGAAATTACTCAAAATGTTGAATACACACACACACACAAAGGAGTTGTCTATAATATGAAGAGGTCCCAAGTGTCCCAAGAAAAAAAAACACATCTGGTCCACCAGTCCTTAGTGACCAAATATGAACTTTACTGTTACACTAAAAAGCTAATGGCTGTTAAAGCAATTAGCTCAGTCTTCGTAGTTTTCTAATTTGGGATTCTGTGACGGTCTCTGGGGCAAGGAACTTATGGTAGTCAAACCCTAGCAGCCCATAAAAGCCAGTGAGTCTTTGTTTAAAAGGATGTCAGGAATGCAACAAATCAGTTGGGTATTTTAGGAAGATGAGGCCAGGCTTGATAAACGAAGACTGTAAATAAACCCAGCAGTCACAGGACATGATGGAAAAATGTATTGCATGTGCACAGCAGGTCACAGAGGGCGCGAGAATAATGCTTCATACATTAGGGAAGTTGGCCTAATTTGGAAAGACTGGCCTAAAGTTTCAGCATTGGAAGTGTTTTTTGCTGAGAGAAGTATTATATTACAGTTTCACCAATTTAGCTGGAATGGTTGATGTGTTGATTACAAACATTACTAGGAAAGTTGTGGATATTTATTATATTGTGTTTCAATTATGGTACTTCAGCATCCAAGTTATGCATCTTTTGAAAATTTAAAAAATAAAACAAGGGGAGGGGGTTGCATAAACCTAGGATCTCACATAAGCGTTATAGTAAAGGGGTCAAAATAATGCATTTCTGTTCTGACACTAATATATTCTGTTTTAGACTTAAGTGTGCAAAAGTATATAAAAAAAAATAATAATTATTATTTTCTTTTTGTTAATTTTTTTTCTTTTTATTCAAAATATTTCCAAAAGCACAAAAAATAAATTTCATCACTCTTCAATGACCCAAAAAGACACATTTTGAATGTATTTAGAAAATAAACTGTATACTACAGTGTTATCAATTAAGGGACGCACATGTAAAGAAAGAAATGTGTAGCACAAGTGTTCAGTAAAGTGAAATATAAAGTCATTTGGAGCTTCAGCAAGCCAAGCAAAGTCACAACTCACACTACCTACCTCATCCTCATCCTTTTAAAGTTTACAAATAGACAAAAAGTGTTAATAAACCGTTTAAGAACACGGGTTTGTCTTAGTGTTTTAGTAACTGTAACCTACCTCGCCTGATGTAGAACCTGAAAACTTTCTTCCATGGCGATTCTCCTCAAATGAAGATTGATCAACTCCATGGCGAGCCCTCCGCCCTGATTTTGGAACCTAGCAAATAAAATAACATTAACGTTAAAACAAAAAATACACAGTACCTATAATTTACTAGCATATAACGTTATTCAATTATTGCGCAAGCACGGCATTCCGCATTTAATTCCTGCATTTTACAAGTAGTTAGTCTGTGAGAACGTCTTCACCATTGTAGGAAGACTAATTAGGATAAAATGTTAAGTTTGATGTTCTGATACGGAGTGGCTTGAGCTAGCTTAAACGCTCTTAGCAAGGCTAGCATCAGTGGCTAGCATCATTATGTGGCGCTTAGTAACTTGCTCCCAACACAGCAACAACCGGATAGATCTTTTTTTCTGCTACAACCAAAGTGAAATACACTTACATTCTTCAAGGGGTCACCTAAGTGAAGCGTGTCTTCCATTTCTTAAACGATTGTGGTACTAGGCTAGGCTCATGGCTATGCTAGGCTAGTAGAAGTACAGCAGTCTCCAGGTTAGTGTCACATAGCAACACTCTCCATGGTAACGCCAAACTCTTTAGAGGCGTATGGTTTTTATTTCATTCTGAACAGACTCTTCAATTACATTTTTAAATAAAAGGTTACAAAAGATGTATGTCTTTAATAATATGCACACAAACAATATAAATATATTATTATGGCAGGAGTTGTTATTCATGAACCTTTTGTGATAACCACTAGATGTCACTGTAAGCCTGTTTTACACGGTAGGATACATTAACGTGACTTTCCTGAGTTTCTTCATAAATATAATATATATAAAATATATATATAATATATATATATATATATATATATATATATATATATATATATATATATATATATATATATATATATATATATATATATATATATTATATTAATAATGTATAATTATATAATTATATAATATGTTGGGATATATTTGCCTACAGGCTTCTCTGTAATGACCTAAAGAATGAGCCTTTCGTCATCTTACTCAAGTATATTTTTCATTAGGCTATACAAAATATAGGGCTATAATATTGCAGACTTGAATGTGATGTTAAACTGAACTTATTTTACAGCATAAATATCTGCAGTAGGCCTACGGTATGGATGTAATGGCCTTGCCTCAGCCACTCCCACCAAAACGTCACCGCGCATGGATAAATAGAGTGAAAGCGCACGGAACTCGAGCGCACAAGCGTGTGAGGCTGTTGCGGAGGAGGCCTATCTAGAGGCGCACTGACTCCACGCGCACAAGCGGATGAGCCGCCTATGCAATTGAGTGTGCGAGCACATAGATGAACTTCATATACCCAGGAACTAAAGTAACGCGGTACCAAGGGGAATGAAGAGAAGCATCGCAAGTTCTAATGACGAGCTAAGAGTATTTCTCATAATGGCACGGATTTGCGCTCATATTAATGCACTTTTTGCGAAGATGACATAGCACTTGACAAAAATGGGATTTCTCCGAGAGCCGAACTCACTAACGACCTGAATGAGTAAAAAGAGATTGGATTCAGATTGGGGCTCAGTTTGGGAGTCTCTGCCTTGACAATCTACGATTGTGTGTGAACAGCAGTTGCCTAAATATGAATCTGCGTAAAGCACTTCTCCTTTTCCTCTTCCTAAACAGTGTGACAGTGACTCTGACCCTTTCTACCTGCACTACAGTGGACATTGATCACATCAAGAAAAAGAGAGTGGAAGCAGTGCGAGGACAGATTCTCAGTAAATTGCGGCTGACCAGTCCACCTCAGACAACTGGTCCAAGTCAGGTACCCTACCAGGTTCTCGCCCTCTATAACAGCACCAAGGAACTTATTGAGGAGCTGGGTCGAGACAAGCAGCAGAGCTGTGGCCAGGATAACACGGAGACTGAGTACTATGCAAAAGAAATTTACAAGTTCAACATGATCAATGGTCCTGAGAACAGTAAGTAGCCTACAATTCTGATTATCCAATGGGGTTAAACAGTTTGTCTCTTCCCTCAGTTGGGCAATTTGTTCGCAAAGATACTCTGGTCGCGCGTATTGCAAAGGAGTAAAATAACAAATTAGAGTGAGCGCTACACCAGTATACATACCTAACACCAAAGCCATGGGAACTCCAGCCTAAAGTCTGACACATTCCTCTGAAAGGAAAATTCTCAGGCAGTTAAGTCGACAATGTTGCCAACTCCAATACCTCATTTCCATTTTCTGACTGTAAGTTTCCCAATATTTTTCCACTGTTATAAAATTATATTCCTTGCAATTATGCCATAATAGCAAAAAGCTGAGGCTGTGTTTTGATCTAATTCTTTTGTCCAGTTATATTGGTATTTCCTGTATAAAATATGCTCCACTGATTGTTCCAAAAAAGAGAAACAGTAGCTGACTGACTGAATCTCTAGAGAAAGTAGAGTGGAGGAGCTGGACTGGCGCCTATTCACGGTCAGTGGCTGATTAGCTCATGGCATTTGAAATCAACAGGTGTTTATGCTGTGCCCTGACACTAAACAGAGTCTCCAACCTAAGCCCTGAATCATATGTGTTTCACAGCTCCCACAAAGTACTTCTGACATTCAAAATACACAGCTCGGGTTGATCCCCTGGTCAGAGGTAGCCAGAGCACCCAAAACAAACACAGGCCTAAGGAGTGGAATCATTGATGGCCACGTGCCCAGGACATCACATACAGTAGGTCACACTGTAGGCCTTTTACAGGACATTAACTTTACTTACTACTGACACAAATCATGCCAAAAATTAACACTTATTTTTTTCTCTTATGTAATTTAGAATGGTTTCAGTGTGGAGCAACATAATGTCTGTCACCTTGATCATTTTGCAGTTTGCTTCATTTTCATTCCTTCTGGATATAATGACTTTTACATGCACTGCTTTTGGAGAGTGGGAGTGTTTGGGAATCCCGTCAAGTTTGCCTTTTTTTTATCCAGCATAAAAAGTTAAGCAGAAGGTCTGCATCCCTGAAATATTACAGATGCAAATCAAAATGCAATTAAACGAAGCCATATCTCAGTCTACATAATGATCTGGATATGAAGTGCTGATTTGCAAAAACCTGAAAAAGGTGAGTGATTTGGATCTCGACTTTTGGAACATAAAAAAAATGCTTAAGTGAAAACTCTGACTTAATGTTGAGTCAGTAAATGTGGGGCCATTTGGTGAAGACAAAACAGTGATTTCTGCTTAAGAGCAAAGAAATATTTTGTCAATAAGATACAAGAAGCAGAGCACTTCAACTTGTGACACAATACACCTCTGAATTCCTATTGCTTTTTAGAATTTCAATTAATAATTAACAAATTAATTTGTAAAAATCCATAAAATTGGAAAGGAGATAAAAAACAAACTTTTATCCTATACTCTGTGGAAGGTACCCTACAGATTTAGAATAGTGCGAAGTTTCCATGAAAAAAGGTTTGTAATGACTACATTTGCTTGTGTTGATTGCAAGTCTTGTAGCTCTTAGCAGACAGGCTTCTACTAACTTGCAGCACCCCACCTCTGACACCTCGGGTCTTCAGGTCAGAGTCAGAGTCTCTTAATGGTCTTTTCAGAACAGAACAGGATAGCATAGCATAGCATAGCAGCAGAGGATTTTTTTTTTTTTTAAAGCAGACACTTAGTTAACAAGAGTTAACTAAGACATTTTTATATATGATCTGTTTTATTCTTTGTTGTTTTTCTAGGAAACTATGTAAAAGGTACATAAAGCCACTAAACACTGTCATTAAACTTATTGTTATTTCCAAAACACCACAAAAATGCCTCTTCTGAATGGGCAAAAGTCAAAGGATTCAACAGCGTGTTACTTATTTTCTTTCCCTGACTAAAGCTGCCATCACAAATAGCCAATAGAGCAGAGGGTGAAACAGAGGTGATACCCATGGAGCAGCCGTGGAGGCAGCAGGCCGGGCGCGTGTCAGGGTGGGACTGTGGTCTACAACATCAGGGAGAGACACAACAACCTCAGTCTGTCTTCCAGCCTTATTGCACTGCTTAATCTCCAGTTTATGGTCTATCTATGTTTGAATTAAGTGAGTGATAATATGAAAATGAGAGCAAGTGGGCATAATTTTCTTGCTTTGGCTTTTATATGTGGCTATAAATACACTTTTGCAAGCATGTAAAAGTAAACGCCTCACAATAAAACTGTGCAACTGAGCCAAGTCAGTGGTAAATAAAAAAACATTTTCATTTATGTACTTCTATGTGAAGTAGATATCCTTAAGGATATCTACTTCACATAGAAGGATATCTACTAAGGATATCAAAATATCTACTTCATATAGAAGTACATAAATAAATGTAATTTTTTACATTGATCTACAGTAAATTTTAATTAAACAATTTAAAAATTATGGTGAGATAAAATCATGGAAACATGCATCAGTTCAGATATTTCAGCCATATAACAATGCAATACAATCATCAACATGAAACAAATCGTCTACAATATCAGATTTTGAAAAAACAAATCAAAAACCACCTAAACCATTGCAATGGGCAATAAAGATAATCCAAAATGAAACCATCGACCTGATTAGAATTTCAAATCTCTCCTCTCAAATCTACTCACCTACTGTTCATGCGGAGACGGTGGGCGTTAGCAAGGGACATGCCAAGGAGGATAAGGCTTCTACTCCTTATAGATTATGTGGAAACACTGGACAGATATCAGGCTTTCTGCAAACGCTGAAGGTTAGCTATAAATAGGGAAACCTGGATTTAATCATGGAAATCTCAGATAATGGCTGGGAGAATGCTAAAGATGGAATTATGGGTCAAACAAAGTACAGATACTTGGAGAACTTCTTGCATGACAAAAGAACAGCTCACCTAAAGCTGCATTGCCCCAGTCTGCCGCTGGGAACCGTGAGGCCCTGTAATAAACCTGAAACCTACACCAATAAATTAGGTATATCTTGGCTGTAAATAACAGTTTCCACTGCGCTTATAAAATCTGCTTGTTTTCCACTTCACTGCTCGGCCAGTTAATAAACACACTTTTCAACACCACCATATGAGAACACTGTCAGGAAGTTTTACAGAGAGAACCACAATATGACTATCAACTATGCTGATTAGGCTAAAGGTCACTGCTCCTACACAATATGCTGGAGAAGACACTCTCTAATATTGTCCATGAGCTCAGTGGGCCGCTTGTTACAATACCATTGGGCAGGTTGATCAGACATGGCGCTGGTCTTAGTAAGCGATGCCAGGTGTTTCCATCTGCAACACTCGGTCCCCGGAAGCACAGTGATTTGGTCTCATTTCTCAGAACACCTGTCGGCTGTGGATCGAGTGGGAGCAGTCTATGTTCAACTGTCCACCACATGCGACATTTGGTTTTCATTTCATTACTTTAACTTGTTGCAAACAGGACTGCTGGAAAAGCATAAGCAGATGCTCTGTGGTTAGCGTTATATTTTCACATTTTACTATTAAGCCATGAAATTGATTTGCAACAGAAAACGCTGTAAGATAAAATGTGAAATGGACTGCACTAATTTGAGTTACTGGGTCTATATTTTCACAGACGACCTCTGCCCTAAAGGAACTACCTCCAAGGTTTTCCGCTTCAACGTGTCTATCATGGAGAAGAACTCCACCAACCTGTTCCGAGCTGAGTTCCGCGCTCTGAGGGTCCCCAATTCTGCTGCTAAGAGAAACGAGCAGAGGATCGAGTTGTACCAGGTGTGTGAGCCCTTTGCTCCTTCCACTGTGCTCCAATGGGGGGTCCATGGGAAGGATAGAAATATGTATATTTGGGTGTCCAATCAGTCTTTCTTCTCTTGATCATTTTTCCATATGTATTCAGTCAAATTGATTCCACATAAGGAGGATTTAAGAGCTTGAACAGGCGTTTTTAAGAAACTTGAGCTTCCATTTGTCAGTCCCTTGTTTTTGGGATCCTTATGGGCCCCACCTGCTCCACTGACGTTCTGACGTGAAGTATGTTGGATGTCAGTGGCACATTCAGTGGCACATTCAGGATGTCAGTGGCACAAGATATATCTATATTTCTCTCTCTCTCTCTGCTCTCTATATATATGTTATATACTGTATATGTTATTTTTTTTTCTCTTTTATCTCCCATGAGAAACCTGGAGTAATGATCGGGTTCAACATTTCCTGCCAGGGAGACAAGCGTCTCCGGGCCACATACCGCCTCTCAGGCAGGCTGAGCTGAATGCAGCCTGTCAGAGCCTCAGATTGTTTCCAGGGCTCAGGAGGAGATAGGGCAGGGTCGCTCAATGGAGGCAGTAAACAGAGCTGCACTCGCCCCCTCAGTCTGCAGACTGAAGTTGATTGGCAAAGGGCTGACACTGGCAGCGCTCTGGCCCCTCGGTCCCACAGGAAGACAGATTAGATGCTGACATTGTTCAGGATTCTGGTTATCCTAGCAGAGCAGTGGGGCACCTCCAAACAATCTTTTCACAAAAGATAAACAGCTGTATATAGGGAAATGCTAGTCACTTGCATTTTTTTTGTAAAGCTGTGGTCTCAGCACATTATCAGCAGAGATATCTGCTTTCTAAACTCTTTGACCCTGCATTTAAAGCTGGGTAATATCCACTGTTGGACCTGCTGGTGTGAAGGACAATCAGGTTGTCATTGGCAGAAGGGTAACACGCAGGCATTAACTCACAAAAAGGGGATATCAACACAGGGAGTCACTTTTTCCATGATGAGAAGACGTTTGGCCCAGGGCGTCCCGGAGAGTCTGGCTCTAGACAGACAGCTCTGGTTCTTTGTGGAACACAAAGTTTATGCAGCTGGCTCACATTTTCAACCATCCTTTCTTGCAGATCCTTCAGAAAGACGACCCCAAAGCTAAGCAGCGCTACATTGGGGGCAAGAACGTCCTGACCAAGGGGACACCCGAGTGGGTCTCCTTCGATGTGACTGACACAGTGAGGGAGTGGCTTATGTACAGACGTGAGTGTGTTCATACCTCATAACATTTCAAACTTCACACTCCAGAAACAGCTGACAGTGCTCTCAAAGAAACTAGGAGGATCTAAAGACCCTTTACATGTGTCTGTGCAGAGACTAATCTGGGCCTGGAGATCAGCGTCCACTGTCCCTGCCACACGTTCAAACCAAATGGGGACATCATTGAGAATGCCAATGAGGTACTGGAGGTCAAGTTCAAAGGTGAGAAGCCTTCCAATCGTGTTCAAATAACAAAATGACATTAGGATAAACACCTTACAACCGTGTTTGATCAAGATGACAATAATAACATTAGCCCTATGCAATCCTAGACTCAGAAATTTGTAGTATATTGGTTATATAAAATTTTAGAGCAAAGCTCAAAATGTTTCTTGGTCCATTCACAGAATGTTCTAATTTATGCTTAAGAGCTTTGGCTTTGTATCAGATCTCTTCATTACGTCACAAATGTACCTATTTTTGAGTAGCTTAAACATTATTTGGGTTTGTTTTAGCAATGAAACTGATCGAACCAATATTTTAATCCAATTATAGCAGTGCTTTATTATATGTCTTTAGCTGTCATCAGCATGTGTTTCATGTACTGATCCACATGCTTTTTTATGGTAAGATAATAGATTTCCTTTGTATGAAGAAGAAAAGACACTGAGCATGGGAATACAATTGTTCTGGTATCTCACTTAGTGCTGAGGCCCCTAGGCCCCGGGGCCTGGGAACACTGTCGAATAGCCCAGCCACAAGGAATGTGCCGCAACGGCGCTCAGACGCTTGGCCACGAATTAAAGAGGGCTGGACAAATTCACCAGCAGCATCCCTCCGGAGATATCTACTGCTTTAGCTATCAGGGATAGAGTGGATGAGCAGACGCTGGTTCTGAAGAGGGAGGTGAGAAGCTCAGGGCGGGATCATGAGAGAAGAGAAAGAGAGACGTATAAGCTCTACACTGTATTGATGTGCTCTTAACCTGTTACTTGCAGGAATGGAAGAAGATGTGACCCATCACAAGGAGCAGAAGGAGCAGCTCTACCCCCACCTAATCCTTATGATGCTGCCACCACACCGACTGGACACTCAGTCCTCATCTCGAAGACGCAAGAGGGCACTGGACACCAATTACTGCTTTAAGTGAGCCACTGTTCTTTGAAACAAAATGTCATTTAAAAAAATTGACTGTCCACTTTGCCTCTAAATATTTTTATTAGATGTAATGTCACATTCCTATGCCTCATATTTTCCACAATATCTGCACGTGGTACAAGCACATTCATTAGTTTTGCGTGTAACTGGAGTTGATTTTTTATGTACAATTCAGTCAAGTATTAAATATGCCTTCTCCACAATTATAGTTTAAAGACTGTATCAAATCTCAGTCTTATTTACTAAAGACTGGAATTTGTGTGACAATCATGCCAATGAAATAAGAAAGTGTAAGTTATTCGCTTGGAAAACAGTGGTATCATCTTTCCAAATGAACTGTAACATGAAACGGAAACTTTATTCCTTGGGGGAGGTGGGGGGGCATAGAATTAGCTTGTTAATCATGTCAAAGTGGATGACTGAAGTATTAAAAGTACAAGTTGGGATCTGTCTCAGCATTTGCCAACAGTACCTGGTTCTCCACACCGTCTGCTTGGCTCTGGGGATCCTCTGTCAGCCTGACAGTCAGAAACCTGGGCTGACTCCAGGAGGGAAAATAAAGGCACACCTAAGAGTGGAATTCTCTCTCATCTGTGGATCTGAGGCCACAAGGAGCAAATACACACTGGTCAGACTTTTAAGTGTAATTTTGTCTTGTGTCCTTTGCAGTAATTATGAGGAGAACTGCTGTGTGCGACCACTATATATTAATTTCCGCCAGGACTTGGGCTGGAGGTGGATTCATCAGCCTGAAGGGTACTACGCTAACTTCTGCTCTGGGCCCTGCCCCTACCTACGCAGCTCTGACACAACCCATAGCACAGTAAGTATAACAGTAGTATTATTTTTGGTGTGGTTAGACTTTAAAGTAATCAATCAAGTAATCTATTTGGCCCACAACCCTAAAAAAAATGTTGCCTTTAAATGGCATTGTTTGACATGATTTCGATTTTTATGAGAAAAGTTACAATTGGTTAGTCCTGACAGCAAGTCCATTTGGTCAGTGTGTTTAGATGTATATGGCAAACCTTCAGCTTTGATTAACACACAAAGTGAATCATTTAAAAAAAGACTGAAAATACATGAAATACCTGTAAGCTCCTGACTCTCCACTCATCTGTTCTTACAGCTGCTGAGCCTGTACAACACTCTGAATCCAGAGGCATCGGCGTCACCCTGCTGTGTCCCTCAGGATCTAGAACCCCTCACCATCCTTTATTATGTGGGACGCTCGCCTAAAGTGGAGCAGCTGTCCAACATGGTGGTCAAGTCCTGCAAGTGCAGCTAGAGACAGTGAGAAAGACAAAGACTGGCACTACTCAGGAGCTGGCAGCAGGGGTTTGAATACGCACCCCTGCTTCTAAAAAACGTACAAGGACTTTGAAATCCATCATCAAGAAGCAGGCTGAAAACGAGGCATTCACACAATGAAGACAATTACCACTTCACTGAAACGCAAACCTCTTTGAACTTGAGACTTTTAACAATAATGATATGTGTTATAATGACGTATTGTAAAAAGAAACTGAACACACATGAAAAGAAGGTACATTCAAAACGTTTAAGAGACTACAGTATGTCCTTGCTGGAAATGAACGCTGTACTTGTCACACTGTTCATTGAAATGCTGTTAGATAGAAATAAGGCATTAGAGAGACAAAGAATACATGCTGGAAAACAAGCCTTTATTGAAACTAGTATTTCCATGGTTATGTTTACCTCTTGAATACAACAGGACCCAGGTATGTTCTAAAGAAAGTGAAGCCTTTTGTTTATCAACATTGTTTGTCACCAAGTGGACACTTAACTAGAACACAAAATGTAAATGCTTTATTATTACTCTTGAAAACTTTTTTTAATTAAATGGTCTGTTTGATAGTAATATGTTTTAAGTTCATATTTTAAAATTACTAGTAAATGTGTAAATGTCACTTGATTTTCAGCAGAGATGGTAACTTCTACTTTGACTTGTTAAAACAGATGAACCAGCATGATCAATATTAGGTATTCATGTTGTGCTACAACTGTAAAAAATGCTTGTAAGAATCTTGCATGCTGCAGAAAACAAGCATTGAGCATGCAAGATGCCCGTCAATATCGCTACATGCATTTGCAGAATCCAAAACTGAACTGAAATACTGCCTAACCTACTACAAATGTTACAAATAAGGAACAAAACACTTACATACTTTGATTTTTGTGAAATTGCTATTACCAAAGTAATTCTCAAAATTAGTAAAAATACTTCTTGATGAATAAGTGGGCTTGTTGTAGTCACTATTGCTACTGTCAAAAGTACTGTAAACTTAACATTCAATACTTTTTACACCATACTATTTATATCCAAATAATAGCTTATAAAAATCTATTCTGGCAACGTTGTGCATCACAGATAACAACATATATTTGATAAATAGAATCCATGCTTCAAGTTCAAGTAATATTCATAAACATATGCCACCATAAGTAATTTTTTTCACTAAAAGACCCTGAGTCATTTTATTGTCCCAAGCAATACCTTCAAGGCTGTGCAGGATCAGTGCACTACGTTTTAGCTTCGAGACGATCAAAGTACATATTGAATAAATACTTGCAATAGCACAAAAACACATTTACAACAATTTGGTTCAACCATATGTGAACATATTCACCATAAAATATGTACTAAATCATGATGTATTCTTCACATAAATATGTAAACTCTGAAACAACAATCCCACCCTGGAACTTACACATTCATAACTGTATACAGCAAAAAGGCAAATCTGATTTTATTGAAGTTGTTTTTTTTAAGCTAATCAGCATGGTTGGGATATGCTTTTCATACATTCTCCAGCAACAAGTGAGCACTCAGATTTGGTCGCTCTTTTAGGCTACAGCATGGACAACCTTGCAAGCTTATGGTTCAAGGCAAAGCTTCAGATTGATCAGACAACCTCTGAATTACATCACAAACTGTTTTCAAAATGTGTCTGCTCTTTGCATGTCATTAGTAAAGATAAATTCTGACATCAGTGTATTAGGTTTGTAATGCCACTGCTTTGAATTCAATACAGAATTAAAAGACCAGCAGAGACACGAAGACGCATCTGCTAAAGGCTATCTATCAGTGCAATCTTTCTGTGGCATCGCTAGTATGAAGAGAATGAAAGCAGGCAGCCGTTGAGCTCTTAAATGTAGCTGTGGGGGGAGTGTGAAACGCGCTGAAAAGGCCATCTCATAAGACACGCAACAAAATCCCAACCTGCGTCAAAGCTGGCTACACGCTCCGTCCTCTCACATGTCTGTTGCCATATCGTAAAAATAATAAATAGAATGTTAGCGGATGTTGCTTGCTGTCTGGTCTGTTGTTACATGCAGAAACACCTGTCGTGGCGGCACAATGGTGGACCGTGTCTCAAGTCGCAATCTTCCTGTCATCTGTGGCTCGGCTCCTGGCCCGGAAACACTTTGCGGTACATGGACAGACCTGCAAGATATGAAAGGGCAGTTATTTAAAAAGGCTACAGAACGGTTTTCCCTGTCTTAACTTTTGATCCTGGGGTTAATAATAGACAAAGCAGTTGGGTGTTAAGCTTCTGCATGGAGTGACTGAGGCTGCAGTCCTATCTCTTGGCTCAGGGCCATTAGAAAAAGGCATTCCCAGTGCAGGTCATGCTAGTGAGTTTGTGCTTACTACTAACAGTATCCCTTTTCATTCCCCTTCTGCAGACTATTTATTTTAGTGCTCTTTTACACAGTTAAGGGCTGAGCTAGAAAATGAAAAACACCAACGATATCAGGAAGCCAGAGATAAGATAAGAGTCAATATCTAAATTGGTTAATTACAGCTGATAAAAAGTTAAATTATTTATTTGTATTTTTGGGTTGACACATTTTCATTATGAATTGCCACAGCAAACCAGTGTCTGAGTTTTTCCACCCAATTCCATTACTGTCACCACTACAGGGTTTGAAAGATTAAAGAGTGAAGAGAATATTGATTATGGATGCAATCCCACTTGCAAAAACTTCAATCACAGTTTGAATTTGAAAAATGGATGAACTGGTTACTCTTGCGTTAGTAGGATGCTTCACTCACTGTGCCACATTTTTACATCAAATGAGCAAAACACGCACACAAAAAGATCAGTATCTGAATCCAGTTTGATAGTGGAGCTTAGCAAAGATCCCATTAAAACAGGCACAAGTGCTGCATTAATTTCCTTTCTTCAACTCCAAGTAATAAATCTCTCATCAGTCGACGGCTAGGAGCCCTGAGAACTTCAGAAAAACTTCAAGAGGAAGGCTTGTAAAACACATGTGGCTGACATAATCTGGAACTGTGCGCTCGCTTTGATAGATCCTCGTCACAATCTTCCCCTCATCGCATGTCAGCGCTGAAGCAGGGTGACGCACACATGATGAAGCAGTGAAAATCAGGGGGACTGGGCCCGTGGGCAGGAGGGGTTTAGAAGTTATACGAGCAGAAAGACATGAGTGCACAAGAGAGAGATAAAGGGCTGTTGTGATTAATGGCGGTTGACAGCTGATCATAGAGAATGCTCTCCCTGTCAGAAGTGATCAGCCAGTCCAGTCATCTCTCTAGAAAGGTAAACTGGACAGGCACAAAAAGACCCTGACTCACTCCAAAGCCCCACAAAGACCATGTCCGCTCCAATAACACCACCCCCTCCACGGAGCACACACAAGCTCTGTTAACTGTGTGGATAAACTGGCTCCAGCAAACTAGTTCTGAAGTTTTTCTCAATATTCGAAGGCATCTCCCCCACACCCTTTGAGTGCAAAAACAAGAGAAAAATGCATTTATGAAATTCAGGAGCTGCTCTCAAAGGATCTAGTTACAGTAATTGATGAGTTTATAAGATGCTTGTTAACTGAAGCCAGACTTGATTGTGCGGAGAGACCGAAAAGTAAATTCTCTGGTCACAGGCACACATGCTGAGGGGACTGGGCGGTGCGCTGCTGCTGCTACCGTATTTTTCCAACAGCCAGCCCAGGGACATGTGTAATCTGACTTGCCGAGGTGACTCTCACACTACCATGATGTGATGAATAGTATGATTTGCTAATGCTAAAGTATAGTATGGAAAAAGTCCTTGATCAGGCAAACAGATGTGAGCATCAGCAAAGCTTTAATATCACTGTTACTGTCTTAAAGCTCAACACATCATTTAGCACACGGCTACGGATGGAAAAAATTGTGTAAACGCAACGAGATGAAGACACACAAGAGTGCCACAACTGACCACATTATAGGGTCACATGGACTGTGCCGCAGTGTAAGTTTGACCGGACAGTGCGTTTGGCAGATGGAAACACTATGAATGAAGAAATGGCCAACAGATGGGAATGCCTGAAATGTTCCCATCACTGGATCTCATTACAAAAAAGATGTCATCGCCCGTCCTCTTATACTTCTTCAGTAATCTGCAGCCATGGACACACGCCAGCGCATTGGTCACACAGCAAAGCAAACAGCACTAAAAAGACTGTTTATAGCCCATCAGTTCAAGTCTCTGAAGTTGAGTGAACTCCAGTTGCTTACTCTTGTGTGCTTTCTTTATATTCTTGATGTTTAATTAAAAGATCAACAGGTGTTTCACTGTGCCAAGAGGGTTGTGTATCTCCTCATAGGACAAAATGAGCAACAGAAAGTCGATTAGCCTTTACAGCGGCTAGACATCAATGCCTGGAAATAAGATTAAAAAAAAACAAAAACCTCATAATCCAAGACTTGATTAACGGCAAAGTCAATTTTAATGTTGCAGGCGGATTTTTATGAAACTTGGTGGAAACGAACACGTTTAGCTGCTCGCGTCAATTGATTCAGATAACTTTCTGGGTCATTATTTAAATATCTTGCCTTGGTTGCACAATAACAAGAATAACCAAGATTATACCACAGTCAGTGAGATGCCAATGCTTAAAAATACTTGACACACAGGTAGCTCCGGCAACAGCTACATCACTGTCAATTTCCAGTTAGAGTCAGTGCCGAATTAAGAGTCAAAATTACTACATTACTACAGCAACATCTATTTGCTATATTTATTTACTTTTTTAATATGTATATTTTAGGTTAAACATTAGCTCAACATTTGTGAAAACACAATATTTAACTGCTAACTGCTAATAAACTGCCACAAACGGCTAAAAATGTCATCTGTCAGTTGTAACTTTAGATTGTCAATCACATGAGATAAAAAAGTCAGCTAAGAAAGTTTAATAACGTTTCTTTTTAATAGTCATGTGAAATCTGGTATTTTCTACACTCAAAATACATTTAATTTAACTATAATGTTGGTGACCTCGAAGTTTCACTGCTGCTGTGTTTGCCAAAGTTAATTAGCAGTTATATTGTGTTTTCACAAACTCATATTTAACTTAAAATAAGCACATTTATAAAGTCATGTAAATATAGCATATTCTATGTTGTCATTAGTGTTGCCTTAGTCAAACACGTTCATGCGCTTACACAGAAGCTTCTGGGCATGCACACATCAACTTTTGACTCAATTTTGGCAACTGACTTCGATTGGGGAATGACAATCACATTCTAAATGACTGCTCTGTGGCCATCACCATAAGAATGAATAAAAAAATGATTAATTGCTGTGAGAAAACTAGCTTTGTATAAAGCACAAAAAATAAGTTATGGTATATCTTTGACTTTTTCAAAGCATATACAAGATTTTGAGATTTACATAAGAGCTATTTAAATTTGTAGCTGGGGTATAGAAGCAGTAAACAACCTGAATCTGTCCACTCCACATCAGTGACGTGTCTTGTTTGACTAGATTTGGCATAACATAAAATGGGTCCCCTTGTAAAATGATGCTGACCAATTGACCTACACTTCTAGTATTTAATTTCTTTTTCCAATAGCCACATTGTAACCTTATTTAGTGAATAATACTGTGTCAAGGAGGGTTTATGGCTGACATTGTTGGTTTTTCCCCCATAAGACTCACCTGATTTGCCACATATTGCTTCATAGACTATTCTCTGGCTGTTCGATATAGTTCCCGTTGTTGAAGTATCTGAAGAGGATTGCCTGAAGACAACAAACAAGAGAAATATGAATGATAATTGAACAACAATTTCACAACTAAAGGTTGAAGAGTTGTTAGGTATTTTATTTTATTTTTTTACATTTGAAACACAAGTCATTCCCACTAGTAGAAGTAAGCCGTTCCCAGCTTGAGGCCAGACAGTTAGGCTTGTGGTCTGTTTACCCACTGTCTCTCTTGAGTTACAGTCGCAAGTAGGGGACAAATTCTTGATCCTTGTCCCGAGTGATGCGTTTTTCACGTTTGCCAGATAATTATGATGTAGATTGCAAAATAAAAAGGTGTGTGCCAAGCGCTTTTTGATTACACGGCGAATACAAACGTTGCCAGTGTCTGAAGACTGAGGAGTACAGTACTTATAGAGATTACAGAGCACATATTGCTCCACCTTTCCACATTATCAAACAGCAAATACACTGTTTTCACGGAATAAACCATTAAAAGGAGCACTGAAGCGTAGAGCAGGAGCAGACGTGCCTGAAACCTTATACATTAAATCTGTTAAGCATTTTTAGAGGGAACAATAAATAAAGCTTAGCTAGCATTAACCTCTCGCCCCATAACAGCAGCTTGCCAGAGGAGCATTAACAAGGTAATGAGGGTACACACTGCCTCCTTGTAAGGGGCTGCACAGTTGTTCTTTCATACCATTACACAAGCACAAATAGAGGTGGCCCACTTCTAGCGTGGCATACCTTGACAGGAAGCAACTCTTTTCACATCGAGGGAGTGAAAAAAATATGACCCCTCAGAGTTCTTCACATCACTTTCTTTAACAACGCTCTTTCACTCTGTCAGCTGAAGGCAGCACTTCGGCTGGGATAGCTGGATCTGAACTTGCAGTGTGTACAGATAATATACTGGCCCCAAGCTGAAAATTTCACACAGCTTGCAGAATTCTTAGGCAAGCGTAGCGGATGTGCAGCCCTACTCTCTGCGCACTGCAGGTAGCCCGGCGTGCCTAAGTGCTACTGACCAAAGGGTATAAAGTTTAACTATAAACATACATTTGGCAGGTCCTGTGTGTATACAGTGTCTTGTGAAAATAACTACTGTTGTGGCTGATTAATAGGGAGTGAAAGCTGCAGTGAGGCTGACATTAACGGTGGTGCTGTAATTGTCACCCTATTAGTAATGCCACACGACAGCCCACGTTTCCGTAGTTACAGCTGCCACAAGCCAAACCTCACAAACAAAATACCAAACAACCTCATTTGTTTGTGTTACAAATTACTCCTTTCAAAATCTTCAGTGAAGTCATGCTACTCTGAAAGCTTGCTAGGTAAAGCTGACACAGTTGGAACTATAAGAAAAGAGCTGGTAAATACTACACAAATAACAAAATCTTGATCTTCAAGTCAATCAACACGTAAATTGGAGTGGATTTTCTATGAAAAAAAAATTAAGAAAAATCTTGTGTATACAGAAAATTATGCACATGAAAAATGGTTTGGATATCTTTGTTCAATGCATGAATCGGATTCTAGAATGTTGTGATTAGAGATACTACTTCTTAGTACTACCCAAGGCCAGAAAAAATATTGATTTCTATTTCAGTTTGGGGTGTAACGTAATAAATAATAAAAAGCACTATATCTAACATATTAGATATAGTTTAAAACATATGTTTCAGCACCTCTTGAGAAGGTGAAAAGTCGGACTAAACCTGATCTATTTTAGCCATGCTTCAATAACACAAGTATTGAGTTACTCCCAAAATGCGAACTGGAAATGGAAAGGAAGAAGTGTATTATCCCACCATTCTCTGCGAACAATCATCTGCTCTCTCCCTGGACTCAGTTTATATTTCTCTGTCATTTGTTCTTCCCTTTCTCTTTATTCTTTCTTTTCATTGTTTCCATCAGTGCATTTTTAGTGGAAGAGCTTCCGTTTTTCCCACACTCTCCCCTGTCACACTGGTGGACCGCAAAAATGCAGGACAGAGGAGAGTGTGAGGGGGCTCTGGAATTCCACATGCAAAAGGTAAACAGTCGGGCTGCCAGGAAGACACACACACACGCGGAGCAAACAGGGCACCTACACGGCAGTCCTAACCTCCTTTGCAACCCCACTCTACTGAGAGCAGTCCATGTAACACGTCAGCACACTATCAGCAGGGATACTGGAATGAATGAAAGAGGAAAGTCAAATAACCAAGTCTGATAAATCCAAGCTATGTGACGAGATAGCTTCCTTCCCAGTAAGTGTGAAGAGCCCATCGCGATTGCAGTACAGTTTTAAACAAACAATCAGTCCTGATCACAAAGCTCTTGTTGTGTAATTTGGCCAGATGTGGCAGTAATAAAGTCATAAAATAAGTGAGGGGAAAAAGCCTGTATTTTCTCCCTCTCTTCAGCTTATCTCCAAACCAAACAGGATTGAAATGGAGCTCGAAGGCCGGGTCCTTGCACTGAACCGTGCTGTGTTTACGGTTCAGGCAGAAATCAGGCCTGTGATGGGGCTGTTTATGGTGCAGACAGATCGAAGCTGCCAGGGCTCCTAGACACGTATTCTGACGCTCATTAGCACGACCTCAGCTCCGATTATAAAACAAGACAATTACCGCTATCTGTGAGGATGAAGTCACCTAATGTGAGAGAGTGCACAGAGCACATGTGATGCATTCAGTCAATGAACTGTGCCAGTGCACTGTTCAAGATGCTGAGCAGGGAAATTCCAAAAGGGGTCAATTCATTTTCTTCTTCTTTTTTTAAGATTACAACAGTCAAGATGCCCTTTCTATCAATACATGGATGGTCACTAGAACTGGTAAGAATGTGCTTTCTAACTGACCAGAAGATACATTATTCTTGTGCAAAATGAACAACATCACTTCAGTACTGATCATGATTATTCAGTAGATAATTGTCAGTAATAATTAATAATTGCTGGCTGTGCTGTAGTCACGGTTGCCACCGCCCTGTCAATTAAAACATTTGAAATAAGACTACAATCTTTTAAACAAATGATAGTTAATTTCTCTGAATGTTTTGGTCAGCGCTTTGTCCAATTACAGGTGAGAAGCTTAACCATAATAAAAAAGAAATAATGATGAATCTGTATTTCACTTACTTGAGAAAGCGCTTTGCTGAAGTTTTCCTGCCTTGTCCTTCAGATCTTCCACTCCTTGGAGGCTTGGGGATGTGAACGAGATTTGCATTGGTCTGGATGCTCACAGCAGTCGGGCTGGTTCGAGAATGGAGACTTGCAGAGGGACAGCTTGAAGATTTGATAGAAGTCGGGACACTTGACTGGTTTGAAGACTGATGCTAAACAAAAAACAAAGAATTGTTACAATTGAATCTTATAACTGAGAAACAGAATGCTATGAATGTAATTTATTTTGGTAATTTAACTATTTCATGAGACATTCAAAACTATGCATAACTCCAAAAAAGGAGTTAGGAAGTGCTTTTGGAATGTGTTGGTCATAGAAACACAAGAATGTATTAGAGTAGATATTAATGAAATGCCATCCGGAATCAAAACAAGCTTAACATTTTTTGCATCTGGTTACACTAAAAAAGGAAATTCTTCAGATGGTTTGTTTGTTAATATAAGATTGCTATGAAAACTAGGTAGGGGACTCTTGGTAATGTCATTTTCTTTCTGACATAAAATTTTGGGCCACATGTCACTCTTTGTACTCTGAGGAATGCTTTGCATACATTCCTTCCACATGCCATGTATATGCTATTTTCTCTGCAGCTTTATACGGCTATCTAACAAGCTAATGATTTTTCAGCCACACTGTCAGCCAGTCAAAAGGCCAGCTCAGTGACAGGGAATATCTGATGTAATTTTTGTGTTGATAAATGAGAAGCTGAGTTTCCAGGTTGCAAAGCCTATGGCCACAATTCAGATTTAGCGAGGCCGGGAAGGGCACCTTTCTTTGGCTGCCAGGTGGCCTGGGTCCAAGGCTGTGGAGGAGTCGCACAGTCTGCAGTCAGTAACAGGAACGAGCACTGGAGCCCCCCTCACTACATCAGTGCACACACAATACATCCACTCACATCACACTCAGGGTGACACCTCTGCTGGGCAAGCACTCTTTGATATATACAAGTTTCAGATACATTTTATATTTCACATTAAAATGACACAACAGAATTGTATTGCTCCTTTTTAAAGTGATTCCATTAGTAATAATGCAAATATTAGGATGAAAATTGTATGCTGACAATTCTCTGCTCTAGTCTAGTTTTAAGTATGGGGGAAAAAAATTACCCAGTCACTGTCAACAAACTACTACTAGAGATAGACAAAAGTCAGAAAGATCACACTCACTACCTACAGACCATGTGGAACTAGCTGAAAAGGACACACTGCCAAAGCAAAAGAATGAGGGTGGAAAATTAAAACTGGGAGGAGTTTTAGGGAGGATTTCAGAATTGATGGGCAAGTCAACTTTGTTCTGAGTCAGCAAGGGAGAGTAAGTATACGTTTTGGCCAGTGAGGAAACAATATTGTAGCTTTAGAGATTAAAAGTGCAAAAGTCATTTATGAGGTAAAACAAGATACATTGCATATCACATATTTTCTTAATTTTGATTTAGCAACAAAGACAAGTTGAAATATGTCATTCAGTGCTTCCAATAATCAGATCACATCAGTTTTCATAAATCTCAGACTAAATGAAGAAAAAATCCTCTTCCTGTAAAGATCATCTTTCAGAAGAAGAAAATTCAATGAAATGAACTACCACTCAATTCAATACAAAACTGCATCTATGTTGTAATGGCCAAATGGAACACAAATCAGATATGGGAAGTGAAATGTGCACTGGAGCCACTCAGAGGCAACATTCCTTGATTACTCATTTTCCAAATGAGCCTCTCATATAGTCCAGAGGCCAAACCATGGGGACTAAGGCTGAGTGAGGAATCACGTTTAGCCTTCGAGGAATAGGCTTCTGTTTAGAGATGCACTCTTCTGTTAAGTGGCTTGGAAGGGGACTCTCAGAATAGTTTTAAAATGTTAACTTGAAAACTTTCTTTTTTTATGTTATGTATAAATGAGGGAAATTGAGCTCAAATATCAGAGCAATGTGATGAAATCATTTCACAAATGATTATGTCAAAAAGTGCCCCAAAGAAAACAAAAAAGAAAATTAAAACAAATAAAACAGCCTCGAAACACTCTCTTAAAGGGATTCCGGTTACATAGAATTGCCACGCTCAGCTTCCAAAATCCCAGTGTAGTGATGTGGACTATTTTTCCACCCAACAATTCAAGTTGAAGCTCACGTGTCAGAAATGCACTACCCAGCTGTGGTAAGCATACAGACGAAAACTGACCTTTAGCAGTTCCTACAGTGCAGTAGACAGAAGCTGTGGGGAAATTCCCCTGCACCAATGATAAATATAAGGCTTTTTGGGATCATATTCAGTATAAAAAGGCAGGGAAACTTCTGCTATTCCTTATTACCTGGTGTCTACACTGGCTCTGCTCCAACAGTTGCTGTGACTTGAGTCTCTGCTGCTGCAGTTGCTGGATGGCGTACTGGAGTTGGTAGCTTCCCTGCGTGGGCTGGTAACTGTGTTGCGGGCTCACCCCTGTCACAACACTGTAGGCTGTGTGAAAAGGAGAGGTCCACACATCCTTATCGTCCTTCAGCGGCCTGCGCAACATACAAAGGACAAACCTGTCATTTTATTTTAAAAGTGCAAAATGTGATTAGATATAATTTTTGACAAACTGATCAAATCAAATTAATTCTGCCGATAAAATATCTCCTCTATGCTTTATATTTTAAAATATCATGCTAAAATGTCGAATGTATGTAGGTATGTGCCAAAGTAAAAAGAGAAATATGCACAGTATTTCAAGTGCTAGTTTTGTAACATGTGCCTAAGGTCTGCAAATAAAAGTGGGGGAAAAAAAAATCTAGTTTTTCTAGGATGCAAAGTCCGATAAGGTCTAAAATTAGTATTCAATTAATCATCAGAAACAATACACAGAGTAGAATGCTGTGAATTACACAAAACCCGGTCACTAAACAAAGACAGGGAGGTTGTAATCCAGTCTATTCATTTACTCATAATAGCACATATAGAGAATAGGGAGCACTTATCCAACTCGAAAAACAAAGCAAGTCTGTGAAAGTACTACCATTATGTGACACCAAGAGATAAAACAAGCATGGGCCCTGTTTACGGCGTTCATTTCCTTGAATTTTGCTACAGTTTTCACACCACAGAGACCTTCACTACTATTATTTTATTAGTGTTAGTTGGAAAGTGTACTACACCTAAGGTCAGCAGCAACAATGACACTGTAGGGAGGCAAGTCAGAAGAACACAAATAACATTATTGATAACCATGAGTCAAGATCTAGGAAGGAATCCAAAACAGTAAAACAGAAGGCACAGTCAAGCACTTACATCTGATTTTCTCATCACAATTGTGTGATAGATACTGGATTTTATATCGGCCAGCTCAAACCCCTGCTGAGTTGAAAATGGCTGATATAACTTACAATATTGTGCTACGGCAGCGTGAGTCCAGCACATGTGCCACATCAATCTAGCTCAAGTTGAATGTGGGAAAATGCATGGTGAAGAATGACATCATGCCAGAGTATCTCGTCAGTGTAAACAGGGTCCGCCACAGGGGTGTCACTGTATTTCCAGCCATTAGTCACTGTTTGTTTACATTGAGATGACACTATGACACTAGCATAATGCCCTTTAACACCCATACAGGAAATATTACAGGCATCATTGCATTGCAGCAGGAAGGATGACATTTAAATGCAGGAAATCCACTACATAAAAAATAACTTGGTTCCAATAGCAAATGTACTTTTGTGCATAATTATTCACCACAATTAATGTGTTAATAAGAAGTTGCATAATATGTAATACTAGTCTAATCAGCCTTTGAACTAGCTAAATGATAGCTGACCCAGCATCAGAAAAAAAAAGTTAATTCCTTACAAAATTGACTTTATCTGTCTAACTATGTAAAAAGGCTACCAGCATGGTATGCCCGCCTCATTTTACTGTGTCTGCCCAGGGCAGAGTGTGGCTACTTTTGTTCCAAGCTGTCATCACCAGTCATGGGCTTTACCAACAACACAAAATAGCAAAGCAAAATAAGTGCAAACAACTTTCCCACAACAATCACAGTCTCATTCTATGTTTAGAAATATCCTGTAATTGTAGAAAAGGGAAAAACAATAGGTGAACGGAATCTGCCCAAAATCAAGAATTCTCAAGAATCTTTTTTAAACTCATTCCCATTTCCACATCTGTTGCCAATCAACAAGGATAAAAAAAATCTAAAGAAAGAAACACGTCAAACCAAATTTACTCGACTTGGCACTTATCAAAAATATTTTCACTATGGTATTTCGCAACACTGTCAATTAATCAAATGGCTTGTCAAAAAACATTTGAGACAAAATGTCTTTGCAAAATGTGACCAAGTAAAACATTCTGTAAATCAAGATGTAATCAGGACCAAAATATTTTTATGTGGAGGGTTGTGGTGTGGGCAAACTGAGGAGAAGCAGTTGTTTGAACAGCTGCTATAAATAGACATTAGATGAAACTAATGCACATATTAATGTTTCAGACCATTAACTTTTATGGGAGTCAGGGGTAACCGAGGAAAACAGAGACATTGGAGGTCACTGTGGAAGCTGGTAGCAGTATGAGCAGTTGTAGTGAGTCTGGGCTCTATGGCTGTCAGCACACCAAGGCAGGAGCAGAGGCCAGTGTGCTGATGCAGCATACCTGCTGAATGCGGGTAGCAGAACTTCAAAGAGCCCAGCTCCTCTTTGAAACTCATCACAGTTCACCCCTGTGGTTGCTTAAAGAGCCATGGAGCTTAACAGTTTCAGCATGTTTGGCACTGTGCACCATCCCCAGTATAAAAGAGGAAACTTAGGAAGTGCTGTTAGAAGAACTAGTTAAGGATAAATAAATGTATTCATCACTGTATTGTATAAGAAGAACATTTCATTAAAACAAGACATATACACAGTATGGACCTGTTTACTCTGACGAGTAGCACACATCGATATATCAGGTCAATAATAGAAATTTTGTTAAAGGGAGGCCTTTTTCAACTTGACTTACTGGTGTGACTCAGTACCTTAATTCCCATACTGGCATCTGTAGAATAAAATGCTCCCCAGGTGTATAAAAAAGAAAAGATGACAGATAATAAATTTATAATTACGTAATGCAAAGAAAATCACCAAATACAGCAATAGCCTGTCTATCAAAGCAGATGTGAATGGATACCTTGTGTATTTATCTACTGTCAAATTTAAGAGGAAGTAAAAATATTTGCAAAATTATGGTGTCCATTAAATAAGTGATTCTTGGATGGTGGAAATAAAAACAGTTTAAAAACAAAAAGCCAGACATTCCAGGAATTCCCTGACAGCTTAACACTCAACAAATGTACGGACTGGAAAAACAAAATGTGAGATCAAGGGCCAGTGATCTGCAGCGTCACTGTCCCATTCACATCAAAACTCAAATACCAAAGGGGTGGCACTAAAATAGATTAACTTAACATGGGCATTCCAACCACACTGTTACCACAAATTACAAGAGGAATTCAAAAGCATTATAAACAAATGTATTACTGTGTGTGTGTGTGTGCATATAAATAGTTTCCTTTTCTGAGGTCCTACAAACGTACATTTTATTTTTATCTATTATGTCACACCCTGATTATTATTATTGGTTTCGTAGAATTAAAGGCTAGATGGAGGGCAAGAGGCAGTTTTTATCATAAAAAAATTGACTTTGCTATGAAATATTCAAAAAAATATTTCACCAACTAAAACTAAATTGGTGATTAATGCAGGTAACTAGATGCAAAAACTGCTTTTAAACACTGTTCATTTTACCTGCCTTCCACCTGATTGAAATAACGGTGGCCTCATGTGATCTCAAGTGAATTCTCCTTGCCCATGTTAATAACATCTCATAGCGGTATACCTCTTGCTTGTGTTCATTTCAGGTCCGCAGTGGAGAGCCCTTGCTGGTGCTGGAGCTGGGGCGTGCCAGGTTTTTGGAGTGAGTGTCGAGCTTCCTCTTCTCAGCATGTTGTTAGCCAGGTTTAGATTGCTCAGCTGGGAAAACAAATACTTTCGTTAAATAAAAAAATTAGTAAATTCCTGTCATTTTAACTAATTCGACTGCAAAATAAAACTAGGACCCAAAAAGGAGCACGCTAAAATGTTTAAGTATAGAAGCAGGTAAATGTGACTTTTTAATGCTGTCAAAGCATTAAAAAGCAAATGAGTTGGGGTTTAGTTTTGTTCAAATAAATCTCAGAAATGTTATTGTAGGAAGGAATGTCTAAGGAGACCTGTATAGAGTTGTGTACCTTTAAGTATGTGCTATTCGACTATTACGCCACAAAGAGTTGTAAAATCTATCCCTACATTTATCATTAATCTCTTGTATTTGACAATTTTGTGGAATGTACACAAAGAACATGGCACTGCTAGCCTCCGCTTAGTCAGCGTTTAAACCAGGGACCCCCCCCCCCCTTTCAGCCCTGTTCACTAAAGATTGTTCTCAGTGTATTACCTTATTACCAGGAAGTGTTTTGAACATGACAATTAAGCTGCTAAAACATTGATGTACATTTAATGATTAATGAAAGCTGAGAGCTTTGATGCTCACTGAAATCAAATGTTACGACTCAACAGCAGCGCAGGGTATTTTATTTACTGCAGCGTAGGTGGTACTGTCCGACATTATTCAAGTGTACTTTCTGTTTTTGTATATATTAGCTAGCATGAGAGTGAGTAATTACCCAAACCGTAGAGGT
This sequence comes from Mugilogobius chulae, assembly GCA_038363315.1. Taxonomy (NCBI): domain Eukaryota; kingdom Metazoa; phylum Chordata; class Actinopteri; order Gobiiformes; family Gobiidae; genus Mugilogobius; species Mugilogobius chulae. The sequence continues at coordinate 527,800 of CM076406.1, forward strand.
CATCTAGTGAAACGCGGTGCTGTGTATGTTTACAGTGCTCTCCGTTTAGTCCACAAAGTGATTTAATGACTGCTAATCCGCGCCTTGGAAAAAAACCCAAATGTACTCGGAGGCCTTTGAGAGCAAACACTGAAGCATTTCATTCTGGTGCCATTAGAAATACACTTTGGAGCTGTGAGATAGACAGGATAATGTACAAGCAAAGGGAAGCTATAAAACAGGCATTATGTGTGGTCCTGTGCCATCACAAAAAACAACACTCCAGTCAGGCAGACCAAGAAGAGAGGAAAGGTTACAGAGGGCTTCCCGCAGTGTGCGATAAACCCTTGGGCTTCAGAAGGAAAGGTAGTAATGCATCCCATGCACTGCCACTCCCAGACACAGTGTATTCGTTTGCCACATTCCACTATATATAAGCATCAATTACCATTAAAAAAGTAGGTGCTTGTAAAGTTTTCAACCAAAATCACCCCCCCTCCCATGAAACATCTCCTGATGAGACCGCACAAGGAGTGAAGTACTGGCTCACCCAGCCAGGTTCAGAACACAGACCTGTCCCAGTGGCTGCACACACACCAAAAAACTTAAAACTTACTCTATCACTATGAACCCTATGCATAGCATACTTATGTTTATCTTTCAGAGTTGTCACAATCCAAAAAAATTCTAATCTGATTTCAATACTATAATACTTACTATTCAATATAATAGTACAATCATATACTAGACAGTAAACTGTAACTGAAAAAACAAAGAAATAGAACTTTTAAAAATTATATTCTGGGACTAATCAGGAAATTATTTAATTATTAATTAATTTTAGTATCAACTAGTATCTTAGTATGATTTTTTTTAACAAACCTAGCCTATCTATTTTCATTTCACTTGAGTAATCAAGACAATTAGCTGCAATGCCAGAGTAATAATTAAAAAGGCATACCAGAGTAGGCTTATTGCTACACAGCATACTTTAATTAAACTGATTTGAATTGTTGGCTATTTATCATTTAAAAACAACTTTCAAAGAAAATAAAAAAAAGAACTTCAACTCCAGTTCCGAGGTACCTGCCCTAATTTGCTGCAGTGCTCATAGCTAAAGAAAGAGCACACATTGCATGAGAGAGCAGACCCTCTGGCTCCAACATATCTGCTGAATGAATGCACAGCTAAACGCTGCCAATCAGTGTGGGGTCAGAGCCAGGTTTGTACATCGACAAAGACTAAAGGGACTATCAGACCTCACAATGAGAACTTACTGCACAGGGGCCAGATCCACGTTCCTTACAGAGCATTACACAGATCACTTTACAGATGCTTAATAAACCATTACTCATAAGCACAACTTCCTGCCCCAGGTGGGAGTAGCAGTTGACGGAAGCCTGGAGGGAAGCTTTCTCTGTAGTCTGAACTCACGTGTTGTGTCAGCAGGTTGATGTGGTTGGTGCTGGCATACTGGCGTACCACCTGCTTGTCGGCCAGTCTCTGCAGAGTGGTGATGAAGGCCTGCTGGTTGGACTGGGCCTGGGCTGACAGGGCATTCAACTCCTTAAAGGCGCCCACTGAGTTTGACTTCAGCTTACTGGCACTGCTCCTCCATACTACTAATGAAAAGAACATATGAATCCAATGCATGTTTAGCATCTAGTGAATAAGGTACATATCCATTGTGTAAATGAAATTTGTAAAAAAAAAAAAAAGTTAATCTAATCTTGCAATGTTTAAGTAGTTACTTTTTCCTTACAGTGGAAATGGTTTACCTCCTCTGAAACCTTTCACTCTTTCCTCCTGGCACACACGAAGTGTATTTCAATAAACCAAGATGTTGCCTGTCTTTAGCCTCCTTAAGACGTGCCAATAATTTGACCTAGGTTAATGACTGTGTGAAAAGCTTCATCCTGAATGCGACTAGAAATATTTTTGGAGGTTCAACTCCCCTATTATATATCCTGATGATCTATTTAAAGTCCAAATGGTTTTAAAACAAAAGAATTACAGCCATGAAGTGTTATTTAACAGTCGCTGAAAGAGCTGCATGCTGTTGTATCTACTAAGCTCTTAATTAACTTGGTATTTATTAATTAGAGCGTGTCAGTCTCTGCACAATGTTTGTGATCATTAGTAAAGTATGTGAGGTAACCATTATACAACATTCGTTTAAAGGTGATCGCAAAGGCGATGGCAAATGAATTGTTTGTTGGTGCCAGCATGATGTTTACACAATCATGTTATGTTATTGTGACTGGACTGAAGTACCTTGGCCAGCTGAAGTGGGTCTTGAGAGCTTCTGGCTGTAGATGTGTGTGGCACTGGGGATAGAGGAGGTGGACATAGGTGAGGTGAATGAGGTTACCCTCCTGAGGCCTTGAGTTGTCGGTCCACCTATAGCAGTGTTGGGAGCAGCTGTCCACACACTTGGTTGTGTGAGCACAGGTGAAGAGCTGTATGCAGGAGGGTCAGTATCAGCCTGACAGAACTGTGACTTGGCCAAAGACTGGGTGTAGGAGGGGGGCTGCTGAGGCGTAGGAGGAGGTGGACAGTGGTGGCGCAGAGTTGATGATGATGTTGATGGGTGGGTGTAGGTGCAGTCTAAAGCTGCAGGGGGTTGGAGTGATGCTGAGAGGCCCGTATGTCCGGCTGTGTATTACTCAAACAGCTGGCTGCTGACGGTTGATCTGAAAGCTGATTTTCAGAAACTTTGGTGTCTGGGTCACTGCTGATTTTTTCTGCCGAAAGTGAGGACTCGGAGGTGCTGGAGTCGTCTTTGGCGAAAGGCTGAGCTATTAAAAGAGAGAAAATAAAACCAGAAGTTCTTTATCATCAGTTTGCCATTCCCCAGCTCTGACACACTCTTGTTTTCCCCCAGAGAGTGCTAATTGTTTGTAGCCTGACCTTTGCTTCACCCCATGAAAGGATCTTACTTTTACAATCTTACACTATACATACAAAACAGAAAAGAAAAGAAAAAAAAAAAGCATAACTCTGACAAAACTTACTTGCTGAATCACCACAGTTGCCTGGCTCTCCTGAAACATTTTCTGTAGACACTTCTTTGCTTAGGCTGCAAACCTTGGATCCAAGGAAGATCGCTGCTGATTTATTTTTCTGTGTGTAGTATGTCAACACCTCTTCAAGATCATTTTCACTATTAGAAAAAAATAATGTATCAAAATTGGTTATGCAGAAGATAGGAATCAAAAGTTTAAAACATTTGTTAGCTGGGACAGAGCTAGAGGCAAAAATCTGCCAACCTCGCTCCACGGATGTACTCTTGGAAAACAATGTGGTTAACGCAGCGCTCCGGTTTACTACCCTCTTGTTTTTTCACCATATGATCTGTTTCCTGTAGAGATAAAACATACAAGACTCACAGGGTTTGAATTAAAATCAGAAACAGCGGACTGGTGTAAAAGTAGGTCTGAGAATGGTCACCTTGTTGTAATGGTGAATGAACTCCCCGAGCTGCTGGGACAGGATGCGTCTGCGGTCTTGAAGTGGGAGCTGGCAACTAGGCAAACCAACCTTTATGTCTTGCTGAAGGTTACTGGCAGCTCTTTTAAGGAATCGTATCACCAATTCCTGTGTAGACATCAACACACAAAATCAATGTTTGCAAACTGCCTTATGACCAGCTGATAAATGCATTTTATCCGCAAGTTATCACAGAAAAAAGTCTACTGAGTCAATCATAACTCTAGACTGAGATTCTATCCCAAACGATTTTTCTTAAGTAATAAAATATGTTACCAAATGTATTCTTATTCACCAATGTGTATTTTACTATTTTACACACTCAAACCACATTTTTCGAGAATAGTTTATGCAAATTTCAACCATAGCCAAGGTGCAGATGAGTAACAAATCATAAGGGAGGAACTGGCATCACTACATAAAAAGGACATATTTTTTTCCAGCACATTCTGCCTCATGTCCATTATACAACACAAGCGGATTTTAAAAACGGTTACAGTAATATTGTACCATTTGGTCATTGTCCTTGTCTGGCCAAGCAGGAATGATGTTGGCTCTGCTCTCAACCAAGAGTCTTTGCTGGACTCGATGCAGGTAAGAAGAAAAAGCCAGTCGAGCCTGAACTTTACTAGTAAAATGAAGCATAAGAAAGGGAATATGATTACAACACAGACGGGCAAGTATAAATAATGGTTGCTCAACAAAACACAGAATAAATAAAGGTGTACATTCATCTTTTTTAGGGAACTGACAATAAAGAATGTTGTGTGACTTTACAAACTGTGATGCAGGTGTTACACCAGCCAAAGCAATCACCCTCCTTCTTTCAGCTGAGATTTCACCCATGAATACATGGGCCACTTTAAGACAGCTGTTGAACAAAGCAGTGCATCTTGCCCTACACACGTTTTAAAGTGATGAAGTGTCTTTGTGGTATTTATGGTAGGGCAAGCTACAACAATAAATATGACGTTGAACTGATGAAAAATATGTCAAATACAAACATATGATATATGTTTGATATACAGTATATGTTACTTAATCATGGAAGAAGAAGTAAGCTTTGCAATACAATGCAAACTCTTTTGTAGTGATAAAATGCACAGTATTTTCAAAGTAAAGTGCAACAAGTACACTATAAAGTGCTGCCAACATGTCGGCCCATCCAGAATGTACACTGACCTCAGGTTCCAGCCCTGCTGAAGGATGTGAAGCAGGTCAACTTTGGGCCTCCCGTCCCACGGCGCAGTCCCTGACACAGCTGGACCATGGAGATCATCCAGTGACAGTGCTGTGACCACCTGACCTCGGTACTCTCTCTCCATGTGTGCACTTGGCTCACACTGCCCATTCACCTTGTCTTCCTCCTGACTGCTGCTACTTTCTGTTGGAAAGTCCTTGGATTCCTTCCCTGAGGAAAACAGCATTGCAATAAAAAGTAAATGTCTGTTGACTCACTAACATTTTGAATACATGAGTCAAAAACTACAGCAATTACTGTTGATAGAGTAAAGTGAAGTCACCCAGAGTTACATTTGGCTGACCTCAACATGACATGAGTGAGCTATTTATTGAAACCAACAGCACATTAGGAAAAATGTTACTCCTCTAAGTTAGACTTTTTAAACTGTGATAAAAAGTCGAGTGGTTTCCTACCAGATTTCCTCTTGGACGAGCAGTGAGAATGGTGATGCAGGTGTCTCTTACGAGCCTCCAGAGACTGCAGCTTCCTCTCGTACTGCACCAGATGAGAGACGCGCAGCACATCCACCTGCAGCTGCATATGTACAATCCTGAGAGAAACAACATCAATTTCAACACTTTGCTCATAAAACTACGGGCAACGATTTATTACTTTGGAGTCAGCTATTACAGAGCACTTAACAGTGTAGGCGTTCCTTTTATGAAAATTTAACAAAATCATTTTGAGAATTTGAATACTTTACCTGGAGTACAAAATAATAATACAAGGCGTGCAAGTTATAAAGAGGTTACTTTAAGATAGTTCAGATTTATATAAAGAAATAAAAGGACTCGGGTGGGTAAAAAATGTAAACTAAAACAGCCTTTCCCTCACTGTCAACACGTTTGACACCACAAAGCCACACAGACACTGGATGCAAGCTGGAAAAGTTGACTATGCAACATCTTCTCAGCTGTTCCTCTTACCTATCCAGTCAAGAACCAGGAAAACGCCACATCAAAATCTAACCTTTTCCACAAACTGATGTCGAGATTTATTTCCAAATCCTGACCACACTGGAAACGCTTACCTTTCATGGAAAAGTCTTTGTGCCAACATGGAGTTCAATGATGTCCTGGACTCTAGATAACCACTGAAAAGAGAAGATAATACGAAAATTACGATGAGCTCCTACTTACTTATTATACAGTGAATGTGTTAATATAAGCCCTTGGGCATATACTGTATTTCTTTCTTTTTTTGATAACTGAGTGTACTTTTCTAGTATTATATTTTGCATACCAGTACGGACATACCTATAAAGCTCCCATGTTTCAGCGGTAGGGAAAATTCTTATAAAGCCTCCACGTCGCTCATATTCCTCCTTTGTTCTCCTCAGCACTTTGATCTGTGAATAGTTTAGAAAGTGATACATCTATACCATGTATGTTAAAGTTTCATATTTTATAAATGGGACCTCACTTCTTCAGCTGTAAGATTCAGGGTGCTGTCAGTTTGGCCTTTCAACCCGTTTGCTTCTGATTTACTGGATAACAAACGTTGCTGTCGCTGCATCAGAACAGAAAGGATCCAGGTTAATCCATGACATGGCTCATGTTTCACAATAACATATCCTACAATATCAAACAATATCACTAAAGACCAATACAAAAGAAAAAATAAACACCTTTTTCAGAATGAATGGAGAAAGAGGTTTTAAAAACCTCTCTGTCATGTGAAATACATTATTTTGCACTGTGTAGCTTTTCTGGCTCTATCTACAGCTTCTACACAACTAGCCTGTGATTGACAGCTCTGGCATGCAGGTTGGAACTGAGACCAGACGGCAGGGCACAATCCCACAGGATCACATACAGAATTTGTCATAAAAATAGCAGGGGGATTACATTTAATTTGTCTCACACAGCCAGGGGGGGGCAACTAGAGCCAAAAAGTGACATGGCCTAATCCGTCTAAAAAAGCCCTCATCTGTTTGGTCTAATCATGGTGAAAAGAAAAGACAGGTTCCCTCTGTGCACTGCTTAGCCCGTTGAATGTATGTTCAGCCCTGCTTTACTCCATTGCTGTTCAGACTTTTGGAGACTTTTGGATTCTTTCCTCACAAAGTGGTGCATTGCAGCAGTTTTAAGTACTTGATTGCAAAAGCCATTTTGCTAATGCAATGAAGTGCCTATTTTATATACCATTAGGAATCAATACCAAGCGGCTGCCACTTTGAAAAATAGCAAAGCACAAATTGAAGTAAGCAAAGCAGAGGCAATTTCTTACCAGCAGACATCAGGCGATTGCAAAGGGACAGACAGAGACAAATTATTATGAATTACTCAGAAGAACCGCACTGCAGATTGTGAAGCAGCTTTATCTGGTCTCTATCCATCACAAATTATTACCAAAATAGATATATTGTAATTAGGGGTGTGCAATTAATAACCAAATGCTTTATCTTTGGTATCTTTGGCATAATTTTAGAACACTGTAATAATTACCAATGATATGAACAGACACAATGTAAAATTGTACTAAGTGATGCAATTAAATTAGCTGTTGTAAACACAGTGAAGTAATTGAATTAGATTTGCTGAGTGTATGACTCAGAGCCCATGGCAGCAGCGACACTGCAGCTCTTGGCTCTCTATGTTGAGTACCTGAGTTCGTGGAGCCAGATGCTTCAAGCTAGTATCCTGTGTGACCCGTTCACTGCGTGGCTGTCTGGAAAGGGGGTCCTGGCACACCAGCCTACACAAAACCACAATTATGGAGAGCAGTGTTTAGTTATGATCACATTGAAATTCTTGTAAGTTTAATAGGTTGAGATCACATTCTAGAATATGTTGCTGTCGTAAGCAGAGATGGTGGGCAAAGGTCTACATGAAATTCTTGAAGATTTACTCTTGAACAAAAGATTCCAAGTTGGCTCTTAAAACTTGTTGTATTTACCTTAAAGCATGAAGGCCTTTCAACTGACAATGACCACATCTTTTGAGTTGAATAATAGAGAAAGACATTTGTATCAGTTTTAGGATATTTTCATCATGGCCCAGGTCACCCTTGTAAAAGACGTTTTGATCTTTATAGGTTGTAACCTGGTTAGGCAAAGGTTAATAAGAGATACAATAATAATAAAAAATCAGGTCAACAAATCTAAACAGCAAATGCCACTGGGGCAGGGCATTATGGCCTAGTACATAAGGCCTCTTAACTGTAGCTTTTATACTATAGTCACTTGCTTCAGGGTACGTATAAGTAATAGCTGTAAGTTTTGTTTCCACTCCTCACGTCTTATTTCTGTCATTTTTGCACTATGTATTCTTTGTTCCAATTGTGTAATGTTGATTCCATGTTTAATTAGTCTATTAATAAAGCAAAGTGAGTTGTGTGAGGAGAAAACAACAGCATTTGCCTTTCAAATCAGTCTATAAATACTTTACAGCATAATAAAAGCACAAACTAAAGCCAAGTTAACCAATGTTAAACTAAAATGAGTTTCAGGTGTTTATTACAATGACTTGAGAGAACTAGCTTCTGACATGTACAAAAGATTACATTAGTCAGAGACTCGGAGCACAACATGTTTTCACTTCTGTCTCAAGATCAGATTGTTTAAATGATCTGCATGAGTAAATGTTTTATTCCCCTTGGCTTTATATATATATTTCACACAAACAACATCAGGGAAACATTTTGATGAAATACGAAGGTGGAAGTGTATCACATGTCCAGAAATGGCAAATTCAGTGCATAATTTATGCTATCTAAACTCGTGAAAATCAAAGCCAGGCCACAAAATAGTTGCTAATGTTTTTTTAGTTGTTTTTTAGACTTTAGACAATTATTTACAGCCTAATTTAATGCCAAAGTCAAACCACAGAAGCTGAATTTCAGGCTTCTTCAATGTTAGCGTCACTGCCGTAATGGCGGCCACAGCGATTTTAGTTACCTGGGTGCAGGAGCTCTATTAGGTTGCTTTTACTTTGTCAAAGGTGACGATGTCATAAGGCCAGATGGTAGGCATTAGCCAATTTTCCAGTTAATAAAATAAAAAATGGGTGCACAGAGTGAACGTGGGCTTGACTCCCGTGTCGGACCATATCAACATCTCATAATCTCTCTGGGTGGAGTTTGCATGTTCTTCCCGTGTCACCGTGGGTTTTCTCTGGGTTCTCCGGTTTCCTCCCATCTCCAAAAACATGCATGTTTAGGTTCATTGAGCATCACAGTAAAATTTCCCTTAGTGAATGAATGAATGAGTGAATGGTTGTCTGTCTAACCCTGCGACGAGTTGGCCACTGTCCAGGGTGTTTCCCACCTAAGGCCCTAAGTCACTGGGATAGGTTCCAGTCACCCGCGACCCCTTACGGAAACAAGCGGTAGAAAATGAAAGAATGAATAAAATAGTACTTTGTCATGAAGCATTTAAAAGATAACTTCACAATTTTTTAATATGGTGATTTCTATTATTGACTCATTCCCTTCCCATACAATGTCAGACCAAAGCTCAAGTAAGTAATTTAGATTATAAATACCACTCGCTCCTTATTGTATAATCGCTTGAAGGAATGTGACGTGTGAACACCTGTGATGTTTCTCAGCAGATAAAGAATGTATGTCATCCCTATAACATTTCCCATCCCACTAAACTTGTGCTGAAAGTTAATGTCATTTGCATGTTTACGCTACAACTTGTATCCTGTCTCTGGCTGAATTGCTTCTATTGACAGCTCCGAGCTCCAGGCTATTTATACATCCTCATCCAAGCCGTCAGGTAAGAATCAGTCTGCTGCCATGCTCTTGCCTAAACACAGCAATTATCAGAAACATGGGTGACACGGAGCCGGCAGCTATGCATGGGCAGAAAGTGAATGCAAATGGAATGCTGTCATTATTTACAGGCCTGGGATGGGACCCAAGTGTTATCAGCCAACAACCACTTTGTTTGTTTGCTACATAATAGATGTGCAATGTTTTACATGCCACTGCTCATTTTCACTGAGACCTGCTGTAATGGCTCAGTCCAAAGATAACTTGCATTTCATTAATGACAGATTGATGAGCCAAGAACATTTTAAGCCTGGTGATCGTGGACATTATGTACTTATGCAGGCACATGTTGTACACATTCATTTTAAGTCACTTGGCCAGAAAAAGTTAAAGTGTCATTACAGTTTTAGGGGGAAACATTATATTCAACCAGACGACTGTGGGTGAGTCATCGTTTGTTGTAAATTGTCAAATCAGTCCTCGCTACGGCTGTTTAATCAAGTTTATTAGAAATTAAGATTAATTTCTAATCATACATTATCAGCTTGGGTCTTTTTAATCAAGAGGTTTACATCCAGTTCTCGTTTAGTTGATCAACATTGTAGTAGCGTAAAATCGACTGATTGGTTTTTGATGATTTTTAAATTCAGCTGATCGTATAAATCGGATCCGTCAAGGCGATCTTAAGTTCGATAAAGGTGCAGAAGACAAGAGAGATAGATACATTTTAAACTTTTTAGAGACTCAAAAAGGCCAATAAAGCAGCATTTCAGCTCCAGAGAGACGAGTAGGGCATTACACTGTATTCATGTGAGTATGGTCATGAGCTTTCTCTGTATTAAAGTACATGAGAGCTTGTGCTACAGCCAAAGTCATAAAACAAGAATAAAACTTTACTTAAAGACATGTTCATGATAAAATTAAAGAACACAGTAAAGAATGGATAGACCAAAAACAAATCTTACAGTTTCTCTCCAAAACTAACTTTGACTTCAGCGGAGTGAGTGCAGTTCTCCTTTGTTAAGGACTGCCCAAACAACTGCCTAATCAAATATCGACCAAAATTACTTTTCTGAGTTTTTAAACCTTGTTACAGCACTGTTCTCTCATAACTGTTTTACCCAAAGTTGTATTTGGATTGGTTAATGCATGTTTGAGTAAATCTATAATGTCCTGCAACTGATGTTACAGTTGTCAGAAAATCAATGTCTACTACCAACTATCCCCCCATCTACTTGTTTGTATTTACTAAAGCATGTAGGGTTCAAAATGGTCACGTAATCACTTTCCAACAACAATAAATAGTAATTCAAAATCTGTGGCTTATTAAAGTTAAATTTTCAGGCAGGGTTGCCAGTTCTTCAGTTTTGAACAAGAAATTAATGGACCTGCTTCTATTTCTAAGCTGTTTTAGTACAATTTTGTGTTTTACAATGAACAAAATGTGAATAATGATCTGTATATGCCAGAGTTTCTTCTTAAATATACGGAAAACTCACAATAGGTCTCCTTTAAGGCTGATGGCCAATATGAAGAAAATCTAAATTCACAAAAAAAAGAAAGAAAAAAATATATACAAGAAAAAAACTTTAATGATCAATGACCTAATCAGGTTGCAACCATCTAATTTAAGCACTTTTGAACAATTACTAGGAGAAAGGCCATAGCACAGGCATGCCATTCCCCGCCACAAACACTATTATGTAAACAGTGCTCATCTCGCTTACGGCTAGACATATTTTACTCTTCAATCAACTTTTGGCAAGCAAAATCAAACTTGCAGTAACAAGTAATGGAATGATTTGTAAGAATGCAATAACATACTTGATTGTATAAAGTAAATATGTTATGGTAAAAAGTAACAGTACTGCATAAATGAAGTTTTATGAATACAAACAGGTATCAGATAACACTCACCCACAAGTGAAAACATGTCTGCAATCATGCTGGCCTTTATCTTCAGATCCAGAGGAGCATCACTGGAAATAAATCATAAAACATCAGAGGTCAAAGGTAAGAATTTTTGCACTGGAAACCATTTGATCAGGTAAGCACAGTCTGAAACGGCTTTTAATGGTATAATTTAAAAAAAACTTTAAACCACACCAACCATGCTAGCGAAGGAGAAAGGTTGACTTCTAATAACCAAGGTTTGAGCTTGGAATCGATGAGGACGTCAAAGCCATAGAGTTCTGCAAATAAACAGAAAGATCTTACAACATTAGCGTATCAAAGGACAGTAAAACTATTATTTGGCTAGTTGTTTCGACAGCAAAAGATATAAATATCAGATCTGTGTCTGTCTTGAAAGAGACTTATTGCGTGAAATACATTTTTCTAAGTTACTAACCTTGTTATAACTGCCTTCTCTCATCATTAGTTTACTCAAAGTTTGATTAAGATTGGTTCCTGCATGTTTGAGTAATCTTGTATTGTCCTGCAGCAGATGACTGAGTAGTCGGAAAGGTCCTCACTAACACCTATCCCTGTCCACTTGTTTAATAAATGAATTTAATTGTGATAATTCAAAGCATTCAGATTCATAGTGAAGCATGCATGGTTCAAAGAAATCACACAGCCACATTCCAACAATAAAAAGGCCTTATTTAATCTGTTAAAATATTAAAATGAAGAGGCGGGGCTTTTCTGTAGTTTTGCTGTTTTACATCAATTTTGTGCTTTACAAAAACAAAATGTAAATTACTGATCTACATATTGTTTATTTCTTAATACATGGAAAAAGTAGGTTCCTTTCAAATTTGACCCAGTGAAGTTGCATCCTGATTCAATATATATTATATATAGCTCTGCAGATAAACAGATTTAAATTTTTTTTTAAAACTATATTAGGGTATCAAGGTCCAGTAAAACTATTATTTGACCCCAGTGATAAAATATACTTACTGACAAAAAAGGTTTCTCATCAAAAATCCTACTTTTACAATTATTTTATTAAAAAGTTAGTCGATGTTTAGTTTCAAAATTTGAGTAATTGTGAATAATCAATGAACTAACTCAGCCCTACTTATTAGCCCAGTACCTTCCGGCTTTTGATTAAATGCATGTATTGGAGTCATTCGTTCACAAAGAAGCATTCACTCAAGTCTGCTACTGAGACATGGCTCTCCTTACATCAGCTAACTACATACACATTTCATCTGTCATGAAGCTGCTTGTGTAACACTGGAGATCAAACACAAACTGTGTCGCTGAATCATTTCAGACACCCAGTTGGTAATTTTGTCGTGACTCTGAGGTTATGCATTCTCCAGGTTGTCACATCACATTAGCATAAAAGTGGTGATATAATGGCAAACTGTGCAAATAGTTTCATCACCACAAAAAATAACCTAAAAATTAAGCTATAACTCATAAACACATGACAGATGCTAATGAAGCTACAAAATGTCACTCTATAATGAGAACATAATTTGTGACTGTATGACTAAACAAAGATGCGTGCTTGAGAGATTGCTCCTGGTTAGTCTTGTGGATAATAAAGGCAGTAGCTCCCTGAGGAGTGACACCCAAAGGCGACAACCCACAACCTTTTACTGGGACGGGGCAAACCCAGCTACAGACCCAGAGGGAAAATGCTCCTAGACACATCAAAAGAACAGACAGACTGCGTGAGAATAGGCCAGGGGGAGGGAGTCTCCAAAGCCGCCATAACCAGCGTTGTTTGTTCAAGCGTCGCAGGTCAATGCCAGAGTTAAATACACAAGTCAGAGTGACTTCAAGCAATGCACTGATGCTGCACTTGTTTCAGTTGTGTTGAGAAAAAGTAACACCACATAATGCTTAAAGAATTTAAACAAGGCAATACCCAGATTTCAATCAAAGCTAAAATTAGATGATCATTCTAAATATACCCACAATTGTTATATGGATATTTAAAAAAATAAATAAATAAATAAAAAATGCTTTAGGCTGAGATCAGGATTATATTTCTTTGTAACTACATTAACTTCCAGACACACACAACTTAAAATACTTTTAGACAGTCCCTTTCCCATTCTATTACAACACAGAGTCACAATGAGACAGACAGAGACTAATTGAGAGCTAAAACGAATGTCACGACAATTTGGGTGACGTATAGAAAAGGCCTGGAGTAAATGTGTTAGGGCTTGGAGTGGCGGCACCACAACAACAGGGGAAAATGGGGAGGTGTACGCCCCAGCAGCACGACAGACCCCGACAAAGCGACTCCATGTGCTGTGCATTTTCCCCCAATTAGGAGCAGACCGTCGTGCCGCACGTCACTACAAACGTTTGTTTTGTGGCTTGACCGATGCCGAGACGGGGGTATCGGGGGAGGCTGCTGTTAAAAGTACCCGCAGAACAGGCATCACAGACAGAGAAGAAGATCACACCCTGGAGATGGGAGGGAGGAGGAGAAAAATGTGACATGATGAAGAGCATTTTTTGTGTTATTGGATGGGCGCTGCTGGAAACATTACCACAAGAGACAAACACCCAAAAGACAATAATCCCCTCGCTCTCCCACCCGTCACATGCAGCAATAACAGCAACGCGTTTTGAACAATTGAATTAGACTTGCATCATCCATGAATAAGTTATTGCTCTTAAACTCTGGAGTGCTGTTACAGGGAGCAAAGGGAGGCAGCCCGGAGCCACAGTCATGAAAACACACAGCACAACAAATTAAAATCACTGCCTAACGGGGTATTATCATAGCGGGGCTCCAGGACATTAATCATTCTTAAACAGACAGAGTTACTGTCATCATAGGGATACGTACATCATGCTCCAGAGCAAAGAGGGAGAGTGGGAGCGCAGTTCACAGACAGGAGATCCAACCACACTCAGCACTTAATGAGGGCCGTGGAGTGGAACACAGGACTAGTAAGTGGAATGTTTTGTGTGTAATAAAATAGGCCTTTGGCTTGGCTAATCAGATCTTAGTCAAAACATCTCGTAATCAGCATCCCTCAGCAAAAAGCCTATCCATTAATCACACGGCAGCGGTGAGGAGCAGTATGGGTGGCATTTTCTCCCCTCACATTCACGCACACATCATGTTCAACAAAAAATTGCTTATTTTTATTTCTTACCACATGAGACATTACAGCTCTATAAAAAGCTTTCCCTGACTTGTACTATGACCTTGGCTTGCACCATGACCATTTACATGAACCCTATTTTTAAAGGCGTACAATTGCAATCTGCAAATGAATTGATGAAGTACTTTGAAAGTCATTATTGGTTTTCCAAAAGATTGAATTCACTGAATGCTTTGATCTTTGTTCATGTTTTATCACAACTGCACAAGTAAATGGTGTTGTACCTTAAAGGCAGCAGTACATCATCTAAAATGTAAATGAAGAGTGTGACTCTACAAGTTTGCTGAAGGCCAAAGTTAGAGAAAGTTCAAAAGGAGGGGGAAGGAGCTGACAGGAGCTAAGCGAACATGAGTCTTGGTGGTTTGAGTGGAGTTTATGAAAGAGAAAGCCAACGGAGATGCGAGACTGGACTGCTCATGCTCTGACACTTCTGTCAGCCTGTAAAAGCTTTGCATTACACTGGTCCCTACACGTCTCATACGCTGGGAGCTTGTTCAAACACACAAGCAGTGGATGAGGGTGGTCCACTGCAATCGTCAGTGTCTGTCTTCTGAAACCTAATCCTGCAGAATCTCTGTGTAATTAACTTGCTTGGGGCAATCTAAAGACAACAAAAAGACTCAATGGTTCAATAGAAAGTGGATCCAGCTACAACTGTGGTGTATTGTGTCTCACTAAAATATATACAGTATACGTGTATCTGAATTGTCTTTGTGCTATTTAATATTAGTGGTAGTAAAAATTTGTAGCACTCATCATAAAACTCATGTTTACGTTAATAATAATGGAGCCAATGATAATTTTCAAAGAATGTCCAAAGAGACCTAATTGTGGATGACAGCTACTGTTACCCTCACAATACCTGCATACCTGCTACAATTACACCCTTGGTTGAGATGTCTTTCAGCCAGCAGAGATGTTCAAGACTAAGATAGCATCTTTATGCAGGCAACTGTCAGATGGTGTGAGATGATGCTGATTCATGTTCAAAACAACCCAAACAAATGTCATAACTGTTGAGCTGTTTTTTGTTAGAACATCTGAGGGTTTAAAGAAAAGCTGAGTAAATATGGGAGACTGTCAAACACAAGATAAAGGTTAAAGTGAAAACTTTAGCTAGCACACTTCCAAGCCCAAACGCACCAACACTGCCAGACAGAAAGAAAGGGCGCAGACAATTAGTGCCAACATTAACATGGGTAATGGCAGCAGAATGGAGCTGTGAGACAAACCCGGCCAAGAACACAGCGATCACTAAATCAGGAACTAGGGAAGGAAATCCAGCTCTAAATGACTTTACATCTCCACAGAAACAAGTAAGAACAGTGTATATTAAAGACAATATCACACAAACTGTCCATGTGTCAAGACTAAAACAAAGACCAAGTGTTGCAAGTGTTCATAAATATGATAATTGCACATTGAGCGTTTTAAGTTTCATGACACTAGGAAGACTAGGAAGAAAGTATATTTTTGATTTTCTCACAAAAGCAATTAAAAGAGCCTGTAAACATACTAAGAATTTTGTCAAATAAAAAAAACTATATTAGAAGACTGTTAAACCTAGTGTGATGTCATCATTTATAATCAGGAAGGGAAATTTTAACAAGACACAGTGGCATTGCAGTTATTGCTCTGGCATTATAACAAGAAGGAGTCCGGTATGTGGAGTTTGCACGCTCTCCCTGTGTCTGCGTAGGTTTCCTCTGGGTATTCTGGTTTTCTTTACCACTAAAAACATGTACAATAAACTCCACCTCTCTAATTTCACTGAAACAGTTGAGATCTCAATGGGACTTTCCTGGTTAAACAAAGGTGAAAAAGTAAAAATAATTGTAAAAAAATATATATAAAAATAAGTTCTGTCATGCACCACTTCAAAGAAAGAACAGCATGAACTAAATGTAGTAAAGTTAGAAGAGATTCAACATTTTTCTGTCACTCTTTGTAGAAATTGTGCTTAGAGAAGTTTTCAGACGGCAATCTTTACAGTACTTTAGCAATATTTTGTTTGAAATAATTACTTACTTGAGTAAAACTTCTAGTTCCTTCTCCACTGTAACTAAGCACTGACATCATTGGATGACTTGAACATTTGTGTTTTGTGCGGCACAACAAGTGCGTTACCCCAACACTGCCTGTTCACCGATCCTTTAGATAAGGTTTTGGTTTTTTTGCATCTTTCTGAAAATACCACATTTTGAATCTTATTTCTTGTTTTTTCCTTACATTTACATCAACAAAGAACCCAATGCATTATTATTTCTATTTCTATTCCTACTTGAAAAATTGTTTACCGAATTAGTGTTTTACTCTTTCATAAGTAAATTGTGTTTCATCATTTATGTGTGTATATATTTTTAGTTACTTGAGTATACTATTTGGGAATTATATGTTAGATTCTTGTACTTGTATTTGGATTTGTCCCTAGTACAAATCCTATATTTGTATCAGGGACAAATAAAGCATATCCTATTTAGTAATAAACTATGAGATATTTACAATTTGTTGAATTAAAAAGATAAAGTTCAAATAAAAGACTAAGAAATAGAAACAGGTCCAGTGACTTCCAGTTCAAAACAGCAAAACTGATAAGCCCCAACCTCTTGTGGAATTGTACTGTAGAAAGCAGCAGATTTTAACTTAATTTTAACAGTGTTCTCTTTGATGAGAGAACACTGTAACATGGACACAACCTCAGAAAAGTAGACTTACATAACGTGTCCTTTAAATAAAAAAAAATATATAGATTTAAAAATGAATTGGGTACCAAAGCAGTTGGTCTTATGGGGAACAAATGTGTTGCAGGCAGCAGAAATCTGTGACTCCGCACTCAGCAGCGCCTTAATAATGAGGTCTTCCACTTGTCGCATTAACACTGCAACACAAACAAGAAAACAAGTTAACAGTTGTTATTATTTTTCTAATAATACAAGAACTTACATGCTGTGTCTTTCCCCTCCTGCTTCAAATAGCGCAACACAGCACTCATACTCCATTTGTTCCCATAATCCTCCACTTCAGGGTCATCACAACTAAAGAGAAAAAGGTCAATCAAAGACAAAATCAAAAACAGCACAAATATATGTTTATGTTTATGATTACCTGACATAATCGCTGCTCTTTTTGTTCACACTGTAGTTTGTCAGATGCATAAAGTTATTCTTGATGTTTTTGGATGTGCGGTCATATTTTACAGTGGCAAATCTGAAGAAAAAGCAAATTGAAATAAAATATTGTATTAATATTTCATTAGAATGATTTACATACAGAGGAATGCTGAGAATAATAATAAAGCAAATAGAGAAATTCTGACAGACTGCTGTGGTTGATAAGACACAACAAGAGGGTAGTGTTCTCTTACTGTATCTGTCAGAATAATGTGGGAAGCCAACTAATTATATGATATATTTAACTGGTTTTAAGTACATAAAAACACTTCATAAATAATTCTGTCATACCAGTGTTATAAAAGAATTGTGACCACAGATCTACAATCAGATATCATCTGTTAATAATCATAAAATAAGAAGGCATATCTCCAAATGAGACAATAGATAGCTTTGTTCTACTGGCGTGTGTATGACACACTTTTTGGAGAGCTTACACTGCCATCTTGTGGTTCTCAGCTTCTGTTCACTGATGGCTTTTCCAGTGACCACACATTCAATGCCAGACCAATGACTAAGACGTACTGTGGTTAAATTGTTTGCATGTATAAGTTACATTTTGGAAAATGCCATAAAAGCATGATCTGAAAGCCTAAACATTCACCTTGCCAGGCCCTCCTCGTACACATATATCAGCAGTGGATCGTAAGAAGTCACCAGTACATATAAGCGCATATCAAACTTAAAATCTGGGGAAAAAAACAAAGTGGAAAAACAGAATAATGCTTATAAATGTTTAAATTCTTATCAAAATAGAAGAACGGAGAAGAACTGTACCATCTATTAACAAAGGATTGTGTAAATAACGCGAGACCAAGATGTTTTCATCCATTGATATTTGGTTTGGCTGTGAAAAATAAGAAATCACAATGTCAGCACTGATTGAATAAGAAGAATATTACAGAAATATCAGATTTTTACAGAAAATGGTCAAAGTAAATACATAATTATTGCATAACAAATGACTGAAACTTCTCTAGATTGGGTCAGTTTACACTAAGGATCTATAAATGAGTCATTTATGAGGCTAAATGTGTTGCAGGTGGTGAAGTAAAGAAGGGGGCGAGAACAGGGGGCAGTGCACCGTCATCGCTGGATACAGTTCAGAGAAAAGCCAAACTTTAAAAAAAAGGACAGTATTTCATTCTTCTCTACAAATATCTCCCTGACATTCTTTCCACTGTTTCATAAAAATGCCTCAGAAGAAAAGCATATGTTTTCCGAGAGGAGTTGCTTTAGAAAACCCTTTGCTTTGAACGTTTGTGATTTACTCTGTAAAGCCTATTAATGTCTAATTCTCTCTCTGAAGACAGCTGTTTAAGTGCAACTCCCCACACAAAAGTCATGAGAAACAGCAGTTCCATCCTTTCCTACACTCCAAAAGTTTCTCTTTTATGTGAATCAGATTAAACATGTAACAAACTAATTCTAGTCTTGACTTCATTTACTTACATTACTGACTAAATAAATGCCTCGCCCTCTTGATGATGCTACAGGCTTGATAATCCATGGTCCTTTGTCCTTTCCGAAATAGCCTAAGATTACAAAGAAGCAAAACTAAAGTAAATTCATAACACACGTTTGTACAAATAGAGTAAATACTTACTACAGAACTCCTGATACTCAGATGGAAGCACAAAAGTTTGAGGAACAATATGGAAGTTTTTGAAGCCATGAGCCTGTTGCATCCGCTGGATATTTTTATAAAGGCGATCTTTGCGTGTCAATTCATATGATCTGAATAGTGAACAAAAGAGCAGATATATAACACTTCACAACTCTTTGACACTGACAGAACAAAAATATACACAAAAGCAATAGGTCGCCTCTGCCTGTCAATATGATTCATTCATGTTTCAACAAGGCACCTTTCCAACCTAAATGTGCTTTGCTTTGAGGTAGCCAACAAACACACTGCCTGTACTAAAGGATTTGAAACCTCTCACCGGCAAAATTTATAACTCTGACAAGAACTGCAATTCACTTTCTTTTCAAAGTTACCTCGGAAAGTGGTTGACCTTCTGGAAGTCTTGGAGGCTACGAAGGATGTAAGGCTTTAGGTGAGATCCAGTCCACATGAGGTTGAAGTCATTACTATTTGGGTGCACCTTTACACAGACACAGGGAGGGACTTAATAAATCACAATGTTACATATAAAGTGCATGTCTACTTTCTACTCTTCAAACCATGCTTAACGTCAGAACAATGTACATTACATCATCTTATTGTTTTATTTGTAATTGAAATTTTGTATGACCACTTGTGTGTTGAGAGAAAAGCCAGATGTTTGCAATAAAAGCAGTGGTACACGCTCATCTGCCTTTGAAGGTTTAGCAGGAGTCAAGAAGCACTCAAATAAAACAAAGAGATTAAATTGTAACTGCTTAAGAAGACAAATAGAGGGAATTGTCTGCTGTCGTGCAGTGGAATTATTGCTTTTGAGGTCATATTATTTTTATTCCTCAGAGCATTCCCAGGCTTTGACATTATCAGTAAGAGGAAAAATGAAAGTGGTACATAAATAGCAGCAACTTGGAAAAACAATGTTGGCCAGATTTAAGTCAGTCTGTAAGATTTATATGATTTAAAGGATATTACCTCATGGAATCCATGATTGGTGAGTAATCCTCGGACCAGGCGGCTCTCTGTGCGTACAATCTTAAAGGCCATCTTGTAGCGATCTTGGATAAAGAAAAATGCACTGTTTTCATTGTACATTTAAACATAGAGCAATTTGGATCCTTGTATGCATATTTTTCACAATACCTCCAATTGAGCAAATTTTGTCATCTTTTGATACAATGGCTTCAGGGAAAAATAGGAGAATGGGAATTTTCTTGCTGATACCACTCCATGCAATGTAGTGAGGGTCTCTTAAAGATAAGATCCAGAATAAAATGTAATATTTATTTATTGACATTTCATGAATTTTTAGTTTTTCCGTATGACATAACAATGTAGGAACATAGTATGGCATTGTTTATTTTCTAGGTATTGACCCTATTTTGTCCCGCCCACGTGGCTTGGAAATGCATTTCCTGTTTAGCTCTGTTAAGGTAGCTAACGTGTTTGTTTGTCTGTCTTGTGGGGCAATTTTAATTAAATATAATGACAGTTAAAAATAAACCCATCGACTGAAATCTACAGGCTAAATGCAGCTAAACAGGAAGTGCATGTCCTAGAAAAGTAGGCGGGACAAAATAGGGTCAATAGGGTTATTAAGTGATAAATACTATCAGGTCAAATATAACTCCAGCCTGATTAACGTTCTCTAGAGAATGTTTAAAAAAAATAAATACAAATTTAATCTGGGTCCAAAAATCTATAGAGCTCAAACAATATTGTAACATGAACAAATATAATTTAGTGTGAGACCGTTTCCCAATGATGTCTTTCAATGGATTAAGAGGATGTACAAACAGCGCTCCATGTGCCATATAGGATATGATTGTTTTTTATGTGCTTAAATTAAAATTACTTTAAAGTAACTACTATTTTCAAGATAGCAAACATTGATAGGTTATTTAAGACCTTAATCAACTGAAAAGAACTTTACTTTGAATACAACACCTGTGTTGAATTCATGTAAGTTGTATGGCTTCACTATCTAGCTCCATCTACTGTTTCTTTTTCAACAAATATTTGACCTTTGCATTATTCAGTGGTTTGGTGTCTAATAAAGTACTAGGGGTGAGTACAAAACAGAAGCACAATATATATTATTTAGGAAGCTTAAAATTGATCAGGTTACACGGGAGCAAAAAACATCTGAGGATGGAGCTTACAGGTTAGGTGGAGGTTACCTATGTATACATTTAAGATGAGGACACACTTGTGCTCTGTATTTTTATTTATTTGATCTTTTTATTTATTTATTAAAATATACAACTGTCGGCTTGTGCATGTGTGAGTTTGGACTTACTCATGCTCATCTCTGAGGAGGATTCAGAGTCCTCCTGATCCCGGGTGACAGCTGGCATTTCGCCGTGAAAAGGAGATTGGAAACCGGTGAAATGCTCAAAGATTCGCGTGTTCTGCTTTACCTTGGCATCTGGGTTCAGAATATGGCCATGAGTCATTCATCAATTCTGCTCTTATATTACTCTGTACTATTAATAACGGCATGATAAGAAAAACATTAACGTTAACATTATATCCAAAGACTCTGACATTGAATGCCATGTGCAAAATATTTAAATTCAATGGCTTGAGCGAATACACAAAACTAGCATGCCTTTTGTATTTACGCACTCATTACAAGTTACTAAGCAGCGAGCTGCAATCTGTAACAGTCGTGTAAGCTATGCTACTCGAAACAAAACACAACAGTACATTGACAATTTTAAGATGATCACGACAACGATTTACCTTGGATATTGAACATCTAACGATCCATTCTTTCGATCAACGTACACGGCATTATTATAGACGTGCATCTAAAAAGCAGTATTTTTAGCGCCAAGCTAACTGCTAACTGTTACTAGTGGATTGGCAAGTAATCATCCCGGGTTAATCTTCCTACTATAAGTGGTTACTGGACATGCGCAATGAGTGAGGAAACATTTAATTTATTGTTGTCTTATAAGTTGGTATTAGCTATGTAATGTACAGTGTACATAGTATCTGTGGAATTGACATAGATACCCTTTGACAATTTAAGCAAAAGAGATATTACGCGCAACAACAAAACTAGCCCTTAACTATCTTGATTCGTTTTCTCTCTGAGCACAACCAGGCGGCAGCTGATTGGCTGTGGTCAAATAAGGCGGGGAAATCTCATATGGGCAGAGTGGTGTGATTGGATAGAACCATTTTGGAGGTTTCCTATTGGAGAAAAGAGAAGAGGCGTAAACACAGCTGTTTTCTGAAGGAGAAGAACACTTCACGGTCCCTTTATGTGACTAGTTTTGGTCTATACATGTGTAAAATCTAATTTAGGACGCGGTTACAAGTAAGTAGTGCAAACAAGTGTAACATAAGACATTATCAATTTGATTTCTTGACCGCCAGATAATATTGTTTGCCTGCTGTAGCATATTGTTGATAATCTGTTTTGTAATGTTTACGTCTGCATGATCAAGGTCTAGAGTTGCACATCACTTTTGTCTTGTTTTTGAGCATTGCTTAGTAATATGGTAATATATTGAACGTTTGTCCTAGAATTATTGCATGAAATAATCAATGTTCCCTGTATTTGTCAGGTGCGCCTCGTAGGCAAAGATGAGCCGCTTTCTGAATGTACTGCGGAGCTGGTTGGTGATGGTGTCTGTCATTGCTATGGGAAACACTGTGCAGAGTTTCAGAGACCACAGCTTCTTGTCAGAGAAGCTCTACACTGGCACCCCAGAGTATGGTAAGCATCATTATTGTGCACAAAGACAATTATAACTCAGTGTTTTTCACATGTTTTTGCAGAGACTTTGGTGTCATATATTGGCTTGATTGTTTTATTTATTTTAGCCTTGTGTTTTCCCACCATGTAGTTAATAAAGAAAAACTATATCATGTGGATCAGCAATTCACATTACCAAAACTGGTAGCTGCCTAGAAATATAACGACACTGACTTAAAAATGGCAGAACTGATAAGCCCATAGAGTTACCAAGTTTTTCTTCATCTTATTCTTAAAATATGAGAACAGGGGTACCTCTCTTCTAATTATTTCAAAT
Source organism: Mugilogobius chulae (assembly GCA_038363315.1). Classification (NCBI taxonomy): domain Eukaryota; kingdom Metazoa; phylum Chordata; class Actinopteri; order Gobiiformes; family Gobiidae; genus Mugilogobius; species Mugilogobius chulae. Next base: position 551,157 of record CM076406.1, read on the forward strand.
TATTATTGTTAAATGACAAATACTACAAACCTATTAAGCTATAAATCTAGTTAGTATCTACCATACGTAATATATTATTACATCTATGTGTGTATGTTTTCCTCATAGTGAATGGTCTTCAAGCTCGGACATTTGGAATCTGGACATTACTGTCATCTATTATTCGATGTGCCTGTGCCATTGATATCCAGAATAAAACGTAAATATTTATTCACGTATTTATTGCACCTAAAGTGCTGCGAAAATATATTTCATGTTTTTTATTCCATTCTTCTTTTTGTACAGACTTTACCACATCACTTTATGGACATTTGTTCTGGCATTGGGACATTTTTTATCTGAAGCCTTCATCTACAAAACGGCACCTTTGACCATTGGTGTCATGGCCCCTCTGATTGTAGCAAGTAAGTCAAACTTTGTATATTTGTATGACACCATCATAAATTGTAAATAATGCTAAGCATTGTGGTTTATGTTGGGTGCAGGTTTTTCTATCATTGGAATGCTCATAGGTTTCCAGTGTTTCCCAGAGACACAAGAAGACATAGGAGCACGACAGAAAAAAAGGAACTGAATCCCACAAAAGTATTTCACTGTCTTTTTACATTGTGGATGGGTCCTGCTGCTGATCACTTTGATGAAGATAGAAGCAGACATGTGCATCATAATCAAAAAAATATTTTGTGACTAATACATGTGCAATAATACTACGTTTTGGGGATTTTTTTTTTTTTTAGACATTACAGGTTATGAAAAAATATCTGATATCTGATTGGTAGAGGGAAACACTGGTATGCATACTGTTGAAGCTTTCTCTGGATGATGGTTGTTGTGCAAATATTGTTGTAAAGTTCTTAATGAGATATAAATTTTGTGTTTGCTGTCACTTTACAAGTTCACCGTACTGCATGGAGCACCTTATACTTTAATCAGTAATAATAAGGTGTGTTTGTTTTTCTCACAAAGGGACAAATTAAGCAAAATATGATTAACTGATAGATTTCAATATATTGACATCCACTGTCAGTAACACAAAACAGACTTTATACTAGAACTTTCAGCACAATTTGGGAGTATCAGTTGCCCTATATTCTTTATATTGGCACAATACTGACTGGCAGCTCACTCCTACAAAAAGTGAATAGCAGGTAATGGAAAAAAAAGAGGCTGTGCAAAAAAATCTTATTTTGTATTTTTCATTTCTAGAGCTTGAGTTTTGATATTAGAGAATGATATGAGACTTATCAGCAATATGATCCAAAGCAATTATATTTGTCATCTCTTAAGGCAAAATACTCTTTGTTGACAAATTAGATCAAAAGGAAATTTTTATTTCTTTTTTATTATTATTATTATGTCTGACTGAAAATTAGCAAACAAATTCACATTTCACCCATTTTTAGACTTAAAACTTAAACATGTCAGATTTAGAGTTAGATATACAAAGCCTTGAAAAAAACTTAGGCCCATTGTTCAGTTCAGATTATAAAGTTTGGTATCTGTAAGAACTACTTTAGATGTGTTATTGATGACCTGTGAACAAAAATGCATTTTATCTAAACTGCCTTTACAATGTTCTATTAAACTCTATTAAATTCAGTAATAAAATACTTTTTACTGATTTTCTGTTTACAACATGAGAACAGACTGATCAAAAAACAAAATGGGGGGAAAAAAAGACCGTTGTCTTTAAAAGTGCATAATGTAACTTCTGGCAGAGACTTCTCCCCCTGTCTGTCTCCATGGTGATGTTATTGCTACACCTGGAATCTTCGGTAGTAAGGCTTTAGACACATATCTAGAATTTGTTTCAAACTGAATGTTTTTATTGCTCAAAAACATTTTGAAAGACCTGTTTTATAACAGAGTCAGCTTGCCTCTTCACAGATATGACCTGGCGGTGTTGCATGTTCATCTCCATGGAGATAGCTAAGTTTAAAGCCATACTAGGAAAAGCAATATTATCTCTATCAAAATTCCTACACAGTGCCTCTTTAAGATACATACAAAACAAACATCTTTAAAGCTGAGGTGTTTTTCATGCTACTAAAGTAGATATTTTCTTAATACTTCCACAGTCTCACAAATCTTTTTCATAGACAGCAAAGTCAATCTTTTGGCTCTTGATAAGGACTAAAATTTTATTATTCAATTCAGATACTACTCAATAGTTTGATTTGTCAAAAAAGTAATACAGTTTGTGGTAGAAAAACAACGTTTACTAGTTTACAACAAAAACATCAGGTAGCTTCGTGTAAATGTTGAGTGAAACAAACTGTCAGAAAATCCTTAACACACATCATTGCACAGTAAAAATAAAACTATATCTTCTGTACCAAAAGGCTTACACTTTATACTGCACAAGTATAAGAGTCCAAAGAACACAGACATAGTAGTATTCTGGCTCCAAGAATAAAAAAGTAAGAATAACAGACTATACTACACATACTTTTTTGTATTATAGTGCTACTGTGCGTAATGGAGCTTTGTCTGGAGTCAGAGCGAGTCAGTCTGTTTGCTCCTTTTCCTTCAATTATTATTATTATTATTTTTTATTATTATTTTTTTCTGTGCATGGAGTGTCAGTTGAGTGATTGATTTCAAATTGCTAAACTTTAGCGCTTACATTGGGAGACAAATACATCCTTATATAAGCATACAAGTGTCTTTTGCTAAAGAATTCTCCTCATTTGTAAAGTGACATAGTGAAACCCTATGGAAATTACCTCAAGGGGAAGCTATGTTGGTAAAAGTTATCTTTAAATAAAAAAGCAAACTGACTTCTGTGCAGAGAGTGAATAGCAAATCAGTACATCATCTTCTCAAAAACTCCTGGTTTGAGCTTTCTGGAGGCAAAAATTCTTCAACTTCTTCAGTAGAGTGTGGTGTCTATACATGGACAAGACAAATGTTTTAAATTAGTTAGTAATTTAGTTTAATAAGATTAACTTAAATCTTTTTCCATTTAGTCTAGTACAATATTCTGTGTAAATGGACAATAAGCACAAAGCAAGCATAAATTGTGAAAGCTAAACTATCTTATGATTGGGTTACATTTAGTGACAAAGTAAAGACAAATGATTATTATTTTTTTTAAGTTTGAAGCACTAGTCACTTTTAGTTGGTTGTCGATGACCAAAAATTGGCAGATAAATTAAGCAAAAAGTCCAGCTGTTTAATTACATTTTTGACATAGTTTTATGTTATATGAGTGTTTCAAAATCTTTTTAACTTTAGTTTTAGTTAGTACATTTGTTTTTGATAAAATCTTGTTGATGTCCTAGTGCAATCCAACATCTTATCTGCCAAATCAGTCTACTCATGATTAAAGGTGGCGTAACTAATTTTCACACTGAAAACACAATTTAGGGTTTAGCTTTACTAATTTACAACTAAAAAGTTAGTGTAATACCCTCATTTAATGCCATTTGTTTACAACTAATAGATAAATCCCTTGCAAAAAATTGACTCATACCTTGGAGGTTAAATGTTTATTTTTTGGACGCTTCCAGAAGGCACTGCAGGTCGTGGCACCATAATCTTGTAGTGAAGAAGACACAGAGCCTGCAGGCTGCAACAACAACTTTCAATTAACACGTCTTAGACACGTCAATGCTATATCAGACTTATGCCACCAGATGTAGTGCACAGCCATACGCAAACCCAGAGTTGTTCTACCCAGTGAGGAAATAGTCCCAAATATTATTTTACTGTTCACATTTGCCCAACCTAATAGTTAGAAAATATTTATGTGCATTATAGGATAAATCAGACTTATTCTTCGTACTATCTAAGAAGGTAGGCGAAAAGGCAACCCACAGGTAGGAGTTGTGTTGAGATAATTTAGTTTAGAAAAAACACTGATTATAAATGAGTGGCCTCAGTGGGTCAAAAAATGTGGTCTAAAAAAATAGAATCACTGTGCGAGATCTCTCACACTATCAGTCAGTGTGACAGAAGTCTGATGAATTCAAAGCCATCTCTAGTGTGAACAAAGTTAAGAATATTTTATCCTCACTGACTGCGTCACACTGGCTGGTAATATGAGCAAGTCTCTTACGCTGAATATAATTATGTTTATACTTTTGTGCTGTTATATTATTTTACAATTAACACTTAACAATTAACACAAATTTATAAACATATGTTAAAAATGGTGGCTAGTGTCAAAGTGTTTTTAAAAGAGTTTTCAAAGCAAAAAACTTGGGCTTATTTCTGTTCATTTAGGCAAAGTCACCCCTGCCCTTATAGTGTCCTCAAATCACATGGCCATGCACTAGACAAGAGACTAGAAGAAAGAAGAAGTAGTGAATGGACACTTTAAGACAAGCATAAATACTCACACTCACTGTCTGCACTGGATTCTGAATATTGGCCTTTAGTCTTCGCAGGTCTGCTTTGATCAGTGCTGTCATTATAATGATTAAAAACAGTATCACTAGACTGCATGTAACATCAGCTAACTTTTGTCACATAATAGTGTTGCTATGATGAATCATGAGGTTCTGCAAATAAAATGTCCAATATTTTTTCAGAACTTTCAGGGTAAATACATGATTATAATACATGATCGTAAAAACACAAAGTTAGACAGACAAAATGTTGTTTCTGATCCATCAAAGACCTCAATGCAAAATAATTCTTTCAAAACTGCTCAAAACACATTTAAGGTAGAATGCATATCTCCCCTATTTTACGTGTGTTATCAAACAAATGATTGACTGGTTCCTCTTCAGCGTGACTCTGATTTGAACTTCAGAATGCTTAAACAAAATGCTGTTCTCTGTCTCAGTAAAACTACAAAAACAACAAAAATATGTCTCATGTTGTATTTCTTTTGCAAATATTGTTTGTTCCCATGTTTTTGTGTGTTCTCATGTCTGTATAACCTTGCTGAAATCTGGTTGAGAAAGACAAGGACTTTAGGCTTAAAGATTAACTCTGGAGCCCCTAAGTAATGTAATTTAAATTGATTGATTTCATTAGCTTTCATCGGCTACAGAATATAAGAAATAAGCTGCAATAAGTGCTGCACTGTTTGTCACTATGAGCCCAAACTTATTTTATTAAAAATAAAATTGATACATAGCATAATTTTTGGTTTTATGTAAAAAAAAGAAAAGAAAATAAATTAAATAAATAAATAAATGCTGACTTTTAATTTTAGAATTATTTAAACATGTATAATATGCAAATTTGCATCAAGACTATGTAGATGATTGAGCAAAGCAGTTGCATTTGCATGTGCATAATAACCAATAATCATTATATTTAGGACATTCTACACTGAATAAAATAGTATTTCGGTTTTTGTTTTCCCAAAAGATTTCAGGAAAAATTAGATTCACATCTGGAACTTTGTGGACAAGTATTGGTTTCAGTCACTAGAGGGTAGTATTATACACGTCAGTACACAATCCATGTAAGTTTGTTACGGTCCCATAAATAAAGCTGTGTACCTGTTATTGCTGTTCCAATAAGTAAGTTGACACCCAAGAATATGTTGCCAGCCAAAGTCCCCCATTTATCTATAATCTTTCCTTGTGATATGGTGAAAATAATACCAAAGATCTGAGGAGGAAAAAATCATTTAGACTACAAAGCTAAATTTGCAGCATGTTCATTTTTATACCTGAGCCGAACAGTTGAGCAGACCAGAAGAAGTTCCCTCTGACTCTGGAAATGTTAACTCCACAGCAAACTCGAACCCCAGAGGTAGATATCCAGTCATGAAAAAACTGCAGACAGAGTGAAAACCGAAATGTCATTCTCAAATGTTTGGGTAATTCCGCATTAACAGGCTGTTTATATCTCCAAAGCTCTAAATCCTCTATATCTTGTGATGTCATGAAATGGAACAATTAAAGTTTATCTAGTTTTGTACAGTTTTACTGTTCACAATTCATAACATTCATTTAATTAAAAAAATACTGTATAATTAAAATAATATTTAGAAAGTGTTTTTCTTACTATTGGAGCTTTAAGTAACAAATGGATTATTTATAGGAAAGTTTCATCCTGCTTTTTTGCAAAGAAAAACTGCTCCTTTAGCTATATATATATATATATATATATATATATATATATATATATATATATATATATATATATATATATATATATATATTTGTTTGTTTTTTGTCACTTTATAGTATAAAACTTATTGATCCTTCTTGAAAACAATCCAAAATATGGCTTCAACTTTTTTTTCAATTCAATGATAAAGTTGACTTTTCACTTCCAGCAAAAGACATGGCGTCATTTTTAACCTAATGATCTTGATAAAATAGTGAAAACATGTTGTGCTCTGAGGTTAACTTAAGTGAAACGCCCTAAAATTGAAGTTTTAACAAAAACTATTATAAAAAGCACTTGCAAATGTTTTCTTCTCACACTACTCTCCCTACTTATAAATATAACCTGGGGTTGCCATTGTACGTGTGGAATACAGATTTTGAATGATTTTGGAATTATAGTTTTCTACACAACAACCCAAATCAATGCAACAACAACCCAACAAGTACATTATAGTTTAATTAATGCAAGTCTTGACTCAGCCTTAATCCGTTCAGCTGCATAAATTATTTTCTAATTTCATAAAAAGGGCTCTTTCTTTCTTCTGTCCTTGATAGTTTGTTAATCGAGTGCAAAAATCATTCACACTTTTTAAAACTCCAATAAAGTCTGTAACAAAGGGGTGTCAAACTCAATTGGAGCTGGGCGCCAAATTGATCAAAATCAGAGTTGGTCGAGGGCCACAATTTAAAATATAGGCCTACCTATGATATATTCAAATATGACAATTGTGTCCATATTTATATTAAATTAGTTTACATTATTTTGAATAGTGTTTTATTGTGCCTTCCGAGAACATTTTTGAACAAATTGTATGCACTTTGCTTTATTCCAATGCAGTTTTATTTCTCTTTTTTTTTTTTCATTTTGGCCTATGTGGCTCCTCCTTTGCACTTCATACACAAGACAGCACTAGACTGCAATGTATTATGGGACCTGTATTTCAAATTGTTCAAAAAGCTTTTATCTGAGGGACACTTTAAATGCTAATCAGAAATCATCCTGGGACTGGGGGCCATATGAAATTATCTCAGGAGCCGCATTTGGCCCTCAGGCTGCATGTTTGACACTCCAGGTGCAACATATCATGGCAGATTCTTTTACAGTCAATAGAAAAAGCCATTATGCCTCGCTGCCACAACAGAGTTGAGCAGTGCAACTGCAGGAGCTCTAATACTTAATGAAACGAAGTGAAAAAGATTGTGTTCTGTTCAGTTAAGGTTAAGTTTTTTATGGGTTGCAAACCCTTAACCTTCTTGCTATGAGGGCAGAGTGAAAACTGAACACAGATTACTGTACATAAAAAAAATGTATGACTAAATAAGAAATTATCATAAAACAAAAATAAGTGTAATAACGGTAACTTAAAATATATAGTGACAAATATAGACAAATTGTGCTTAGTCTGAAAAAGGTTGTGACTGACTACTTGAGTTGCTATGAATCTCGTGTTGTTATTGACAACAGTGTAATGGTGACGCACCCTAAAACACCAGCTGTCACGAACACCAGCCAAAGGTGACCTAAACTTAAAGTGAAGGCAAACACCAACATCCCACAGAAAGTGAGAATGTACACAGCCAGAGTGGTTTGTCTGGAAAAAAAGCAAACATACAGATCATTAGAATACCGCACAATGGGCCTCACTCATGAATACCATAATATTGAGGGAAAACTGAAGGATACATCAAATTAACTGAACAAAAAACATTTTCATAGGTATTCTGCATTTCAAGTCGAATGTTGCATCATCTTTGGTAGTGATTTAAAAGATTCACAACCACATTAAATAGAAGCATATCAAAAGCGTGTTATGATGGTCTAAGCTGACTTTAAACTGTTTGACAATAATCTGGCCAGATATCTTGGGCACACGCTGACTGATTATCTATCAAATGATGCATCACCCGTGTCGTGTCATGCCATGCTGGGCTAAGCTACAGTCTCTGAAACTCATATTCTGTTAGAGTGAAAGTGAATGAAAAAGGGTACACTCCTCTGTAGGCCAAAAATAATTACTTTGCAGTGTGACGAGGGTCATACGTAATTTTGTTTTGTATTTAAAAAAAATATTTGCAAAGATTTAATAATTAAACCACATTTCATTGACATGTTGTGAAAAATATAATTGATTTGGTGTGATTTGCATTTTTCCACAAAATTTAATACAAGAGATGCTTAGCACCCCTGGAGGACCAAATGATTAGACTTTCTGCAGAGCCAAAATTGGCCCAAAGACTACAAAAAGTCCAGATAGACCAGAGTCAGTGAACTCCTGGAGTCATCCAGACACAAGGGGTTTTAAGAGACCTGGTAAATAAATGCATCATCTGAAAATGTTGAATTTATTGTTGATTAATATCAAATACACTTCCATTCGCTACACTTCTCAGCTTTGGAAAGACTGGTAAAGTTGTCTTCTGTAGTTCTCTTATTTGTTATTTTCTTACTATGGACCATGAGTTATTTTTGTCTTTGAGTGTAGCTGTTTAACAACATTCAAGCAAGACATTTGCGTAAGCAGTGCTATGGTGCAGACGATAACGTCCAAAGCAAAGTACTTCAAAGAGTAAATGCAAAGACATGCATATAAAGCAGTAGGAGAGTAAACTTCATTCATTGGGATCAAGATATTGTGAATATGCAATTCTTCGTGGAAGCAATTTCAATTGTCCAGAATACACTGCAACACCATTTTTTATAAATCACATTTTAAGAAAATATAGCTTTTTTGAATGCACAACAATAAAAAACAAACTAGTTCAGTTTTAGTTTAGAATAAATTACTCATGTTTCATTTTAGTTAACAGCAAGCCTTGGTAGTTGTAGTATGAAGGCAGAATGATCACATCAGAAGGTTACGGTACTTTAGAGGAGACCTACAGAGTATGTTTGACCGAAGGATCTTGGGAATTGAGAAAGCCAGACTCTGTTGCCAAACGTAAACAAGCTGAACTATGCCAGCAGGCTCTTAGTTTATGTGTTTGTTTAACTCTCAAATGTTTAATGCACATAGATCTACACAAGAACACACCACACTCTTTGCAATTAAGAAAAGGCCTACTTGTAGGTCTTGGTCTTATCAAGCCAGATGCCACAGATGAGGGATCCCACCATACCAGCAATGACAAGAGTCAAACCAATTCTCCCAGCATTCACCTCTTCACCCTAAAATAAATGTTGCCATGTTACTATTTTCTCCAGTGATCAAAATATTATATGTGACCAGTTTATTATATTTTCTTTTTTACAAAGTTGCAAGCAAATCACCTCTAAAGCCAAGTCTTTTTATACTACTATACTGGATACACTGTTGCACATTATTTTTTGTTTTTGACTATTGATTATCATATTTCCTAAACTCCATCCAGGATAAGAAGTTGATACACCAAATTTAAATCTAGTTTGATTGTGACTTACGGGGAAGTGTTCGATTATTATTCGGTTCAGCAGTGTAGACACAGCATAAAAACAGCCAACATTGAGTCCTGCAAAGGTTGAAAAATAATTTGAATAAAAAATAAATGTAATAAAAATAAAAAAAACCTGCAAGTAGTGGAATATATTTACTATCAGCACCCACCATAGCTGACCACCAGAAACATGAATGGCTTGTTTTGCAGTAGTCTTAAGATTGAAGCTGTGTAAGAATATTCATCAAGATGTAAGTTTCTGGCTTGGGCTTGTGCTTGGCTAGGCGGGAGGTCAGGTTTTTCCTGGAACACTAGAAATATATCAAAATGAAGTGCACTAAAACACCTTTTTTGTGTGCAAAGAAATAGCACATTTGTCACAGTGAAAAGGTCATAAGCAGTCAAATGTAAGCTTCCCTCAAAGTTGTTTTTTCTAATAACAAATTTAAAGAAAGTTTTTGGTGACAAAGTTATTTGGCTAGATGAATTTACCACTGTTGGTTAACCGATAATTAAAAAAAAAAAAGAAAATCAAATCTGTTGTGACGATTTGTCCAAAAATATTAAAGAACTTCACTTAAATTAACTTAAACCAAACCAAAATAAACAATCAAGATAGAAAATAAAGACAATAAAACAAAAGAATTTACTTTAGCAAAAACATAATGAACTTAGCAAAAACTTAACTTAAACTAAAGAAGGACAAATAGCTCCAATCATTTTTTTTTTTTTTTTAAGATGGAGTATGAAGAACAAAAAATGGATTGGCAAACTAATCATGTTATTTGAACCGGAGATATAGCACAACATTTTAGTTTTATGAAAATGTATAATAAGAGATTCTATTGATGTTGATGCATTGCTTCCCAAGACTCACCAAGAACAACAAGGACAAAGAGTAGAGTGGCTATTCCTGCAGTGATGTAGAACATGACTCTGATGTGGTGTGCCAGCACATCTTTGTCCATCACATTTGGAACAAGGATTGGGGGAACCAAAAAGCCAATGGCAATTCCAAGCTGTCAGTAAAAAGCAAAGTAACAATTAGGATTTTAAACATGAAAATGTCCATGGTATAATAGAGAAGTTATGGAAATAAATGGAAAAAATAATTAATGGGCAGAAAAAAAAATAGGTTCACATGGCATCACAACATTCTATAGTCCAATGGAGGGCAGCTAAAACGAAATACAGAAAGTGAACGAGTCTAGTGACAAAATTACCGGACAGAAAATGTGTGAATTTACCTTTTATAGATACTTTATAGATACAAAGAACAATGATTTTATTTGGGAAAAACTGGTCCTTTGGCATCCTTACAATCTAAAACGTGAACACAACTTATTAACACTTCTAAAAGTCATCTCGTAACAAGCACAGCAACAAGCATACACTGAAATATGCTTTCATAGTCACAGCCAAAAGCACAACAACACAATAACAGCATTAAAAGGCCTGTCACATGGTCACTAGGGGTTTTAGCCCCCGTTTTATGTTGGGGCCAATAATTATTGGAATAGATTTGTTCTGCCAAATGTTTACATCACCTGATGTTATAACTGTGTCCCTGGTACAATGGTGCAAAATCAGACTGATGATCATCATGTCTAAGCACAGGGTGTTTTCTTTGGAAAATACGCAAAGCTAGGTGCTTTGATGTACACAACATAGATGTATAATAGAAGTTGAACAGTGAGTGAGCTCATGATGGATAACGGGGCCAGATGCATATAGGCTATATACTGTATCAAGAGAATCCAAACTCAAAGCACTTCAGAAATACAGTTCTGAACACCAACATTTGATTTTCTTTTTAATCTGTAAGCTTATCATCCACATGGGAAGTACCAGCCCCAGGTTGAGAAGTACTAGTGTTGAGTACACTTTAACTCCTAGCTTGGTTAGGGAATCTACCTCACCTTCACAAAGCAACCAACACAGGTCACACATCCTGGGAAGTGGGGAGGTGGGAAAAAATGTCTGGCATTGAGCAACAAGATTACAACATTTAATTGTGACTTCATCTCTGTGTGTATCTGCCAATTTTGGTAAAAATCACTACTACAGTACGTTGTATCCCTTTTCAGGTTTCTCAGCAGCAGTGAGAGACAGTTGAGACATGTGAATTGTGAATTTTATTTTTTTATTTTTTGAATATTTTTTTTTTCTCTATAGAAAATAGAAAAAACAAACCATGTATAAATTCCAAACTGTGATATACAACAAAGGCCTGATATTACTTCAGCCAAATGGTGATATAGCCCCCAACCCCAAATCCCTCTAAGTTGGTTAGTGAAATTCTCAACTGTGGATGTTGATTCTGTTGCTTGATACCATAACCTGATGCCTTTTGACAGCATATTTTCTAATCACCTTATAGGAATTGTGTCATGTTGCACCCCTGCTTGAATATTAAAAAATAAAAAAAAATCTATAAATACTAGATGGACATACATATTCAACTCCACAAACACTCAGCCATAAAACTGCTTGTGTGCTTCTTTAGGAGAAAATTAATTAATTAAATGCCTTGAAGCAGTGCATACTCCATATCTATTGTTGTACAAGAAACACATTTGATTCAGACTATTTTCTTATGGTTTGAATAATATAAACAAACATTACTGATATAAGACACACACCTGGTTTCCTAGAACCCCAATGGAACAGGCAGTGGACACCTCCTTTGGCCCAAACCACAAAGATGCCAGTCTGGATGGGATACCAAGCAGGTACACTGTGGCCACTGAACAAACAAACTGACCAAAAAACGTCATGGGAAACATGTGTGGGTCAGCTGTGCCTGTTTTGATCCAAGCTCCAATGCAATTAAAGGCTGAGCCCACTAATAAAATTTCCCTGAGGCCGCGCTTGTCCAGCATCCATGTTACAGGCAGAATAAAGGGAATGTATGTGAGGAAGTAGATCATGGACAGCCAGTCTATGGCCAGAGAGTTGATGCTGTAGAAGTGCATGAAGATGTTGCTGATAATACTGTACTGCAGCCACATAAAGGAATTACTCATGGAGTACAAACAGAAGATCAGAAGCATGAGCCAACGCCGCTTGTACAATTTAGTCTCCGTGAGTGGGAAAAGGTGGACCTCAGATTCCAGGCTGACACTGTCCTGTCTCTGCGGCAGCTGATGGTTGTGTTCTTCCAAAAAAGAACACCTTTCATTGTCTAGGCAGCAGTCACTAACTGTTATCTTTCTTTGACTTTCAACCCAAGATTCGACGAGGTCGTTCTTATCGCCCATCTCCTCCAAGCGAGACTGGTCCTGGTGAATCTATCTCTGTAAAATGGGAGCTGGAAAGAAAGAGAACAGCAATTTCTTTGTCTGTGCTTCTTAAAATGGGATTTGACCGGGTTCATTCTAACTCTGTCCTTGTTAAATAGAGAAGAACACATAATAACTTAACTACCTGAAGGTTTTGCCATATTTATTTCTGTGTAAACTATTCGCTGCTCGTTTCTAGATGTCATGAACTTACTTTCCTTTTATATTTTATGGGATACTACAAAGTCCACAAAGACTGTTGAAAAGTCATCAAAAAGTGGCTTACCAGCAACTTTTTAACACACACTTGCTTAATATGATAAGCCAACATGTTGAACATAGCTGACGGAATGTACTATCTATGTACATGTAGATCATATAAAACAAACCTGTTAAATAGCTAGAAAACTCAAAACTCTTCACCTCCACAATGTTGAAAAGAAGAGATTTGATTATCGCATTGCTTGTTTTCCTGTGTTGAGACATGTTTTTAGAGGCTTATTTTTGTCAACCATCTGATTAAGGGAAATTGCTTACGTAGCTAAAACTTTTTTATTTCCCCTTTATTGAATTTAAGTTATTTCTACAGATAATGCCAAAAATAGCATAATATTAATAATAATATTAATAATATAATAATAATAATAATAATAATAATAATAATAATAATAATAATATAATAATAATAATAATAATAATAATACATAAAAATAATAATAAAATAATCATCATCATCATTTTAATATCCTTTTTGGAATAAGTGTTTATTTGGATTATGATCACATGAACGACAAGAAACTGTTTCCTGAACGAATGTAATAATTCCATCTACACACACACACACGAGGTTATTCCATGAATTAGATAAGAAACTATATTTTAGCTACAAAACTCCGAGCTACAATCGTTGCATATCAGTGTGTTGACTTGCTGCACTCTCTGCTTCTGTCGAAATAAGAAGCGTTTAAACTTTTAAAAAGCAACCTACCTGAAAGATAGTAGCGCCAAATCAATGTTCATAAAGTTTTACACCCGCAAAATAGTAAAAATGAGCGAAAACTCGTCCGGGAACTCATATGGTACCATGTTATGGTACGGAGAGTACTCTAGCCCAGTCCATGATCCGAGCACCGCCCACCGGCCAAAAAAAATCCACGACGTCACTTTCGAAGCCTGTACAGTATCTCTTTTTATGCGTCTTCTTTACGGAAGTTCAGTACTGATAATCTCTACTTTTTATTTATTAATTTATTTATTTATTTTATTTATTTAATTAATTAATTTATTTATTTTTTCAGTTGTATCACGAAATTTCATGATAACTATCAGATAATAATGTGATACTATCAGGTAATACCGTGATACAAATATATGTATATACAAAAGAAAAAATTATCAAGTAAAAATGTGATTACATAGTATCACGTTATTACCTGATAGTATCACATTATTATCTGATAGTATCACGTTATTAATAGTTATGAAATTTCATGATACAACTAGTAGAGACTGGCAGTATGAGCCTCTCCAGTCAAGTTATAGGCCTTTAATTAACATAATCATTTGAGGCTTAGTCATGGGTGGTTGTCACATAGGACATGGCAAGGCAAGGCAAATTTATTTGTATAGCACAGTTCATACACAAAGCAATTCAAAGTGCTTTACAAGGCAGTAAAAAATGCATGAACATTTGGAAGATTGGTCATGAAGTTGTAATATAGCCTACCTGTAATATTTCCTTATACCTAAAGTCTGTATTTATACTATAATATTTAAGATTAAGATTTGTTAATTTTACATCTTAATAAAGAGGAAAAATCAAACAATCATTCTCTTATTAGCGTTTCATGATTTTATCTAAAAAAGGCAAAAAGATTTTGACAGTAAACATAAATATTTGCTTTGTGTCAGGTATAATAGGTCTATTACTATTTGCAAATATAAAACATTACGAACGAACACAACATTTTTTTGTTAAAATTCTTAGCAAACACAAAATAGATTCAGTTGTTGGATTTCAGGTGACATTACAGCATTCTACGGGCCAAAAATGGTCTATTGCAATGAACATTGTTTAAAGTGACATTGTATCATGTTTCACCTGCATGATCCCACTGAATTTGAAAGCTTTAAAAACATTATTCATGATAAAGTTTTTTGTTTTTAAACTATTTTACTGCAAGGAAAAAGGCCTGATGAAAGGAACAGTCAGTTTTGGGTAGGTGCAAGTCCACTACAGAATAAAGATTGTGCTGGTTTTTGTTGTACAAGCAGTCATTAAAAAATCACCAGATTGAAAATGTGTGACATCTTTTGGACATTTCATAACAAAATAAAGTGAAACGCAATGATAGCAATTCTACCTCACAACATCATCTTACAATCTGAAAATCAGAGTGTTAATGTAATTGTTATGGTTGTATTGAGATCATTAATACAATACTGGAAATACTCCCCATTTTATCTAAATCACTGAATTTATTGCCTGTAACATTAAAAGAACACACTATCAAGCAAATTGTAGCGTCATAAAAATAGTCCCAAAGACAAACTCTTTTTTATGAGCTACAAAATGAGCAGATCTGACAGGGTGGTCAACTTTTATTATAAAAAATATATATATTTTACATAAAAACAAAAACAAAACAGAAACTATAATTAAAACACACGTAAAACAGGAACTGGTGAAAATGCAAGCATTACATTTTTGTAGTTCGATACCTTGACCGGAGTATTCTCTAAAGTTTGGGCTAGGGCTATTTGAAAGAAACACACCAAAAGCAATGTAAAACAAACAAGAACATTTATTTTGAGATACAAAATATTCTTTTGGTGGTTTCAGCTACAGAAACCATAACAAAAGTAGGCTATAAAACACAGGAAATCATATTAATCTTTCAAAAAAAAAAAAAGGAAGGTATAATTGTAAACATTTACGCATATATATTTTCATATAGATATGTGCATATGTGACGCCTGCGCCAAACAGAAAGTGTAGTCACTAAATATAGCAAGTCTTTCTGACCACATGAGTAAGTGTGCTTTTACAAATGTAATAAAAGTTTCTTCCTTAGTCTATTTTTTAAACAAACAAGAATTGAGAAACTGTAATGTGAATTTTCTTGAGTGCAAAGTTCAAGATATGCCAAAGTTTGTTTGCAAGGTAGTTTTGCAACAATTACTTCTCAAAGTAATCGATACATTTAAAGGATAGCCTAATTTGTTTTGTCCTTATCCACTTGATATCAAGGCAGATGACAAAAAGCTTAAACTTGTCCAGTCTTTACGGGTCAGTCAGTAAACTCTTTGGATCCATTTTTAAGTGCTTAGTTCTTATACGGCTGAAGCTAAGTGCTGGTAGTTGGCTCTTCCTTCTCTCCGGAAATGTTCACTTGGCCTCCAGCTGCTGCAGCAAAGGGTTCACCTCACTCTCTGGCGTTTTCACACTATCGGTCCTGACTATACACGTTGGACGATGGCGATTCAGCATTAGAATCAGCTGCTGTCGTTCCATTTTCAACTCCTCAATCTGGGCTTTCAATCCAGAGTTTAGCATCTCCAGTCTTTCAGATTCCTGTAAGACAGTCATATTAATTAAATTATAATTAACCAATGTTTGTAAACGAAAAAATTAGTCTGTGGATTTCATACTTTTTGTAGATAATCTGTTCTTTCCTTCTTTTTGTTTCGACACCGAGCTGCAGCTACTTTATTTTTTTCTCTCCTTCTTTTTCTTCTGTCTTCTTCCTCATCTCTCTGAAGAAAAAAAATACAAAATTTAAAAACAGAGTCGTTCTATTTAAAAGTAACAGTACTGTAATCAACTCATAGGCTAGAAATGTCATAAATCGACAATAAGACAAATGTGATCAAAGGTATGCGTTTTGTATTTCAGAAAAAGTAGTGAATGTGTTAATTCTATGGAACATAATGATGACTCTGATTTCTATCAGGGCCAAGCGGTAAATATTTATTCTAGTTTATATGAAAAGAATGACAAAATTTAAGTTGAAAATTACAGAAAATAATCTGAGTTCTAAAACAGAAACTCTCCACATGTCATCAAAAGTGACAAAAAGTAAAGACGATTTGTACAAAATAATTTCCTGAAGTAGAGATGCGATCAGGTGTTTTTTGTAAAATTATAAATAAAAAGCCAAACTGGGTAAAAACTGTATAATATGTCCAATTTTAGTGAACACAACACATGAAAAATCTAGCCTAAAGGCCTCAAGTCCAAGCCAAGTTCAAAGTAAAGTGAGGGAAGTTCAGAGGGCTGTACAATAAATCAAATTAAAACTTTCCCAGTAGGTAAACAAACTTCTAAAATGAGAGCACAGTAGCATGGAATAAGTCTTCACTGTTTCTTAGCAGCTGACAGATGTAACCGTGTCCATATTTGTTGTTTGATAAATTTGATTGCTTTTTATTTATTTTTCAAAACAACTGTTACTACGAACTGAATTGTCCTTCTATAAGTTTGATTCGGCTTCTCTCAAAGCAAATAATCGTTTAAAGAATCATAATTTCAAAAATAATTAAAATTATTGTGATTATTATTTTTATCATAATCGAGCAGTCATGAGTTCAGATCAAGTCAAAATAATAGAACTGAGGCAAGGTGAGTCCAACTCAAGATCTTTCAATGCTTTAGTACTGGGGTCTCCAATAGGAGAGCTACTTTTGCAAAACATGCGACTGCTATTAGCGAGTACAAGAAACTGAAGTTAAATGGGGTACAAACAGATGTCTATTAAACATTATCCAAATCAGTTTAGAATTGGACATACTTAGGCACCTCAAGGAACATAACTAAATAGGCATGTATTAAAGTAAAATTTTAGTAATAAAGTGTGATGCAAATGATTCAAAATCCTTTGGAAAGCTACTTAACAGGTGGTGGCAAGCTACCGGTGGCTCCCGAGTACAAGCTGGAGATCCCTGCTTTAGTATATACAAAATCATTTAATATTGTGTGTTTTTCTGATATTTCTATGATTTTGTAAGCTTGTCTCGTAAATCTGCATTTAGCAGTTTGTTCATGAAAAATTGCACAATTTATTTTATCAGGACAAGATCAATTTATCGCAAATCGTGGCTTCAAGTGCAAGTGCTGTTCCAGGTCTTAGTTCTTTTAAGCAAAGTATGTTTCATGTAGACCTAAAACAGTGACTCTTGAATTCAAGAACTTGCAAGTTCACACATCAGAGGCCCATCTTCCTTACCTCTGATTTGATGACTAGGGGTCTTTTTCCGAGGCTGCCCAAAATGTGCAGAGGAGAAAACAAACTCTCAAACTCCTGAAGATCGCCATACTTGAGCTTGTCTGTCAGTGTGGTGGCTGAGATTCCAGCCAGTGGGCCAAGACTAGGCAGAGAGCCTGCTGTCACAGAAGGATCTGGGATTTGTCCTGGCATTGTGTCAGACTGAGGTGTGACCACAGCTAAGGTAAAGAAAACAATAGGCAAAACATTAATATAGCAATACTATTTATGCTGTTTTTGGTTTAACTATCTTTAGTTAGTTCTAAAAATCTCTGACAATAAATATGATCAGTTAAATATTTTTAGTTGTTAAATGCACAAAATATAAACTTTGTACTTTTTTTTTTTTTTTTTACTCACGGCATAGGCCTATGTAAGTTCAGAAAAGTAGGCTACATTATCAAACAAGACGTTTGCCACGCGCAGGCCATTGGTCATAAAGAAAGCGGAAGTTTTTCTTTAGTGCGGCATTCACCTTACGTAACTTTGTCATTCTGAAAGACAACTGCAGTAATAGTGTTGCAGCTTTTGTTGCTATGGGCTTTGCTTTACAAGTTTCAATCAAGCAATAATTAGGCATAACGCTGACTGGCTCACATGCTAAACTTAGAACGCTGTGTCCCAAAATTGCTTGCACACAATCCACACGAGCATGCAGACAAAAGAAATAGTCGTAGGGTTGAATAAGCTAACAGTAAAACCACTACTAGAATGCTGAAATAACAAGAAAGCAAAGACAAAATGCGTTTCTAATGAAAAGTAATCTACAATACCTAATTCTTTCACGAACTATGCTCGTTGTGACCAATGCGTGGCGCGACAATACACTGTTCGGTGCAAAAAATGCTGCGTTTGCGTTCAGAAGTTTTACAAACCTGACTTTGATCCCAGGTGCAACAAATGTCCTTTCTTCTGGTCACTTAAAGGTCGAGAGTAGATTTTAAAAAGTGGAAATCGTTGCATCAGCTCGAATTTTAAATGTGCTCCAAATCTGGGAGGATTTGGGAATGCGGAAATTAGGCTATGCCAGCCAAACGTAAGCAGGGATGTAAAAAGTGCATAGTGGGGGCAGAAGTAGGGAAGTCGCACCGCTCCTCCCATGAAGAAACTGATGCTGCATACTGCAACGACAGAGACTATGTAGGGTGCAGTAGACCTAAAGACGCAGCGACAAAGAAGCGAGGAAGGAATTCTCGAAAGAACCAAACACCTTCATTGGCGTATACATTTATTGTAGATATTCATCAGCATCGATAAGCAATCAGTGCTGTTTGATAAGTTAACAAATAAGTACAATCCAAAGGGTAAAAAAATAAAGAATAAGGTACATCTTGATCGATATATAGTACTGTAAATAGCACTGAATGTTTTCATGGAAAACTTTTAACATTTTAACAATGAGGTCAAACCACAATCAATGACTTTGAGGTATGTAGGTATGTATGGATGGGTGTAATAGAACATTTACAGCAATCTATACACTGTAGACACTATAAACACAAATACTGCAACATTAATGTCCACATTAGGCTATATCTTGGATCTAGTAAAAGATCAAATATATAGAGCCTCAGAATAACTTGATATTCTCAGCATGCAGTTTAAAATTACATTTGCAGTTCTCCACTCATCCTTGTAAAAGTGAATGCCATGCTTTGAGCTACATCACTCTTTGCTATGTATCTGGGAAAACTTCATATGTTTGTCACACACAAGACAATGTGTTACAGCATATTGTGGTATATATCATATCCAATTTAAGAATCAGAAAAGTAATGTTAATTATAAGGCTAAAAGAGTTGGAGAGTTGAGGATATCTACAGACTCAGTTTTGCCTGTGCCGGCTTTATGGTTGTCCAGTTCGTCTGTGAGTGAGTCCAACTCAGGACAAGCAAACGTGAAGACAGACAGATAGCTGCTGCAGGTGGGAGTCGAGGTCACCACAGGGGTGCTCAGAGGTTCCAAATCATTGGAAACAGACTTATAAAGGGTTTCCCAGTCCGACACCCCAAGGGAGCTGCTAAGATCTATGTCTGGCACTGAACGTGCTGTTTCCATAGGGGTTTTCTCCTCAAGGCTGGGGAGAATATTGTCCAGGAGCCCCTCCTTAAGGTCCAGAGATGGTTCTAGATCACAGATGCTGATTTCTGCACTGGAGCATAGCAGAATATTTGAGTTCCCAGAGATGGCTGTAGATGGATCACTGGGTATTTCCATGTCTTGTAATGAAGGTGCTTCCTGTATGTTATCCTCTGGAAGCCTGTCTTCGCCTGTGCTGGACAAAAGCTCTGGGGATTCTGTCGACTCCTGGAAAATAGACTCCATTTCTTCTGACATTTGGCACACTGGTTTATGTGTGGCAAGGATAAATTCAAGACGTTCTTTCTCTTTGAGGAGGATGGCTATTTCTGCCTCCAGCGCCGTTTTTTCCTCTTCCAGCTTATCGGTCTCCTTTATATAAACAAGATCCAGAATCATCCACATGGGAAACACACAGTAGGTGTAAATGACAACTGACTAAATGCATCACTGTTTACTTACAGCTTGCAGTGTGTCTGTCAGTTCTCGCCGTCTGTTGCGACACTTTGCTGCAGCCATTTTATTCCTCTCTCTCCGTATTCTCTTTTTCTCTTCTTCTTCTGGAGACAGCTACCATGTAAAATAATGAATTTGGTTATTTTCATTTCAATTAATATACTTTATGCACTACACAATTTAAAGAATGGCTTAAGCATGTTTTGCTGCAATGCGTCTAAAAATAGACCATTGTTGCAGACTTGCTGTGACCTGAATACAAATTGCCTGCCTAAGAAAGGCACACAGCCAGCACACAGCACCAAAAGAGCATGCACAATGGCACTGTTGCACACAAGAATTCAGACTGACATATGTAAATTCATAATATTGACTGCTTTAGCCAATAGAAAGAGGACTTGAGCTCAGCTACCCTACCTGCTCTGCTTTCCCCTTTCTGACAGCACTCTTTCCTTTATTCCCGCCCGCTTTGGGTGTAGCCTTGTTCAAGCTTTGTGGTTCATTGGCTTGTTTGTTTCCCAGAGATGGAGAGGCAGATGTAATAATGGTAGGCTGCACCATCCACTGAAAGTCTGGGGTAGAGGAAATTGCAGTGACTGTTGGAACAAATGGAGTGTCTTGAACCACCTCCTGAAAGAAATGACATAACATTCACAGTGACAGAAAGAAAAATCTCTGTCATAGGAGCTATATAAAAATATTAATAGCAAAAAACAAATCTTTTAAATATTTAGGAAGTGTGTACAGAGAATAACCTATGTAACATTTACAATTTCTTGAAATATATCCAACCAGAAATAGCCCTCTCCAAATCAATATTTGACTTTATCATTGTCTCTGACGTCAACACTGACGCAGAGCTGCTGTGGAGTCTCCTGAATGGATTTATTTTTCTCAATGAACCGCTGCATCGACACGCTCGCATTTGGTCCCAGGACGTCGGAATCATAACAAAACCACACGCACTGCTGTTAGCAACAATTTTTACAGTAAAAAAAAAATACAAGCGTACAAAAAATTAACAAGAATGCAAACACTGAAAGATTATATTGGTGAAAAAATAAGGAGGGGAAAATGAAATAATTTTCAATCATGCCACCATCCCCCACACAAAGGGTACGATGTTCCAGTGGTTATAAGGGTACATGTATAAAATGGCTCTATAGACCAGTGTGTTTGGGGAAAACAGTAGGCTACCTTTGCGTTGCTTTCAGTGGAGGAGGTTGGAGAGCTTGCGTCTTCCGGCGTCTTCTGGCCCAGTGTCCCAGTAGGTGAGTCTGGCCGGCAGGTGGAAGACATTGCATCCATGTCAGAGCGTGGCTTCATAGAACACAACGGAACAAATGTAATCCAAATCAGTATCCAATGATGCTGATCCAACGGCACGGGTTCTCCTCCAGGTATATACCTGGCAACTGGACGACTAGAATGCTAGCCCCTCCTTTTATGCTCTGCTAGAATTTTATGAATGAACCAAGACTGTACCATCCGACGAGGGAGGGGTGCGTATAATACATACCCATATTAACAAGAATGTTTTTACCAACGTTGACTATCGCATGAATATACATCAAGGTGATTGATAAAAATGCATATTTATTTGATCAAACGGTAAAGACAATAAAATGGCACCTTCCTTTTCATTCACGAGGTCGTCTTCATTAAATATGATGTGAGAAACGTGAGGCTATTTTTATCTTTCTCATATCCGAATTTCCTGAACAGTAGCAACTACTGTATGTAGGCTATGCATAATTGTCAGTGAAAACGGTCGACGACCGCCCACCGCGCCAGCTCCAATTCATTGCAATGAAACAAAGCCTTTTTCTTGCAAGGTCAAGTCCCCTTTTCAGTTTAGGCTACATTTCGGCCATTGCAACGCATAATGTAATTTTCACTTCGCAGTATTGATACAAGACCTGCCCTCTCCACAGGGCAGTGTAAAGTATGTTGATGTTGCATTGTTTACTTGGTCAGTGTGAGAAGATGCTGGACGTGTGGGGGCGGACAAGTCACGTGGAATTACATCTCGCATCTATGGCAGTGTTCATTCATTTCCTTCCATTGACAAAAAGATACAACTAGACGTTTCCCTATCCTTTCTTTACCTCTCTTTTAGTCGCTCTAATTTGTGTTGACTATAAAGTATGGCTTCTGGAAAGACCCTTTTCTTTTTTACTTTCATTTAGCTAGAATCCAAAATAAAACATATTTCACCAACTTCTATTTCCACTGTTGCCACGCTTTGTACATCCGTTTGAGCTTTGTTAGATTGGGTCTTGATAATACCTGAAAAAAAGTATTTATTTTTATGTCATCTATAAACATATATTTTGTCAACATTTACAATAAATTACCGTCTCCTCTTTGTCTATGTGACGGAGATCCACAAGTGGTGCAATAGAAGGACGTCCATGTGCACACTGGAAAGGCAGCTGACAAGCTGATAGAGATGCTACCAGGCTGAAGCACTCATCTTTATTCAAGATGTCATTAAATTTAATAGCACCTGATTAACACACATGCATAGTAAAATAATGTAGTACTGTACAAATATTTGAGGTAAAATTAGTAAATGAACATACCATGACATGCAAAAGAGGCCAGCACTTTCTGCACAGTGAGGGGCAACGTTCCTCTCAATCTACCAGCTGAATGAAGCAGCTAGAAACAAAAAAATAAATTAATAATAAAATATATATATATACAGTATATACACTGTATATATAATTTTTTATTATTATACCTCCATTTGTTCTCGAAGATACTCCTGACAAAACATTTAAACAGAGTGAGTAACAGTATGCATTGCATCTGATTCTACATTTGGAAATGGATCATTTGTACCTCTACTAAACGTTTGATTACAGAAGGTCTTCCCCGTCTTCGTTCATTAATGTCCTTTTCTACAAAGCACATAGGTACCTTTCCTATAAATATTCTGAAATCTTCTGTCTGTGCAAATGTTATGTCTAGTCCCAAACTATCTAAATGTGCTTTACAAGACCTGAAAAAAAGAAGCTCATAGGTCATTTATTTAAAATGGAAGCTATAATTTGATTATATTTCTGTCTCACCTAAGAATTCTTTGCTCTTCTAGAGGTAAGTTGACTTCCAGTGGAGGTGAAATAATGGACGAAGATAATCTCTTTTCTCCTGTGTTATTTGACCCAACATCATAGGCATCTAAAATGTCAAATAATAGGGTTACTTCAGACAGCTGCAACAGCTACTAAATTCGTGCATTTTATTTTACTAAGTTTCTTACCAGCTATAAGATTTTCTAGCCTAACACGTTCATGTGCAGCATGTTGATCCATTAGAACCAAAAGGTTTCCTGCAGATATTAGGAGTTTTGCACATTAAAGTATCTAGAACTACTAGTTGTTTTCAAGCTGCAGGAACCTTTACTAGTTTCCTGTTTTCCAGTTCCAATTTGATGTGTTTTCAGAGTAGGATCTATGGTTTGTGGTCACACTTATTACTTTTAGCTCTTGCTCTGGCAATTCAATCACGAATAAAAACAATAAACACAATTATTCACAGATTTGTGGATTTTAGAAACTACTTCAATAAAAGCTACGGTGTCCGAGTAATTTCTCTTTTGAAAATAAATAATACATGTTTCGCAACAAAGCACTGTGTCACCAAAGGGTTCCCTTGTCTGACTAGAAAGTTCCTTCTGACCAGATGCTTTAAAACGTTCTCAAAGTTGGACCCAGTCTGCAGTTCGTACTTTGTGCAAACATGCATCAAATGGAGACTGGAAAAAACAGATAGAAGTTTTCAAACTGCAGGAACCATTTTCTGTTCCTAAGGGGGAAAAATACCCACCAAAAAGACTTTTATTTCTAGCTTTTAAGGTAGCAGAAGACAGAAACTGTTATAAAAAGCTACTTTATATGAAATATGCCCCAAGTCAATGGTAGTTTAGCTTGTATTACTTGATACTATTGTTGCATATTATTTTATGACTTCTTACTATATCTTTTAAAGAAAACCATAATTTTGTACATTATAAGCTAGGTAATGCAAGTCAGTAAATCTCACCATCTGATTCACTTGTATCATCAGCCTGATCTTCTCTAGTGTTGATTAGACATGCGAGAAACTTCTTATCCACTTGATCAATTACCTAAAACATAGTCAGTATATATCAACTTGTGTTTTTCTTCTAATAGGCTATGATGTTATTTAAAAGTCCAGTCAGATAAATGAGCTCAAAGCTTATTACAACAGCCTTACTAGAAGAAAAACATAGTGTAATATCAAAAGTGGAAAGAATGCATTTCCCATATACATTGTAAGCATAGAAATGATTACGAAAAAGAAGATACAGTGTCAGATCTTATACATATGCTACAAATTTGTACATGTAAAAAATCATCTTGTGAGATTGCATTTGACTTAGACACACACAAAAACTGTTGGTGAGTGAGCTGTTTAGAAAAGCAATGCCTTCAATAATAAACATGGCAAATTGTGAACTGCATCACAACTTGCACAATTCCATTGTACCAAATCCCATATCTTGTCATCCCCAGTAATTAATAGTACAGTTTGCGATGAAAACACAAAAAATTGCACTTTACCTTCATTGTAGGGATCATCGCTTTTGAAAATCGATAAGGAAACAAGATGTTGTGGACCTTCACAGCCAGCCCATGGCTAGATGAAATATCTACACCAACCTGCCAGTACAAACAGAGCTGATAATTATTTTTACCTAATTCATATTTAAAGCAAGTTCTTTACCCTTTTCTTACCCTGGGTGGTCTGGCAAACACGGGATTATTCCATTTTGAGTACATTGAATATAAAGACTTGTCATTCTCATCATCATCAACATCACCTTTAAAAAATAAACATGACTTATTATTAAGATCATGCAGTCCTGTCTTTGATGTGTGTCTACCTGTCACTGTCACCATACCTCTGTCATCAAACCCTGACCAACAAACTCGTTTTGCTCTGGACTTGGGCAAAAATGGCAGCACTAAAGCCATATGAAAGGGATAGCATATGTACTCCATCCCTATGTTCAAAAGTGGGACTGTGAATGACTAGCCTCAGTTTATACAATAGGACGCAAACGTACCACTCACCTGTTTCAGACAGGACGCTGACAGCCATATTGGTTATATCTGACGTACAGTGCATGTCTGCTTGTTTTGTTGTTGGTTCTTCATATCTGCTGAGCCCAGTTACTTTGTTTACATACACTGTCATTCCTAGAGATGAATCGTAGTGAGGAACCCAGTCGTCTGATGTGGTCTTCTTTATCTCTTCCGTCTGATCTGGGCTGGCGTGTGAGCTGACCCTTGTTCAACACTGAGCTTAGCATTGCAAGAGTTGTCACTGTTTGGAAATCCACCAGTGATAATATTATTGGTTGGTGAAGATATTTCAGTGGTTGGGAGCTCTCTGATACAACTGTCATTTTTGTTTTGCCTTAATTGGCACAGTTTGGACGCTATGGACTTTTCTGTGTTCACAAAAGTGGCAGGTTTTATTTTAGTGAAGGCCGTGAGAGTTGGTAGATTTTGGACGTTGTGTTCTTTTTCTTCTTCTTCTTTGGCATTTATAACACCGATATCTGGATGAATCTTTCCACTGTCTGAACTGTCACTGATGAAACTTTTAGATTTAGGGGCTTCAGGATGCTCAGGAGGTTTACTATGAATTCTTCTAAACTGGTCAAGAGACTGAGAGATATTTGATGAAGAAACTATTTTTCTGATTTTATCTGGGACAGGTCCATTAAAAACCTCTTTCCAAGATGTCTTCTGGTTGGTTCCTAAGGATATTTTGCGCTTGGTTGCAAATGATGTTTCAGCCAGTTGAAATCCAATATTTTTTCTGTGTTCGTCCATTTGAAGACCTTCATGAATGAAAGGATCTGACAAAGTGACTTTCCTTGTATCTATGGAACTGTGTGGAGATGCTTTAGACACAGATTTGTTGATTAATACATGCTTTGAGACCTCATGCTGTTTAGAATGTTGTGAAAGTTCAGTTGCAGTTCTGGCCGTTTCATCAAATGTGTGTTCTATTTCTTCATTTTTAACTTGCACTTTTGAATATCTTACAGTAAGTGACTCAGAATTTTGGCTTGAATTTTCTGTTTTTGTAGCTACACTTTTCTCTACTTGTTTGACATCATCATCACCAGGCTTGTCTGTATGGCTTCGATAAACAAATTCAGATGACAGTACTGTTTCAATACCAGTTCCACATTAAGTAAATTACTTGTTGAAACATTGTGTCTGGGTTTGTATTGGTTCTGTATTCTTCATCAATGTCTGTCTGTGGAGATCCACGTTCCTGGTCATCCTCGAAAAGCTCAGTTTCTAGATTCTCCTTTTTGACAAAATATTTCACACTTTCTTCAATGCAGTGCAAAATACCATCCCAGTCTTTGAATTCAATAAGAGTTTTGGCAGGCTCCAAACAGATGTCATACTCGGAAAAAGGACATTTAATATTTAGAACAAATATTCCAAAAAGATCTTGGTTATGCTTAAACTTTGGACTACGGGTCATAATGTGACTTTCTGGGCTGTCATTTTTCTGATTCAAACTGCTCAGTCTTCGTAAGAGGGTATTAAGAAGTTTGTGTATCCGTGTCCTCAGCAGCAGTCTTTCATTGACATAAAGAAACTGTAAGCTGCTATTATAATGCCCCTCTTTACCAATGTATCCTATGACTTCAAACTGCCCACTTGTGTAGTTTATTTCTCCCAGTTTCTGTGCACGAGCAAGACTGTGGATCTGCACAAACCTGTAATAAGTGTTTCTAGCTTTGGGAAGCTGCACCACCATGGCTCCTGTGCAGTCATTCTTCAGAGTGAAAGAAACAGAGGGATGCATTAAAGAGATGGCTTCAGCTCTTTGCCTGATTCTCTCATTTTCCAGCACAGCATCCATTCTCTTCCTGCGAACTGGCATGTTGTAGAAATAGTTACAAACTGTGACTGTAGTCCCACATGAAGGCCTTGTCGTCTCTGCTTCATATACATCCAAGCCAGTGCCTTCTTTAAAGATCTTCACGTGTGTTTTCATAGATTCTTTAGTCCTGGATGAAATTTCAACAATTGTGGCGAGGGAAGTAATACTTGCAAGTGCCTCTCCTCTGAAGCCATAAAACCTGAGATTCTCCAGGTCTTCCAAAGAGTTGCATTTGCTTGTGTAATACCTGTTTCCAACGCAGCCGAGGTCCTCAGCACATATTCCTCTTCCATTGTCAATGACTTGGATTTTGAAAGCGTCCATGTCCAATCTGATGCCAACACAAGTGGCCCCTGCGTCTATGCTGTTGACTACAAGCTCCTCCACACATTGCTGTAATGAGGGGAGTGCGACACCAGATCGAAGTTTCCCCTGCGCCTCTTTTGGTAAGCATTTAATCATAGTTTGTTGCGTCTAAAACAATGCTCTCACTGCGTTAGCAACCGCTAACGTTGAAGAGCTGGATTTATCGTTCAAAAAATGTAAAACATTCAGTAAAATACCTTAAAACCCGTCTGGCTCTTCTGTTTACAGTCAACAAAAGTGTTAAAAAGATGGACAGGAAGCTTGTAAAAGCTAAGACCACTCAGTGCTGCCGTCGTGTGGTGCGGAAGTGAGGACCAATGTGGTTGGCAACCAGGGTTGCCAGGTTTTCAGAGAGCAGCAAGTGAAGGCTTTCCCAAAACAAACAACCTCAGATCTACAAAAAAGTTAAGAAAATTAATGAAACATTGTGTATTACAGCAGAGCAAAAGATAATGGTAACACAGTAAATTTGAACAAGGTTAAAACATTAAAACATGTTAAAATTATATTCTTCAGGTAGGACTGGGCAATTGACAAAAATGCATATCTATTTTTTAGGCATATATTGATAATAATAAGACGATATTTTGTCAACCTCACAAAATTTAATTTGGCCTTTTTTCTATTTAATATACTATTACCATATTAAATATATAGTAATAATATATATTCAATTTTTGGATTTCTAAAAAACAACAACAAACAAATATTGTCTAACTTTATATTGCCCAGCTCTAGCTTCAGGGTAGGCTATCCAACTCAAACTTCAAATCTCCGCCCTGATTAACGTAAAAATAATGACTGGGGCACAATCTCATAATAAATGTATTGTAGCCTATCCTACTGATTGTTCAGCCCTAAAAAAGGTCCTCGCGGCCCAACTTTAGGCCCTATGGTTAAAGGTAAGCTTACCCCCTAAACTCCACCCACAAACACATTTCAAACACAGCAAACTCATTGAAAAGCATTGGGAAAAGGACAAAGGAGGGGTTTAGAGTGGAGAGCAGCAGTGTGATTAGTTGGACAACAGGTGACTGCAATCAGTGCTTAGTTTTGAGTGGACAATACACCCTGATGTCTAGAAATGACATGAGTCTTTGCAGTGAGATACAACCAGTTTGGAACTAATTTGCACACAAAAAATGCCAAAAATTTTAAACAGTAAACAACACTATTTAAACACCGTATACACAGTTTAACAACCAAAATAGTTGTTTTTGGGTTTAGTTTTTCTTTAAGAATCACTGTGTTTAATCAGCAATGAAAATGGCTATATTTGTGCCCTTGCTTACAATATGGTTGCTAGTTAATAGTTGTAGAATTACTTCTACATAGCCTTTATCAGTGGTTTTCAAACTTTTACGCCAAGTATCACCTTAAGTAACATTTGGCTCTTCAAAAAGTATACCAACAGATAGAAACTCAGACCACATATAGGCCCAAATATAAACTCAAATTGGTTCAAATGAGACTAAAACAAGTTCAAAGTTTAAAAGGACGCTTATCCCAAAAGAGGACAAAAACATGAATAGATTTGTCTCCAAAGAAAACAAATATTCAAATTGCAGATGTCTTCGTGTTAGGAAGTTATGTGCTATGGACAAGATGGGCATTTGTTTTTTTATTATTATGTGGTGGTGTAATATTAGTATTATTAATTATTTATCTTTTTTTTAGGAGGCATCAAACAAAAACAATAAGAGCAGGCAAGGGTTTACTTAGTGGATGGAAGTTGGGTGAAAGTGCCTTGCCCAACGACACAACGAACAGAGGCTAGTATGCACTCTAGCCCCTGCTCCACTTCCCCATCCATATATTAAAGGTTGTATGGAGGATTTTTCAAATCCAACAACTGTTTGCTGTTTTTCAAACGATGCACATGTGTTTCTCCTCCCAGGGCCACGCCCTTCACTGCTAAATGGGAAAATGAGTTACTTAGAAACACTGAGGGTTTGCTTGACATGTTCACAGGCCGGTCAACGTTTTACAGGCCTCATCACGTCCACAATTTATATATTTTTTTTATAATTCTTTTTTTGTTTAGCATAAGTACAAGGCTGTTACAAATCTATGCAACTGTTTTTGACCAAAACTGACAACAAATAATTTTTGAAAATCCTCCATACAACCTTTAACCAAGCTCAGTTCTACTTTTAATTGACTTTTTTCCAACCAGGCAAACACATTGTCAACCACAAATAGCCTTTAGCATTATTATTACCACACAGACATATCCTATTATAAACACACTTTGGTCTTTCAGTGAAGCTTTCCCCTGATTTGTAAAATCTTTAAAATGTTGTCTGAGAAAACCAAACTCTAAAACTATAATAAAATATTTTACACACACTATCAAACCAAACTAAGTCAAAATTAGAAAAATGTGACAATCTCTCACATGAGCTTTAACACTTCTATTGTGTTAAATTATTATTTAATTGTATGGTGTTGTCAGTTCAGTGTAAACTGTCAATATCATTTTAGGTGGAATGTCATTTTTTGGCATAGATGGACAATGGAGATGTTTTGGTTTAGAACTCAACTATACCAGCCACAATTTTCTTCTCAAAAAACTGGTGTAAAACTATGACAAATATTTACCACATGGCCTATCACACCGACTCATGATTAGGAAAAAGAATGACCTGTCATGTTTTTTACCACACATATTTAAATGCACCTTCTCCCAACAAACTTACATAAAAGAAAAATCATATGGTAATGTTTTTGTTTCTTTATTTATGTTTTAATTCATTGAGGGCTTAAAAGCTATTAACATGCAATAAATAAATCTGCTTAAGATCAGTAGTATTGAAATATATATTTCCTAAATTACTTTGTTATATTAAACGAGGAGTAAGTCAGACATTCAATTGTTTTTTCATTCTTAAATTCGGCCTTTGTAATCCGTGACTTGGGGCTTCCAGTAGATCTTAACCATTCTTGCATTTCTTTGACCTTGCTTTTTGGACCTTGCAGTTGTCCCTGGACAGTTCCAGCACTGGTATTTTGTACCCAGCCTACAAGACCAAGCTTTCGCCCTTCTGCCTGAAAAATAGGACAAATGGCATAATGTTGAATACATAAAAAAATTAAAAACACTTTTCTCATAAAATTTACTGGTGGTTTTTAGATTTGTATTTTTATGTTGATGTCATAATGATCGAAAAATGATCAAATGTATTAATGTGCATTTCTTTTGGGGATTTCTGATATAAGCTGTCTCCAACTTTTTTTGTTGTTGTAAGGATCGATACAGTCACAATTTTCTTTTCCAGGAATTGGTTGAGGTTTGATAGCACCAATAACATAAAATGCATACAACTGATTAATGTCTATATTTTTAGCTCTTTTTTAGCTTGAATTTGCTGTTTATTTGGGCTAAATGGTGCTACACTCACTGTAAAGCAGATGGTAGGAGCGATAGGCTATAGAATTAAAACAAAATTCATGTTAAAAGGTCCGGTAGCAGATGGCCTGCGGACCGGTTTTGGGCCCCAGACCGGTGGTTGGAGGCCCCTGAATAACCAATGCCTTGGCCCCATTTCAGAGAATGACACATTTTAAAATCTGGAAATCACATCAGTCACTCATTAAAATATACATTAAGTTCATCCTTCTGTATAATTTTACAGATTCAAGAACTCACAATATTAAAAAAACACTGCCGTTGAATGTAACAAGTTGATTCACCATGAATAGCTATGTTAGCTATCTCATTCAAACTATAAACTTGATATATATAGGTAGCATAGCAATAATTAAATAAAATGAAACTCACTTGTGTGTATTTACGAAAAAATACACCTTGCACCTTGCCAAATATTTCATAGTCCACGGAAATAAGTTCTTCATTTTCTGACATGATAGACCTAGGATCAGAAACAACGAAACCACCCGGTTAGCTTGACGATAGCTTTGGTGGCTTGACGACGGCTTTGATTCAGTTCTTTATACTTTTCTATATTAGATTTATGTACTTGAAATTGCTTACCTGGCTATATCTGCAAAGCTGTATAGTAACAGCAATATAAACAGACACTCGTGCTTTTGAAGCATACGGGACTTTTGGCTCAGACCGGAAGTGATGTTAGTGAGGACCAATCAGACATATGCTGTTGGTTTCTAGGTAACGGGCACAAACCACAAACCCATTAAACGCAGATGTTTTTGCGTTGGATAGTTTTATGGTAGCGTTAAAACTAAATATTCATCTTTTTATATCGGTGAGTAACGTTACTGCTTTTTTTTTTTTATCTGATAATGAACTGAATGTTGGCAGTCAGGTGTGACTTTTACCACACTAAATAAGCCTGCCTGAGACAACAGATTGCAATAATCTGTGAAAAATAGAAGTTATTTATGCAATCTATCAAAAAATAAAAATTTGTTTTGCATAATGTTATAGGATATCATGAGCTCACAGGACACGAAACCCAAATCACCCCAAGAAAGCAGTGGTGCAGGAAGAAGTCCTTCAAAACCCAAACATGGAGAAGAAGAAAAACCATTTCCATGCAAGCCTGTTTGTCACAAAAGACTTGTTAAAGCCACCACAGATAATCTTGATTTGAAAGCTAAATGTGTTACAAAGAAACCTCAAGACGTCTCAAATAGTTATACATCACTGGACAAAAACCAATCAAGACTTCTTGCTGGAGAGCTAGCAATTGAAGAAAAACAGATGATACTACAGAAGAAGTTGTGGAAAGTTCAAGATGTTTTGCGGGAAAAAATCCAGCGTGGTAATGTTCATGAAGCCAACCAGCAGAGGCAGTGGAGAAGAAACATGATGTGAGAAGACAAGAAACAGTAAACCCTCATACTAAAAGTAAGCAGAGCACTGACGAGAGAGGCGGCGATACGCTGACTGAAAGACAGAATCCTAAACAAGACAAATACAGACAAGACACAATAACACAAAAAACTAGACGGGCTGAAGATGCCAAGTGTGATAAAATGTCTGAACAAACACAAAGTCAACAAAAAGACAGCAGACTGACAACAAAATACAAAAATAATGCTACAGGAAAAACTTTACACGAAGAACTTGTTCTGCCACAGGTCTCTTCAAGCCCTTCCTGGACCAGGCTTGAACTTGAGAGCACAGATAAAGATATCAAATTGCTTCCATGCAGCATCTGCAAACGGAATTTCCGTCAGGATAGACTGGAAAAGCATAAAAAAATTTGTGAAAAAGTGAAAAAAACTAAAAGGCCAGTGTTCAACTCGTTCTTACATAGAACCAAAGGATCATCTGTGGAGCAGTTCTGGAAAACAAACATAAAGCGCGAAATTCCTGAGGTAATATGGCTAAGCTAGACTGTTTATAGTGACTACAAAATAACTGCTAATAAATGTTTTGTTTTTCTTCAAGGTACTACAGAAAAAGAAGTAACGTCAACGCAATAAAGTAGTAAAGAAGCAATCAGCTTGTGTATTTAACTTCAAATACAAATTTTGTAACTTGAACTTTCCACTTTATTTTCATAAAATATTTAATGTAAACAAAACAATCACACTTTTGCATAGGATAGTCGTAGCAAACTATGGCTTATGTTTTTGCAACAGTACAACAGTACCAAAGGCAAATAAGACAAAGTCATCAAAGATGACAAACATCATGAATGACTATATGGTATGCATATACAATCGTACACCTTTAAAGAATTGTCCAGGAGAACAACTCTGTCTACATAAACTTTTCAACTGTAATTCAATAAAAAGAATTACATAAAAATAGTCAGTAGTCTTTTGTCAACTTACAATTGATAAAATAAGGCATGCTTTTAAAAATAATAGCTATTATGAATGTCCAGACATACAAGACTGAGACTAAAATATTTGGCTGTGGCACTTATTGAGTCTGCAAGGTCTTCAGAACAAAATATAAGCTCCCGGTCATTCAAAATAACATAATTCAATGTATTCCAATACCATTATTCTAACTAAGTGCTAGCATTGCTGTCACACAGCAATACCACTTTTCACATAGACTATTATGGCACTGTCAAAACAATTTTGCTTTTTTCTTATCTTGTGATAAATTATGTTGAATCCAGCCAACACTACATATATATAAACAAAACTGACTCTTTTGTTTAAAATACACTTTACAGCTGAATTGTAATGAAGTTGCAGCTGACTTCTGTGATACACCTGAGGCACTGCGCAACTAAATGCTTGCATGATTTATAATCAACGTAAAATGTTTGTTATATTTAGCAAAAAACAAACAACAAAAAAGGCTTGACTCAAACACTAGCCCCTGCAGACCTGCCTCCAAAGCCTGCGGCTCTCCCTCCTCCATCTCTAGGCATTTGGTCAGATCGGTGGTTACCGTTACTGTCATATCTTTGGTGCGATAAACGACTAATTGCTGCCCATAGTCTTTCATTCTCTTTCTTCTGTTCGCTGACCTAAAAAGGTTAAAAGCTGGCATCAAGATCATGCACCACAACTTTAGATCATTTTAATTTGCCTTCAGGGTTGTAATTTCTAACCTGCTTTTCGAGCATTTCTATTCTCATGTCTTGCTGTGCCATTGCTTCACACAACTGGAAAAAAAGAGCAATCAAAACCGCTGCTTTTTAATTGTTCAATTGTACAAATTGATTACCTGTGTAACTTCGTAACTAGCTTTGCATTCTCCTTTTCTGCACAAATCCGATTCTTCCAGTCCATTAACTCTACAGAACTCATACGCATTGTCTGTAAAGAAAAAAAAAAAAATTATTTATTTAACTAGTTTCTAAACTATAAAAGACAATTCAAAAAGGACTCATGTGGACATTACTGGTAGGTCTTTTTTGGTGCCAATAGCAGCTGCAGCAGCCTTTAGCTCTTTCAGCTCTTCATAAGGCAGGGTGACACTCTCGGAGACAGAAGAAAGCTGGCTAGGAATAGACTGCATCGGATCATCGGGCATTGGGATGAACTCTGCATCTTCCAGCTCCTAATAGTACACATGCATAATAAGTCCAAGTTAACATTTCCATGTATAAAATGTACTAATCATGCTTAAAAGCAAAGTGTGGTGGTGGTTAGACAATTAAATGTATGACTGTACTGCAGGTCAAAAAATTCCAACCTTTCTGAGCCACAGAGGACAGGAGCTGTCCCCAGATGTCCTTGACATCATTGGTGTCTCCAAAAGAGATTCATCAGTCTCAATTTCTACAGTCCCACCAAGGCCTCTGTCACGACTCTCTGTGTCTGAGCTTGCCTCGATATCTAGATCCACTGTGGATGTGGAGGCTCCCTGTCCAATACCTAGAGGGAAAAGGCAAATATTTCTTCAGTGTGTGTGATAGCCATTAACATTAAGCCATTGGACATAAAGTATTGATGTAACACTAAATCATATTTACCACTACCAATTGAAAGCCCACTGCTATTTGAACGAATTGTCTTGGAATTGAGTACTTTTTCTGTGAATTTAAGCAGATATTAAAATATACTGAACTGATGATAAAATGATAAGTTTAGTATAGGAAAGAATACAGACCCATTATAATAATTGTGTGCCAGCCACAACAAGACAAATCTGGTACATGATGAAGAGATCCAAAAATGGGCCTTGGCATGGCAGGGCACACCTCTGACCCAAAGCCTTTGTCTGCAGGCATTCCAAGACGTCCATTTCCAGCATTTCCCCATGCAAAGATATGATTATCTACCAGAAATAATATTCATTTAAATACCTCATTCTCTCACTCATAACTAAGTGCTTTGTTTTTTTGGGGCGCAAGCTCACCTTCAGTGGCAGCGATAGTGAATCCATCACCACAGGACACTTTGGTCACTGTCTTTCCTCCAAAAGGACCAACAAGGAGTTGAACACCCTGATGCTTTTTGAAATCCTTAACACCTAGCTGTCCATACTTGTTGCAACCAAATGTCATCAGGCGCCCACGCTCTGAAAAGGATCACAATTATGACATACATTTATACTATACTAAGTCACATATGCCAATAACTATGCCGATACCATCAATAGCAGCAGTGTGGCTTTTTCCTGGAGCAATGGTCCGGATTTTAAACCGTGACAATAGGTTTACCCGTGTCAAGGTGGTAACGTATGGGATTCCCTGGAAACCCTAAAGCAAACAGTCTTAAGCATATGAAATTACTGTATCTGTATTTAATGTTTTAAGATGTACTTCTCCAGGATGGTTCTTTATACCAGAAAAACCCTGGTATAGGCCCAGCTTGTTGAACTCATTGTTTCCACATGCTAGGACTTTTCCCGTTTCAGTCAAAAAGAAGGTTCCATCACTCCCACATGACACGGATGAGATAGTGGCTCCCTTGGGAACCTCCACCTCGAGAAGAAGTAAAAATAATGTTCATTTTATTAATTAAATCATTATTTTAAACAACTAAACTAAGTGTAATGCCTTACTTGCATTGGAGAAGAAAAGTCATCCTCACATTCAAGACCAAGACGCCCTGCGGGAAAAAAAAAATTCTATGATTTTACAAGGATTGACGGTGTGCGGGAATCTTTGATACAATTTTATGGGTTAATCCCAAATATTCTACGCACTCGTCTCCATACTGGTGTGCAAAGTCTTTAGTCTTTTTTCTGGGGGACTTTACTTTTACATTCAGTAATTTCATGAGAGCTGACACCAACCCTGATCTAAATTACTACCAGTTTAATTTACTCTCCTAGTGTTCAGATTGAAGGCTGTCTATCTCCACCTTCTGGCCGCTGGCCGCTACTACAAAAATATAGATTTAAAGCCTAAAAATAGTCGATTGCTGACAAAAACATTAATTTAGTACCATTCTCTCCACATCCCCAAGAGAAGATGGCGCCATATTGGGTTAGAACCACCACATGATTGTCTCCACATGACACCTGCCGAACTGGACGCTCCTCAAAGAACTCCAACAACACTGGCTCTAGAACCTCCATCTCCAATTCTCGCTCTACACCAATGCAGCCATAGTAGTCTGAGCCAAACATGTACAATTGGTCCTCATCTGTAAATTCAGATCATTAACATAAAAAAAAAATACACAGATTAAAGAGTTATACATCTATATTGTTACAACAACCTAAGCAAAGTGATTCTCACCACTAGTAGCATTGCCATTAGTGGACATATTTTAGGATTTTAATTACTAATAGTTAATTACACTCTGATATGCAAAATAGTATATAGTAATGGCTTTATAATATAATATTGTGGCCAAGGCACAAAGGAACTTACCGGTGACACAAGCAGTGAAGTCAGCTCCACATGCTACCTGACGTACAGCTTTTCCTTGAAGCTTTTCGACTTTCTTGGGCTGTCGGTATGAAGCCTGGTCTCCGTGTCCAAGTTGCCCCAACATTTTAGCCCCACCTTGCACATTCTGAATATATGGCAGATTCTTCAGCAAAACACAGCAGCAGCATTGTAAGTGTTTGATAGTAGTTGGTAGTACTCACAGCCCAGGTGTATAGCTCCTTTTCAACTGTCACAACTGCAAAGTGACTCTCTCCTGCACATACATGCTGGGCTCCACTGCCTCCTTTAAATGCGTCTAATTTCTGAGGGGTAAATTTCCCCCCACCCCAGAAGTACACTTCCCTTGATCTTGTTGTTACTATAGCTACAGGGGTCTCGGTTACTGTATTGAGCCTAGATGGAAAAAAAGTATGTTTACTATGTGGTCAACAGTAGCTCAATGCTCAAACTATTAAACAAATACTAACTTTGGTTTCTTCATTGCTGAATTTAAGAGTGCAACACGCTCTTCCAGTTCCCTGAAAAAAAGTTAAAGTTTATTAAACAGGAATTATTTTAAAAAATCCACAGTGATATCTCTCTGCATTTGTATTTTCTCTATTAGAACTAAAGAAAATAGTTAGTTACTAAGTTACACTGAATCACAGTCAAAGAAAATATGCTCCACTTGTACAGGTATATATTTGAACATTAACTCACGGTCTGCAGCAAAAAATGAAAGGCTGGTCCAGAACTTGATCAGCGGTGGGCCTCTTAGAAGGATCCTAAAACATAAATGGTATTTAGCATTTTATCACAACATATGGTCGTTATAGCATCTATATAGAATCCTATTAACATAAACAATATTCTCACTTGATCAAGACATTGGTAAACCACATCAATCAGTTTGGACGAATAAACGTCTGAGTTTACTTCCATTGTCCAGTTGCCCTGAACTATTTTGACACACAGGTTAAGGGGGTTCTGTGATAGGTAAAAAAAAAGAGTTAGGGCTTAAAATGTAGATTTCTGAAAGTCTAGAAACATGTCATAATACCGTAGCATCAAATGTTCTTGTCAGGGTTAGGACCTCATAAAGAACACAACCCATGGCCCAAATGTCAGATTTAAAGTTATACTTTGCTCCTTGGCACAGCTCGGGTGACATGTAATATGGTGTTCCCACACACTATAATAAATAATAATAATAAATACAATTTTAGAATAGATTTCTCGACAATCAGACAACAAAAATATTACAATGAAATGTGACAATAAGTTGAACAATAGGGGTTATTTTATAGGTTTTTTTTAAGATGATAAAAATATTTCATGATTACCGTCTCAGCCATTGAAAATTCAGAGTCTAGTTTTTTTGCAAGGCCATAGTCTCCCAGCTTAATTAAGTCTGTTTTAGTGAGGAAAATGTTCAAAGTTTTGATATCTCTGCAAGAAAATATGACAAACATTAGTTCACAAAAAAAATTAATTATTTTTACTGGTAAATAAAAGGGATAGATAACCTGTGTAAAACTCCTGCTTTGTGAATGTGAGCCACAGCTGAGGCAATTTGATATAAATACCAAATGACCACCTAAAGTAAAGAAATTATGAAATATTACTGTGACTATAAAATTCATGCAGTAACATAAAGCATGTAATTTGTCATACCTCCTCACTGAACAGTTTGCCTTTTTGTTGAACGATTTTATCATAGAGATTTCCACCTGTAATGGCAATGTATTATTATTACAATGTATAATAATAATAATAATAATAATAATAATAATAATAATAATAATAATAATAATAATAATAATAATAATAATAATTTTACCATTACAATATTCCAACTCAATGAGTAAGGTGTTCTTATCCACAAAGTGATTGAAATAGGCAATGATGTTGTTATGCTCCAGGATGGAAAGGATGCTGATTTCATTCATCACGTCTCTGCGTTCCTTTTCAGAGAGAGAGTTGAGATCTACCTCCTTCCACACCACCAGGGAGTTATCCTGCAACGAAAATGCACGCAACTCTTAAAACACGCAGTTAGCCCCAAAGACACGAACCATGATTAAGAGACATATCATTCTTTCACTCAAGAATTTCTCACTGGGGTACAGAAACAGGAGTGCCGAGGTCACACCAAGACACAAAACAGTGTAGTATAAAAAGTTAAGCATATAGGCTACTACTTAGTAATACACTTTTACATGGTGTCTATTGTATGTCTTCCTGGATAGTGCAGTATTCAAGGACTAAACTTAATTTACCTCTGTTCTCCTGTACAGTGTGGCTTCACCAAACGCCCCCCTCCCAAGGATTCGGATAGGAATGTAATGCAACTTCTCCTCTTCGCCATTAAACGAGCTCGACGAAGACCGCTCGCTTACCACAGACCCGCCGCCCAGCTCCGAGTTTAGAGAGTCAAAGTGCCTTTCATAGTCCTCTAGTGACATTTTCGTGTCGTTAGAGCTTTTGATGAAAATAGCACGAATAGGCCCAATGATATCTGTATCAAAACAACTTGTAGCAAGCGTGTATCCTGAAAGTCCCGCAGCTAAACACGCCTCAAAGTAAGCTCACACGAACTCCGTCATGCCTAAATGTAACGTGTAAAATGCTCAAACTAAATAAAATGCTAAATTAAACGTGCAAGAAACGTAGATGCACAGCTGTAATGTTATAAAGTCATGATACAGGATATGAAGCTAACTTGTAAAACAATTCAGAATAAAACGGAACAATGCGCGTTTGGTGTTTTATTCTGAAAGGGCTTTTCCGATACAGTGTCAGTTCAGTTTCTCTCAAGATTATTCGATTTCTTCATTCTTCTTCTGATGATAACCTTTTGTACAGGGATATAACCAACAACAACTACGAGTTAGAAGCGAAATTGAGTTTTCAAAATGCACTATAGACTATCAAAACTATTTTTAGATACCACAAGGTGTATCATAATTTCATTAAAGGAACAAAAAATCTTAAATCTGACTGTAAATAAGGAACCTATGAAGCGTAACTTTGTATTCCGTCTTTTTCACTAGATGGCAGCAGCAGTCTAGTAAATTTAAATATTGGCATGGAAGAAATGGATGATTAACGCCCTCCGCAGTTCAGACACTGACCTATATAAATTATTTCAGTCAAAAAATGATAATGATAAATGATACAACAACATTAATAATAACTCTATATAATAATAACAATAATAACAATACTGCGGCAAGTTGGCCACTGTCCAGGGTGTTCCCCGCCTAAGGCCCAAGTCACTGGGATAGGCTCCAGTCACCCGCGACCCCCAACGGGATTAAGCGGTAGAAAATGAATGAATGAATAACAATACTAACAACAACAACAACAACAACAACAACAACAACAACAACAACAACAACAACAACAACAATAATAATAATAATAATAATAATAATAATAATAATAATAATAATAATAATAATAATAACAACAACAACAACAACAAAACAACAACAACAACAATAATAATAATAATAATAATAATAATAATAGCATAGTTGTGATGGACGTTTTTTGCAATTAAGACAAAGAAATCGCTAAAACAATTAATGCATGTCTATTGAAGATATACATTTTACTTTAGAACCCACAAGTGTATAGTTTAAATATCTAAATTACTTAAAAAATAAAGTTTCAACTTATTTACAGGACTTCTCAACATGTTTTGTAGTAGTAGTAGTGTAGTAAATTGAAAGTAACATTTCAGATTAATAAACTTATACATAAAATGAATCTCTGAGTATTTGTGGTGATCTAATGACTACCGTACTTGCTTGCAAGCCATGAGCAGTAGACAAACAGATCAATAGCAGTCTAACATGGATTCTGAGAGTGACCAGAACATGCCACCTGAGCAAAGAATTACTGAGGATTTGAACACAAGCAGATCATCTCACTTTCAGCATCAAAAACGTAGAAAAGGTAAGCATCCGGTTCTTTATTTTTCAAATTAGGTAAAGTTGAGTTTGTAAGTTTATTTCTCTTGTGTGAATGCAGGAACTCTGTTTGGGCTTCCACAATACCGTGTGGTGTTGCTATGCCTGAGCCTCCTCGACACAGCTCTGCTGATAACTGCATTGGTCTTGGGCATGTACTGTGAGTGTACTGTATTTATGCAATACAATACAATAACAAAAAACACCATTTGTTTGAGCTATTTTCCAAAATATCCTGATGGCATCAAAAGTTTGACAAAGTAATTCATGCTTTAGCAAATGTCATAAGCAAGAAGGCTACTAGATTGCATTGGGTGTGAAACATGTACTATGGTAAACTAAATATTCTGTATGTTAAAAAACTGACTCGGGACTACCAAGGCTCAGTAGTTTGTCAATGCTAATGATGGGATGGGTTTGTGGGCCACTATCACTATGTTCCATTAAGACAGTTCCCATGCCCTTACTCTACACGTTGAGTTGTGCCATAGTTACAATAAAGAAACCAGCTTTCACAAAAATATAAATAAATTAAATAATGATGCTTTATATACAGGTGCCAAGGCCAAAGATTTGCAGCAAGTCACCGATTCTGCTTTTGCCCCCCTTGTCATTGAGAGAAACTTCCTTCGTAACCACACTGATGTGATTAAAGAAAAGCTTGCCACTCAGGTTGAACTGGAGAGTCAACGCAGAGCTCACATGCAGCTAAAGGTCCAAATAAAACAACAGCAAGTCATCAGTGACAGCCTCCAGAAAAACATTCTGGTAATGAAAACAGAGAAGGCACAACTAGAAGCCAACAAAACTGCTTTGGGTAAAAGTAGAATGACTGAAATTTATTTAAATTAGAAGTATTGTTTATTTAAATAATGGGGATCTTTCTGACAGAGACCAACTGTGGCAGATGCCCTTCAGGATGGATTTTTCTCAAAACATCATGCTATTATTATTCTATGCCTCCTTCCAACGCCAAAAAGAATTGGGCAGACAGCAGGGCAGACTGCAATAATCGAGGAGGTGACCTGCTTGTGATCAATAACTTGGAAGAACAGGTAATAATTGACTCAAATGCTAAAGCTGATTTTAAGGTGAAAACAAAAAAAAATACATTGCTTTACTGCTAAAAATTATAATAGACACTAATAAGTAAATCTTTCATGTACTTTTCTCATCTTTTCATAGAAAGCAATCAACAACAACTATCCAAAGATGACTGGTACTGGGCCTCAGTGGAAGATGGGATTTTGGATAGGGCTGAGCCATTCGGTGTCAAAAGGCGCGTGGGTCTGGGTGAATAATGCCACTGAAGACAATACAATGTAAGCCAACATTATAAAGATTAAACAAATATATGAATTCCATACACTACTGTCATTCATGCCTCTAATCTATGACAGGTACTGGGAAACCGGCCAGCCCGGCAGTGAAGAACGCCTGGTTCGACATTGTGCCGCTTTTGGTCGCAATATTTTGTCTTGGAAGTCATGGTATAATAGAAACTGTGAGCAGGATGAGTTAAATTGGATATGTGAGATGGTGCCAAGGTAGAGTTGCATTTATCAAAAAAGGTATAGTCAGAAATAAAACTGCAAAAAAATTATTTTGGCTTCAGTCTTGTTTGTTGACTAAGAGCAGTTTTTAAGACATTTGCTGAAAGTTCTCTAAATATTTAACTGGACTCTATTTTATGTTTGTAATGTCACTCACATGAGTAAACATTGCAAAATAAAAGGGCAATGTCCTTGTCCTTCAACACAAATGCACTCAAACTGACAAGTCAAAATGGAGGATAGAACATACAACAAACTGACCTGTCCAGAAGACTCCAGTGATGACCTCCCTTTAACTACCAACCAAGATGAACAACAAGGTAAAAGACGCTAACATAATTATTGCAACTTTTAAAATGAGAACATACAACATACTGCGTGTAGATGCATCTCGAAATTTAAAATCTGCCTTAAAAATCCCAAATTATGAACGGTAATATTGAGACTGAAGTCTTCTTTGATTTTTTGTTTTCTGTTTGCTAAGTGGCACTCTCCATGGTGAGGCCCAATTCACTTCACAACCACCGAAAAGTGTTAACTGTGATGCTGTCTGTGCTAGCTGCTATTCTACTCTCGATTGACATTGGTCTATGCATCTATTGTGAGTACAACATTTACAGTATAAGTATCTTTGGAGATTTGATTTGGAATATTGCTTGCAGATCGCAATCTGACAGATGCAGAACGTATCATAAAAGACATTAACAGTGAAGTTGCCAAGTTACAACAAGCTTACAAAATTGCAATCAATACAAAGATTGAA
The DNA here is from genome assembly GCA_038363315.1 of Mugilogobius chulae. NCBI lineage: Eukaryota > Metazoa > Chordata > Actinopteri > Gobiiformes > Gobiidae > Mugilogobius > Mugilogobius chulae. Next base: position 594,553 of record CM076406.1, read on the forward strand.
CTCAAGAAGGAGTTGGCAAAAGAGGCCAGTCTACAGCAGCTAACCAAATGGGAACTTGATCACCACAAGTCAAGAAATCAGGATTACCAGCAAGAGTTAGACAAAATTCATTTGCTCATCACCGGGCTGAAATCTCACATTCCTTTACTTGGTAAGTGCATTTCTGACATAAAGTCAAAAAAGAAAATACTGATAATCATAATGCCTAATGATCAACATAATATTCTTGTTAACAGAGGAAGGTTGCAGACACTGTTTACCAGGATGGAATTTGATCAACTCCTTTTGCTACTACATCCCTTTCTCTGAGAATACACCGCGTAGATCTTGGGATCAAAGTCGGGACTACTGCAGGAATTTTGGAGCAGATTTGATAGAAATAAACAACAAAGAAAAACAGGTGATGACTCAACAATCTGGCAGTTATTTGCATGTTATTAATCAAAAATGATAGAGAAAAATGTGAATGTATTTAAGATTTGTTTTATTACAGCTGGCTATTATTAATTTAATAACAACTTATCACGACTCTTCGGTACAATACTCCTCCAGTGGCTTTTGGATTGGAGCACGAGATGTGGAGGAAGAGGGGGTATGGAAATGGTTGGATGGAACACAAATCATTCAGGGGTAATCTCACTACACCATGGTTTGTGCTGCATTTATGAGAACTCCACTGAAAACAGTCTGTTTTAGTTTTTGGAACATCGGCGAGCCAAACAATATGGGAAATGAAGATTGTGCTGCTGTCTATCCCACTCCAAACAAAAACCCATTTATGAGCTGGAATGATGCCCCCTGCAATCATTTTTTAAAATGGATTTGTGAAAAAGCACCTGGTTTGGCAAAGACAGCCTAAAGAAAAAACATATAACATTTCTCATGTTTTAATATCGATATTTCTAGACACTATTTGGCATAGAAATCTACAACAACATTTTATAAATTAACTTCAAAATAAAGGCGATCAATAAGACATATTCTGACTCTGATTTTGATACATAATAGGATTTTTGTTTATGTATAGCTATGCACTGCTTTTGTACATAAAGTATGCAACAATTAATTTAAAGAACTTAAATAAAATACAGATAAAGATTATTGTTGTCCCACTTAAAAGATGAGAGAGGTCTGTAATTTTCATCAGAGGAACACTTCAACAATGAGAGAGAAACAGAAAATCAACTTGTATGATTTTTTATTTATTTTATATACTTGTAAAAAATAAATATTTGGACACCTACTATCACCAAGGCTAAGGATTGTTATTTATTCTTTAAGAACCAAGGTTACAATACAAAGTATCAAGTTAAATTCTGGGATTTTTCAAATATTTATTTTCCACAAGAAAATATAAAAAGCTAAAATAAGTATTTTGTTTTTTTTGTCTTTATTGAAGTGTATGTTAAGGAAATTAAAGATCACGGCCATCTTTTTAACTCAGACATTAGGCTCTGTGCATGGAACGTCAGTTGGCTTGTTCATATTCTGTAAAGAATATGAGTATTTCCTTTAGCATATCTTTTATAAACACACTTTGGTCCTTTGGTGAGAGATTCTGCTAATTTGTCTTTCACATGTTTTCAGAGACGTTCCCAACAACTCACTGATCTTCCCATTATTTATACATTTTAGACTGACATTGTGAAAACCTCATAGAAATGAATTGACCAGGAATAGCTTAAAGCACAGAAACAAGTCTATAAAGGTTATGCACGGACAGTCTTTTGTTTGAAAAATGCTACTCAACATTTAGAATGAGTGGTAAAATTACAAGCAAAATAATGAATTTCTTTGTTTGTCGTGGCAACGGCTTGCTTGCTACAAGCTTGTTTGCTAATGACAGTTGAAGATTTAAGACATTTTAACTGCAACAGACTCAAAAACATATTTTTTAAGAAGATAAAGGTAATATGTTATCTGTGTGATCTGAACATCTGTTATAAATGTGAGAGAAGCTAAAGTCTTGTTGTTTATTTGCTTTTGTACCACTGTTGACATGATTTTCTCCTTTTTGATGTCACTTACAAACCCAATACTCATTAGAGATGTTGTGAGTTGACTGTAGTGACTTTTTCCTGTTTTAGCTGAATTTTGAGCTCTTACAGAAGAAATGTCCTTCTTCTCTAATGACTCTCATTTCTTGCCACTCAGTTTTAACAGAAAGCTGTGATGTCACTGCATAACCTCTATTGACAAATACTTTTTACTGTGTGTGCTTGCCCTTATTGAGGCCAATAATACATAGATTACAGGGTAACAGTAATTAATTGAGAGACAGTAATTAACTGAAAAAAAATATTAGGCTTACAGTAACAGAGACCAGGAAGGGTGCTTTCTTCATTTGCTAATCACAGTACTATATCTGAACCTGCCATAAAGGGGCTCACAGTGCTGCAAAGTGCTCCCTTAGATGTTTCAGGAGCTGCTGTGTGTCCACATGTTCAGGAAAAGCATCTTCAGACCTCTGGGCTGCTATGTAGCTGCTCTGTAAATCACCAATCTACAAACACAGTTGAGCATTTGTTATAGTTAGATATTTGATGCAGTTACATAGACCACAACATAAAGATGCAGTTTCTTTGTTTTTGAAAGAAATAATTACCCTTTCAGAAAGAATTGATAGGTTGAAGTGAGGCTCGTACATGTGAGGTGCCAGTGACGCAGCAGTCTGCAGGAAGGCTTTACTCTGCATATACCACAAGTTGAATAGCATTTACATTGTGAAAGCATTAGAGTTACTGTAGATCATCAGACATCTTCAAACAAAAGCTTAGGGGCTACATTTCATCCTTAGACTACTTTTTGCTGTTCTGATACCTTCTGGCGATTTGACTCAAAAGTATTTTGCACTTAGTTTTTAGAAATGCATCTTCATAAAAGACAATATGGTCTGTTCTGTATTTTGTCTGAGTTTCAACCTGTGACCTTGATAAAAAAAAAAATGTTTGGACCCTCCCTGCTGTAAATAAGGTAACACTGTGTTAAATAAACATACTCTGTATGTCTGATACATTTATTGATTATTTATCCAGTAAATTTATGAATACATGAAATGCAATTTTTCAAAGGATGAAGAGTTTGGAAACTCACTTGTTCAACGCGACCTTTGCGCAGTTCCAACACAGCAAGGTTGTTATAGGCTTCAGCATGGTCATTATTAAACGCAAGGGCAAGTTTAAAACACTGGTAGGCCAATGTGACATCACCTATTCCCTGTAAATATAATAAATAATTATCAAGACAGTTAGTTACTACAAATATTCAACTAAAACTTCCAAGCTAATAAACAGAAGAAAACTGCAAGTGTATTAACAATGATCAGTATTGCAGTGCTGTTTCTAGGGTCTTTAGAGAAATAACTCACAACAGCAACATGTCCAATGTTATACCAGACATCAGCCTGCTCTTCATCACTGGCTACCAGAGACAAAGCCCTTTCAAATGATGACAAGGTCATATCATACTGCTGTGCATAGAAACAGCACAAGCCCAGGTTGTTGTACAGCTGGCAATTATACACTCCCATTTGGAGAAGACGTCTAGAAAAAATAGGAAAAAGATGTAATTAAAAACACAAAAAGTTAAATGGTAAGATAAATGTCACTTTTATTTTTACTAACCTGTAAAATCGCAGAGCAATTTCAGGCTGATCGGTGTAGAAATGATTACTGCCAATACAAGCTATTGCCTCCACATGAGTGTTGTCCTGCTTCAGCACATCTTTATAGTATTCTGTGGCTGATGTTATGTTATTCATCTCCTAACAGAAAAAAGCACCCAAGGTTAAGACAATAGCGTGTTTTGAAATATTGGGCAAAACATGAAGGCATTAAAAACATGACTGTAGAGAAATTGTAATACTTATGACATACCTCATGTATGCGAGCAATTCCTGTTAAAAGAGTGACTTCACCAGGAAAATGGTCCAGGCCTTGCTTGAACAGGTTTAGAGCTGTAATTGGTTGATCCAAACGCTGATATACCTTTGTAGTGGAACAGATTTTGGCTTAAGTTTTTAACATTTTATACAATCGTCAAAGCACTAAAACTAACTGAAACCATACCATTACCTTTGCAAGATAGAGGTAGGTATCTACAACTTCTTGATGATTCAACGCAGATCTAAATTGTTTTTCAGCTTCTCGATATAGACCAAGTCTGAAAAAAATAAGCTTTTAATATCCAAAATATGTACAACCTAACACTGTTCTTATGAAATATTACCTGTAGTAGCACTTTCCCAGCTGAACCTTCCACCACCAGTCTTTGAACTGGGCATGCTCAGTTGCCTGTGCAGCCAAATCTAAGGCCTAAGGGTGAAAAACGTAAACCACTGTTTACATCCTACTCTTGTTAAGCAATAAGTCTTATAGGACTACTTACATTTTTTATGTCATTTTCATGATGAAAGATGTACTCAAACAATGTCTGCATAAAGAAAACTAATTACTTTAACATGCCTAAAATACCATTCAGTTAATTATTGTTATTTTTATTTCCTAAATGCCTTTACCCTTGATAAGTTAGGTTTTTGGGAATACTTGGCCAGGTTAAGTCTTGACAGGTTTATAAATGGCCCATCTGGATTTGTAATCATTGAAGCCTAAAGGATGAGCCAAATTTTAAACAATGCCAACCATTTCAAAAATAGTCTGTGTAAATGTGCATCACTTAACTGTTCCCAGACGAATGAATCGTCCAGAAGAACTAGTGACAGGACGAGCAGTACTTGCTGTGCGTGGGGTCTTGATAGCTTGCTCCATTGTCCCAGGGCGACCTGACTGAGTGCTGGTCTAACAAACCCTGTGATGGGGCGTCCTGACTGTGTCATTGGCCTGCATTTATTTAATTAATTAATTTATTTATTCTTTATGAAAACAATATCAGATTATGCTGATAATGGAGCAGTGTGAGTACCTGACAGCAGGGGTTGGTCCTATACCCTGACTTGTACCAGGAAGTCTCAGTGAAGTGCCAGGGCCTTGGAGAAATACAAAAAAGTTGCTGGAGTCATAATCAGTCAACTTTAGGTCAAACTAACACTTAACTTACGTGCCACTTGGGCAATGTAGTTTTCATCAAGCATCATCTCAGCAATCCCCTCTTCATCAACTTCAACTTCATCTATGTAAACCATCTCTGTTAGAGCTCGAGTTTTCAGACTCCAAGCTGCCTGAGATGGAAACAATCTGTAAATTTACAAATCTACACATGTAGCTTTTCGTGATGAAACAGATGCATTCATTTGGGAAATTAAAAACAAAAAGCATGAACATATTGCTATCATTACCTCTGATATAAACAATGATGAGTCCTTTATACAGCAAAAGATGTTTATTAATAGAAGGCAAATATTGAGGTAAAAAGTAAAAGAACAACAAGGAAATTATAAGTAGCGATAGAAAACAAAATGTAGATAAAGTTGTAAAAAAAACAGTACAGGTACTGTACATAAGTTAACTATATGAATACAATTTAGCACACACGGCTAACCAATATCAAATACATTTTATTCAAACTATTTATTTATTCTATTATTCTAAACTTGTCTAAGCTAAACGATGGGTCTACTAATCAGGATTAGTGCAGGCAGCTACACTACAAACCTGAGCGCAGAGTCGCTAGCATGCTAGGCTAACACGGCTACATACTTACCTGATCGTATGGGCCGTCTTGCAACATTTTTGTGCAAATGTCCGCACACTGCTGGAACTTTCGTCTCCTGCAATAGCTCCATGCTACAAAGAGAGGATCCATCGAAACCTCCATCTCCCAAAGTTGTTTTTGTATTCTTAAAATTCTAAGTACAAGCCAGAGGGTGATGGCGAAAGTACGCTTCCACTGTCACCCAGCAACGATTTTGTGGGCGGTCCCACCGTTGTTGCGCCTCCCTAACTATAATAAAAAGAAATACAATTAAATTAAAGCTGTTGCTTAGACAGCAACAATTAATCAATAAACAATTTAATCAAAATGTTATCATAAACAATAAAGTTAATAGATAGAAAAAATTCTCTACGGCCCACTTTAGGCACGAGGATATTTAAACGTCTGTGATTGGTTGTGGGTATTCCTGTCATTGCTGTAGGCGGGGTGTGAGGAACAACAGCGCAGCTCCATCTTTGTAGGATTTGACAGGAGCTTTGACCTGTGTCGAAGAAGCTCGTAAACCTGCGGCTGAACAAGTGGACTTTCAAAATGAAGAACGCAGCGTAGACGTTTGCTGCTGGTGGTGCCACATAGGAGCTTTTTGCTTCATCAAGCACCGGAGACTGCTGCTGCAAGCCAAACTCCAAAATGTCTAATAATTTCAGCGCGAATAGGAACTAACGGATATGCAACAGAAACGATGGCTCACACGGGCTTAGAATAAATCCGTTTCGGCGAATGACACTTCATAGGCACACCTAGGAGAGACACACGGAAGTGCGCGGACATGGCTGACAGGACTGCTCCCAATTGCCACCTGAGACTAGAGTGGGTGTATGGATACCGGGGACATCAGTGCCGCAACAACCTGTACTACACCGCTGCAAAAGAGATTGTCTATTTTGTGGCCGGTGTGGGAGTCGTGTACAACACCAGGGAGCACAAGCAGAAATTCTTCCTGGGACACAACGACGACATAATCAGGTAGTAGTAGGATATGGCATTAGCGAACTCATCATCACTTCAGCACCAGGGACAGCGACAGAAAAAAGTCCCCTGTACAAAATGACATGGAAGCTCGTGTTGTCGTTGGCTATCGATGTCACTTTATGTAATGTCATAAGTTGTGGTTTTTGCTGCTTGTGGAGTAAAAGAGAGTAGAGCAGGGTCAGTTAGGGAGCGCAAGGAGAGTCCAGCACTCTCACTACTGTCCCAGTCTGCTGCCACTCCTCAGGCTGCAAGAGCATTAACACCATAACCTTGTGAACAGGGTGACTTAATGAGAAAGCGTTGATACTTAGCACTTGGTGCTCTGCAGAGCAAATAACTCAGTAGTTAAAGTGTCTGTTAGGTATGGGCAAAATTGACAAAAATCCATTGAAACATCACTCTACTCTTTGTAAAATACTCTTTGATAATTAAAATTTCAGTAATATATTAAGTGGTCCAGAGAGAGACAGCATTTTCCAACTCTTCAAACGATTTACTGTTACCTAAACTTATTTGAAAAATTACAATGTGAGCGGTGAAGACATTCATGAATTGTAAATTTTGAGAATCATTCTTATAACACAGATCTTTTATACTAAAAGAAGACATTATAGATCATAGACATGCTGACTTTTTTTTTTTTTTTCACAAAGCAAATGTATTATTTGAATCATACCAATTTTACTACAGTCCAGCTTTAAACGGCCTAAAAATGTTTAGGTCTACACTATCATTTATACAGTGTGGCTTTTAGGGCAATTTAAAGAGATTATGGATCTCGAACTTGTGTATCACCTCAGTGCTTTTCGGTCAGATCAGTGAAGCACCTAACTACTGTTGTATCACATGAGTAATCATTCTGCCTCTCTCCCTCTCTTTCTCTCTCTCTGCACATGTGACTTTACAATGAGCAGTGTTCACCGCTCCAGTGCTTGCCTTTACATGCATGTCTGTGACTGAGGGTTGGCCCGGAGATGACTTGCCTTGTGTCGTTAGTCAGCTGGGCCCCTGCTCCATTATTCATCATATACAATGGAGCTAGTAGAACGCAAGGCTGAAGGGTGAAGGGTTCAAACAAGTGGCCACTAATAATCATTACCATTATGTACAGGGTAGATTGATAGTGTATGCGGTTCCCCAATCATTTCAGAAACTACAGTCATTAATAATGGATGCAAGAGATTCAGATTTTTAAAAATATTTAATTTTCAAAAGTTGATCACCATATACAATTGTCAAGTAATGAGTACAACAAATTATTGATTGTATAACATCACTATAATTCTCACATTCACAACCTTTCTTCTTGAATGTTTTACAATTGAAGCACCTGTATCTTAGACACTTGACAGAAATAGCTTTAATATTGTATTAACTCTTACTCAACAATTTTTCCTAAAATATGTTATGGAAGCAATCCATAAAATATTTTGCTCACATAATCAAAAGACAGCTCAACACACACACAAAATGTTACTTACTTCTTTTTAATTTTAGAAGATTGGCTGTAGACTTCTCCATTATAATGATTCAAAATAATAACCATTTGTTATTTGAAACAATTATATTTGCACGACTCTTGTTCTTCTTTAGCTCTTAAGAGTTAAGATGTCCATCTGTATAAAGTCTAAACCTCCTGGACTGACTCAGCTTAAAACTGGCATTTTGTTGCTAACAAAGCAGCTTTCTCAGGGGTCAGGGCTCAGTTGTTGATCGTGACTGCCATCAGATGTGAGACATCTCTCTCACAGTCATAAGGCTATCCATATACCAAACTCTGATTCAAAATGAATCAGTCCAACAGATTTAGATTATTGAAAAATATTGATTGATTTGGCAATTGCTGTACTCGTCCATTTTTATGACCTTGCCCTACAGGCACATTAAACTGGCATGATGTTAGGCAGCTGAGCTGTCTCTTGGCCTTGACCAAGTTTCTGTCTTGCTGGACTTTGGAATATCTTTACATTTTTTAATTAATCAATTCTTTTTTTTTACTCTAAGGCTTCTTTTGTAGAAGACATCAGCTGAATTTTGTCCTGCAGGAAGGTGCAAACTCAAACCATCACCTCTTTTTTGTCGCTGCAGAGTTAATGACATGAATCAGCTTTGCATATTAATCTGAAACTCGACAAACCTAAGTTACAACCGACTGTCTAGCCTGTGAAGCACAGTACCTAGTTCTTGCATTATTTGCTGTACAGTATACAATGTATACAATACAGTTTTCCATTAAATTAGTAGCTCAAATATTTTCTGTCTTTCATACTTAGGAACTCAGTAGTGCCAGGAAGAGGCAATAATTTCTCTTACTAAGCTTAATTTTATCCTGATAATTTGTAGACAAATGCATAGTAAAAGAAAAATATAATTTTACAAATGTTGTACTGTACGTCTCCTGTTCTATTTCGGGTGTTAAGCTGCTGGTCTATGGGCAGGTGTTTTACATGAAGAATGATGGGTGCCTGGATTAAAATGTGGAATCCTACAAAATATCTTTTACTGTATAGACAGGATGCCCTTTTACTTATGTACCTCGAGGCTATAAATGAGCGTGTCGAGGACTAATCATGTATTATATGAAAAAATGTATAATAACCTTATAGACCAACTTAAAATTATCAACCATTCCCAATCCAGGCCAAAAACCGACCACCCCCACTTGGATGATAGCCTGTCTATCTTGTTAATGACCACATGATGTCTGTGTATGAATTTGGTTCTATTTTAGTGTGATACATATATAGGTCATGTATGTCTCCTATAGTTATAAAGCTACCAACCTTTTATTCACAGCTGGATCTTTAAATATAACAGTGTGACATTGTGATACCAATCCCATCTGAACCCATAGTAGAATAAACTGATAAAAGTTGTCAAATCATCTCATAATACATACAGAAAGTTCACTCCCATATCCATGTGCAGTTACTGAATGAAATCATGGCGTTTGTAAGTGTACTGATATTCAGTGGCCTGATATACGGGTGAAAAAAGCTATAAGAATACAAACTATTGATTTGCTATCCCTGATATTGATAAACATTTTTGTGTAATTTCTGCTAACTATCAACAAGGTGAAAAATTATAGATTCACAGCAAACTGCACCTGTGTGGCATTATTTTGTGACAGGGGGGTCGGACTGGGTGGGGGTAAAGGCTTATATTTTAACTGTTTGTGAAAAAAATATTTTTCTGTAAATGCTGTTGTTTGTGATTTCAGTGAGCTCCATCACTACTTACTTACTTAAAAAGTAGGAGATGGGCTTTGTTCAAAGAAAATCACTGAATAAAGAGGACAAATAAGTTGACAAATTGTTAACACATAAAGTTTGCAAATTTCAGTAAACAATATTTGGCAAAAGATGGCTGTGTGAAGCCAATTAACTAAAGAGGATATATTTTAGAAGGAAATTAAACCTAATATAAAAGACAAATAAATTTATGTGTGAGGGATCCATCATCAAAGTTTGTACCTGGGGCCCAGAATTTAGTACTACGCCCCTGCTGATTTCTACAGAAGCTTATTATATAAAGGACTTCAAACAGATAGACACAAACAGTGGAAACAAGTCGAAAAAGCTCCGTTGTCCACTAACTACAAGAGTTTATCACTGTGCGAAAACAAAAGTTATACTGCTAATTGAACATTTGTGAATTGAAATGTGTTCCTACAACCCTTTAAAGTTACATTCAGGTGAGTGAAAAAATGACAAGCAAAAATGCTGTCTCAAGCTTCAGGAGACAGACGTCTGTCATACCGGTTCATACCTGAAGGAAACAGCTGGTTTCGTTGTTTAATTCAAAGAAGTTTCCCCATGTAAACAGATGGATTGGCCTTTTATGCGCAGTAGGCTTGAAAGTGATGTTGACCGAAAATCCCTCTATAGCTTTTAGCATTTTGTGACTAACTAATTAGCCCACAAAAATCACAAGTGAATAATCCAAAGAGTGTCAACTAGTCCTATCGGACATATTAGAAGAGGTCAGAGCCTCGTCAGAAGTCAGACGTACCGCTTACTTGTTTTGCATAGAAACTAATGGGTAGACTGTGCAGACTGTGGACCCTGGGTCTGATACTAAGGCCACATTTCATTACCACCATGTTCTGCTGAACTTGCAGCATTAGTTCATGGCACCAGTGCAGTAACCTGTCACAGGTACAGTTTGCAATAAGAACTGCACAATAAGATAATGTAGACACTGGTTAGTACAGAGAGGGTCTTGATTTGATCTCCATAGACTGGCGTATGAGTCTCAGCTCAGTCTAGACATTTAAAAGTCTTAATCTCGTCTCGGTCTTGACCCGTAGTCGTCTTGGTCTTGTCTCAAACTCAGGACATTGTGGCCTCGGAGTGCAATAACTTGGGTAGAGATATGTATTCTTTGCCTAATAGAGAACCCAATTATTCTTCTTCCTTCTAACATGTTATGAGCTGCTATCTTGTAAAGTCACACAAATTACCCAGGCGGGCGGTGTGCTGATGCAGAGGTGTCAGCTCTAGATGGAAAACAAAAAACAAAAAACGATTGCTTTGTTTTGCTTTGCTATCATCTCTTTTGCACCCAGCATCTCTCAACTTCCATCCCTCTGCCAAACACAGCAGATTTAGCGAGAGGGCAACTTGCATGTGCCCGAACACAACTGTCTGCATCTCAAGTAATGCAATCCTGTTCTATTTTTAGCTGCCACGCTCTGATTATATAATTCATAAAAAAGTAACGCGAGAGATTGGGTCCAGGAGGTTGGTTGGGAAGCAAAACAGAGCGGGTCAAAAGAGGTTAAAGACGTGTTCTGTGTCAGGCTTGTTGTTGCAGTAAGTTTCTATCAGTGAGGAGGTGCCAAGAGTCAGCCTGGATGATTCATGCTGTTGCTCTGGCAGGGAGAGGCACCGGGAGAGACAAGTGAGGTAAAAGTACAGAGAGAGTGTGAGTGCAGGGCGGTGATTTCTGGATGCAAGCCAGGTGTAGAAATTCAGGATTTGAAATGCTTATTCTTGCAGTAACAGATTGTATGAAGTCAGTTTCTTGAGAATAGACCCTTTAAGATGTAATATCCAAAATTTTGTTGATTATGTTATGTCATGTTTTGATGATTAGCTGATATCGAGGTTAGTTCTGGGTTAAACGTGGTCTGGCGGTCCTACAAAACCGAATCACTTTCTATTGGGGTAGTTCTTATGGCAACCCGTGACAACTCAGATTCTGCTCTGGACCAGGGTAAGTTCCCGAATAAGTTAAGGAGACAAGTCATTGGCCAATCAGAGACAAGAATTCAAGAGTTTGTAAAGGAGCAAGAGGGAGAGAGAGCGAAGAGAAATAAGGAAATGCAAAAGTCGTTGTGTATTCTTTTATTCACCTTATTCTGCACCGCCTACTTTTCTTGGCAGAGCACTTCCTGTCTTGCTTTCTGAAGGTAGCTAACTTGTTTGCTTGTCTGTCTTGTGGGGCAATCTCAAACAGATATAACAACAATTACACTAAACAGCAGCTAATGTAAGTACAGCGCCAAGAAAAGTGGACATGGCAGAATAAGGTGATAGCTATCAATGTGATGTGTGTGGATTTATAAAGATAAACTATGAGATCTTACATGCAGACACTGATTAGACTGAAGAATCCAATCATTATGTGTGATGGTTAACAAATGTTTTCAAAGTCAAGAAATACGATCATGCACTGTTTTTAAGCATCACTTTGACTCAGACAAAAGGCACATCTGAACTAAAAACACAGCTCATTCAAACTGAGATGTTCAATCTGTTTATTAATGCTTTAGTCTGTTATATCGATGCATAATGTTCAGTTGAACTCTGCATCGTAACTTCTGTTTGCGTGAACCTGCAGTGTATATATTTTGCATTCACGAGTGTTTCCTCACGTTTGAAGTCTGCAGCTAAGTTGTTCTGATTGGTCAGTTTGTGCTAACCTCGCCCCTTGCTCTGTAAACATGCACAACTTTCTTGAGAAAATCTAGGGTTAAGAGATTGAGTTGTGAACTTGCGTGGTATAGCTGATCCAGAGAGGCTCATGTCTGGTTTAATCTACCTAAGTTATCCACAATAAGTTCAGCAAGTTTGTCGTACAGTGCTCAGATCTAAGGATTTATTTTTAAACCATCAAGCAACAGTTTTGAATTTTAAACCTGTCATTTACTTGTTAAGTGTTACAGGCTAAGTGAAATTGCTTTTTCACATTTGCTAAACTTTTATAGTAATACCATCTCTTCTATTGAAATCACACTGTGTTTTATTTAATTTTTCGCCTCCACTTGTCTTCATTCCGGAATTCAGAAAGTGTTAATTTTCACATTTCTATTAATACTTGTGGAGAATATTGATTAGCACTCTTTTCTTCCAAGTTTTTCAATCTTTAGTGACAATAAAGCTAGAGTTACTTTCAGACAAGCAGACATTTACTTAACTACAGTATGACAAACTCACTTATGGTACAACTCAGCAGTATGTGCTGTCTAATAACAATAGTAATAGAAGTAGTTACTGTGCCAAAGAATAAAGTATGCTAAAAACAAAAAGAAGATGGGTTTTAGGGAACAAAATATATTCACCTAAATACTTTGGTCTGTATTGTGGCTTGACATTAAAAACATGCCTAAAGTTCACTAGCAGTAATATTAGAATTCAACTGACGTAAAGTTGCAAATAACAAAAGAATGAGATTTTTCTTCTAATATGTGCAATATTAATATAATAAAAATATAACAAAAATACACTTAAGTAATTCCAAAATAAGGGTATAAACTTAAATCATATTTGTGGATAATTTAACATTGTATTTCATTCCAAGTAATACATTAATCTCAACTAATATGTTTCAGGAATACACTGGAATATATTTTACTCAAACAGACATACAAATTGATTTATTTTGATATTGCCTATAACATTATCATTTTGGTCAATATTGCCCAGACTATTCTGAAGGAAGGAGCCTTTGCTAACCTATTATTTTAGAAAAAGAGAACGTCTGGAAAGCAGTTATCCCAATGGATTCAAATCTGAAGGGAACTCTAGTTGTGGGATGATGAAATACAGGAATGAGCCAGTGAATCAGTGAGCGCTGCCTGGAACGTGACTGGCAGCTGCTGAGAGGAGGGGCGGGGCCAGTGGGTGCTAGTGACCGGTATAGTGGGACTGAGCCGGAGGTGGGGGTGGGACATCAGGATGGGGGAGGAGGGGAGGGTATTATATAACATGTAGCTGTGTCACAAACATATGTCAGTGATGCCATGAATTATAGAAGGTGATAAAGAGGTGGAATGGGGACAATCGGAAAATATTTTAAATATTTTGTCCAGCACAATCTGTTTTAAACTGTTTTGACAGTTGTAGATTGATCAGATTAATAAAAATCCAAGTCAAAATATGTCAAAAGAAATAAAGTTATGAGTTTTTTCTTGCTTGAAGGTGGTGTTTCCCTCAATTTTCCAAGAAAACAAAATGCAAACCTTTGTCATAGAAGGAAAACAATGCAGCACGAAGACAGCAGCAGACAAGGACAATAGAGTTAATCTCATCTCCACATCACACCACCCTCAGGACAGTTGAAAAGAATAGAAAACGCCTCTCCAACATGACTTTTTCATAGACTGCGAGCAACCCAAAGGCAAACCACTGAGCATGTGTGAGGTAATTGAACCATGTTGCCTCATCAAGCTGTCCCTTTTCCTCCGAAACCACGACAAACTGGATGTGTCTGCCCCAGTGGTTTCCAGTGGTTTGCTCGTTCAGCCTGTGGCACTGCAGCACACACAATCATGTAAAAGACTAATCTGAGGTTGTGTCTATTCTTTCTCTGCGCAGTTTGGCTCTACACCCGGAGCGCGTCCTGGTGGCCACGGACAGGTGGGCAAGGACCGTACATATGTGTGTGGGACTCCTACACGGTGCAGACGGTGTCCATTCTGAAAGACGTACACACGCATGGAATCGCCTGCCTTGCCTTTGACCTGGAGGGACAGGTAAATATCTTCAGACAAAATTGAAAAGTTGGGCATCATATAGTCAGTAAGTGATCCTAGATCTAAGTGAAAAGATTAAAAATTTGCAGTTGCGCTGTATCTGCAACTTTTTTTTTTTTTTTACATAACATCACTGGCCCAAAGTCATGTCTCATCTGCATAATACATTCAGCTGTATATAATGTTCACTGTGAAAATCTGCTGTCTCTTTGCACCATAAACCACAGAAGACAGGGAAAAATTAAATAAATCCCTACAATCTCCATTAGTTTTGAGGCATTGAAGCATAAATCCTCTTTTTGTATTTCCTCTGTAAATGTTTGATTTATGTTGTTCATTCAGAATGTTTGACAAGTTTAAAAGAATTCTCCGCTAAGTTCAGCAACTTTTCTGCGCATGCTCAGTGTCAAGTCTTCCTCTAGTTTGTGATTTTTTGTGTCGGTGTCACACTCTGGTCAGTTACAGGCATTACACCAGCTTCAGGCTGGTTTACTGATTCATGGAGATGCTCACAAATCCTAAGACAGCACCATGTTTATGCAATTAGTTTTCAAAAATTGTTTTGTCTTCGTGTGGGCAAAGCCTAAAGCAATTCTTTTACATTAGAGGAGTTTTGGCCCATTTTAATACATGGCTGCTAGGCAACTCTATAGCGTGATGTCATCATTTATGAAAGAAATACATTTTTAATTCTTAAAGATGGCTTAGTTGCGGTGAAATTTGCAAATGTTTAGTAAAATCTAAATTATAATGATCTTAACTTTGTTTTAGTGAAATGAATAGTTCAACCTATAGGCACTTTAAGTTCGGATAAATCCAAAAAGTATAATTGTCACACAGATATCAAACAGTGCTGTCTGAGTTTCCTAATTTATAAGTGAAGCAAGAATTTACATCTGTCCACCTTATTCTTGCTCTCACAAATACTTTGGTACATGTTTAATAACCACATGTATGATGTAAGCATCTTTTTTTCTGAGTGAAACTGGAATGGACCACCCAGACACAGCCAATTAGAGCACTTCTATCTGCTATTTATATCAAATAAAGATACTTAATTATTTGATTCAGACAGTACACAGTGGTCTGATTTTGTCCCAAAAGCTAGGTTTAAATTAATATACCCCAGCTTTAATTCAAGTAATTGAACAAATTCTGTTTTTTTTTTTTTTTTTTTTGTTTTAGACCTAAAAACTTAGCCTCAAAATGAAACAGTGGTAAAAGAAACACAATCCTAACAGAAGTCTTCCAGGCTCCACACAGACAGACTGATGTTTGGAGCTCCAAGTCCTGACTGACATGTGATTACTCCTGCGGCACTGCACCAACAGCTGGCATTAGCAGGAGGCCTTCACCGTTTATTACTATTGCCTCACTGGCTCTGACAGCACCAGGTGTAAAATAGAAAATTACAAAGCAGACATCCATTCAGTTTAGGAAGCATGGGCGCTCTAAAGTGGCTTAATATTTACAACACTAGTTGATAGTGTCTTCCCAAAGCAGCTCCCCGCAGACCCACCATCTTAATGTTTACACTCTACATCTCCAGCTTAATGTAGTTTAGTCCATAAAAATCAATATCTGCTCCAGCACATCCAGGTTTTATCTTGGCTCGTCTCTCCCCGGCTCTCAGAGGACTGTTATAGCTTGTGCATTTTGTGAGCGCAGACAGGAGATGACCCATGTGCTGGACCGGAGAGGCCTGGGGATCTAGATGGAAAGTGACAGTGTTAAAAGCAGAAGGAGCCGCACCACTTCTCAGTTTAGCACCATCGCTCAATGGAAAAAGTCACAGCCAGACTTGGTTCATATAAAATGATGTTTATTACATATATGTTTTTTTGTTCTTTCAATGGTTTCCTCATCCAAAACCCAGAAGTGGTGTTTTGTTAGTTGAGTTCTTCTCTCAATCTGAAAACAGTTCATTCCACCTTGGGAAGTACTTGTCTGTGTTTTTAAAATCCACATACTTAGATTCGCTATATTGTTTCCAAGCTTTTTCCTCGAAGCCCCCCTGATTGAATGTGAGACTTGTTGAGCCTCCCTTTTTAAAACATACAAATATGTATAGCTAGGGCTGGGCGATAATGACAAAAATAAATACATTGATAACTTTTTCTCATATTCCGATAACGATATTTCTACAATATTCTGTCAGACCAGTTTAAACATGTTAAAATCTGTCTTTGAATTAGATGGAAAACGACAATCTTAACAATGTCAATAAGTTTAAAATGGATTGAATGGAATATGTTTGTTGTGATTTGAGCACTGAACAGGTTTTGACTTTTATAATAAGAGATTCAATAGGTTCAAGTCCATAAAAATCCACTCAGAACATGTAAAGTACTAATCATTCCAGGCACATCTTCGCTTACTATTGATTTCTAACATTTTTTTTTTCATGTTTATTTATCAGACAAATATTTTTCAAATAATTACAAAAATGATTCTCTCATTATGCCCTCTACTTCCTGTAACTTAATTACTTAATGTACAAATTGTATTCAGTTTTAGTAAACTAGCTTTTTTGTAAACAAACCTAAAAGTCTTAACACATCACTGTGTGCTCTGTGACAGGGTTGGTTGGACGTCTTTGTCCCTACGTAGACTGAAACATTGGCGCCTTTTTATTTATAAAGCCATGTTAGGTTTAATTTATAAGTTTGTTTTACTTTTGTGCAATCTTGTGTTTGTTTGTGAACTATATGTTTATTTTAATGTTTTGCTGCCTCTTGCCAGGACACAGAGATTTGTTATCTCAATGAGGCTCTCCTGGTTAAATAAAGGTGAAATAAATAAAAATGTCTTTACTGCACTATACTCAACTTTCAATTTTTCCATATCTTAAAAACAACATTCACAGTATTATCTAAAATTCGATACATTGTCCACCTCTGTGTATAGCTATATATAGTTACAGTCTAATTTACAGGTAGACAAACAAACAATCCTTCCATCCATCAAAACGTTATATTAGGTCAAATCTGAAATATCTCTCAAATGCCTCACCTTAAGTCTCCAAATGTTAATCAAACAATTTATTAACATAACCTAGTTTACATATGCAGGCAGAACTCTCTCATTTTTCTGCTCCACTGCTTTGCCTTCTCACTCCCTCAGCAAAAGCACTCAAATCTGCTCAGTAGAAGTGCCAGGGCTGGACAACTGTTCTGTTCATCTCTCATATTAGGCATTTTCACTGTGGCCTCCCCCTGCTCCTACCAAGGTATAGCTCCTATAATATCAGTGCAGCAGAGCGATAGTGGTTCAGATTGTTTGTCATGTTGTGTATGTTGCTAATGGTTGCTCTCTTCGCAGTGTTTGGTGTCTGTGGGCCTGGATTCGAAAAACACAATCTGCGTGTGGGACTGGAGGAGAGGGAGGGTACTGGCAGCTGCCCCTGGTCACACAGACAGGGTAAACCATCTCCTTCTTTTCACTGTCGCTGTCACAAGCTTACGATCGACCAGCTCTAAACGCAGGAATGGCGCTCGGGCCCAGGGGGACGTAAGCGAGTTAGGCCTGATTGATCGTGAGCCGCCCTGAGTCAGGCTGAAAGGGTGCTCGGTTAATGAAAGAGAGTTTTTCTAAAAGGATGAAATACGTGTCGGTTGGTGGTTCAGCCCACACTTTACAGCACAGACGGTGCAAATAGTTCTGGTCTTCCACAGTGAGGCATTGGCTCTGAATCAAAAACGCTGAAAGAAACAGGCTAAGGCATCAGTATTAATATCTGCCTTTTAGTCCACCTGTAATGCAACACACTTTACTTAACATTGTTCCATTATAAACACTGGTAATATTTACAGATTCACATACATTTGATCATTATCTGATTTCTAGAGATATCAGATTATTGAAATGCAGCTGATGTAAGAAAGCAGGTTTCTTGTATTGACTTGAAAGAAAAGAGAAAAACAGGCAAGCTAATGTGATAAAAACAAAAATGTGTTTTTTCTCTTCAAAATACAATAGCTATTCTAAAACTCTACTCACAGTCCATCAGGATGATCAGATGATAATGATAATGATCACATGTCAACATTAGATCGAATTATGGGATTTTTGATTATTCTGCGTAAATAAAAAGATAAAACAGACTAAATCAACATCATGAAAATCTATTTACAAATTGAATAGGCCCTTTTCACACTGTGGCTAGGCTAGTTCCGCTTTGTGTATTACCTGTGGATTGTTCATCTTGTTTCATTCATTCCTTATGGGGAATTGCCAAGATGCGCTAAAATTAATCAAAAATTAAAAATCACAAAGCAGAGAGCGGATTTCAACTAGATCATCACTGGGCAGCAAGTTCATGTGTTTTAAAAAAGTGAGCATTTTTGGCGCAATGCTAGCAAATACATTTATTTAAAGTAAACACCTTCATAGAAAACACATTAGATGCTAGGCCAATTGTTTTTGTAAAAAGCTAGTTCCATTTGTAGAGTTATTTTAACATTAATACTTACATTATATATTAGCTTTGACTCAAAGCTAATGCTAACCAATAATGCTAGCCTTTGAGCCAAACTTGTCCGCTTTGCTAATTAAATATTTTGCTAACTCTCCATAGGGAATGAATTGGACAAGAACTAACTATCCACAGATATTTTCAGACCAGAACTAGCCAAGCCGCAGCATGAAAAAGGCCTCTACTGTAGCTAATGACCAAAATTAGGCAACGCAATTGGTAGTGCCAGCTGTTTGATAGATTGATCTTTCCATCTTAAGGTGCTTAGTATGCGCATTCACCTGGCATAACATAATGCTTGTTTTCTCTCTCTTCGTAGATATTTGATATATCGTGGGATTTGTACCAACCAAGCAAACTAGTAAGCTGTGGTGTGAAACATATAAAGGTAAGTCTGCATCCTGGTCACATAGCTTGCAGGTAGAAAAAAAGCACAACTGAAGTGCAAATTCAAATGTAGATCTGGCGGTGTGTCCTTTCTTTTCCAGTTTTTTATCACCTATCAGCCCTCAAGAGCTATGCTAATTTTATGCTTATAACTTACTTAACATACAGAAATAGGACATGGCATTACTCATGGGCTTCTGCTTTGTGATATTTCCATTCAACTTAGCCAGTTTCTGTGCTGGATTCTAAAGCTCATCTTTTACACAAGCCTTTAGCGCTGATACATTCTTTGGTTTATGATTATGTTGCCATGTTTGTGCCGCTGCTCCATTTTCCAAACACGGAGGGAGCCAGACGCCAAGCATCAAAATTCTTTTTTTTGCATTTTTAGAAACAAGCAGCGTGTAATTTGGCTACAAATCTTGCTTGTGTTCATAGTTTAAAACTTTTATAATGTGAAACGTCTAACTAAATTGCTGTTCATAAACAACTTTTATGCAATGAGGAACTCAAGGATGTTGCATGATTACATTTCAAATAAATTGAAAGAGGCCATACTTTCTGTGCAACCAAAATCTCTTTATATATTCACTAAACTTAACTAGATTTAGTGGGTTTAAACATTTGTTTAGTGTTGACAGCTTATTTTACAACTTTTATTCGTAAAACCCTACCTTATGACTTCCACTGTCTTTCTTGAGACCCAAGTCATTGTCCCATATAATCCCCACCACCCCAGCATTGCCCTGTAGACCATGTGACATCTGCTCCCCAGCCCAGTGTGCGCTCAGCGATTATAGCACTGAGAGCATGGTGCAGATTTAGCCCCAGTAATCCACTCACTGTGTCAGGCTGAGGCAAACACAACCTCTGACTGAGACAAGGGCCAGCGCGCTCTCTCACACGCAGCCCCTCTAGTGTTACACACAGGGCCAATTGCCCTTTGATCACCATGACTCTATGTGCTCTGTTAGTTCCAAAGAAATCAACTGTGTTTTAAAACTGCAACTGCACGACTAAGAGGTAGCATTTGTTACATGGATAAATCATAATGTCTTTGCAATGTCGGGAGGAATAATGCATATAATAGTTTTGCAATGTGTTTAGTATAAAGTAAAAATGCAACGCAAGAATAAACCTTAATGTTTGTTGCACTCTTTTTATTATTTAAGGGAAAATATTGTACATGCACTAACCCCAAGAGTATGCTGTTTGCTATGTTGCACTGATCCAGTTCTAGGATCATACTGTATATCAGCGCCGATCCATGACATTTTGCTGGAATACTAGTATTTACTGGCTGATGTTTCTGCAGAACATCTCACAATGATTAAAATTGTATGGACATAAGATAAGATATCCTTTATTTGTCCCACAGTGGGTAAATTCCAGTGTTGCAACGCACAGTTTTAGAAGAGCAGGGAAAATAGAAACACGCAATCAAACTAGATAACTTAAAATTTATAATAGTCTAAAAATGTCTTACTTACAATAAGTGTCTGTTATGGATGAGCAAAGTGAAGAATATGACAGGATAAATAGATAAAGTGGCATCAGAAAAGAGTATTATGTATAATATGACTATAAATATATGAACAACTGCAGCACATGAACAGAATAAGTAACAGTGAATAAATATGAGGTAAAAAGTCTTCAGTATGACTATGTTTATGTAAAGAGCAGCATTCGATCAGGACCACTTTGCATCAAACAGGATTTTGTGTGTTATGCAACAAAATATCATAAAGCTGTTAAGTTGTTATTTGCACAATAATTATTATAGTTACAGTTATATAACAGTAACATCAATTTTCTCTCATCTTAGCTGAGTTTTTAGAAAATAGAAGCTATTTTCAGTCCCTACGCTGGTAGGTACAGCCACAGTATCGAAATCAATATCGGAATTGAAAAGCTGCATCAGTGCATGCATCCATGTTTGAATTAGAGTAAATGTAAAATCTATATTGTAACATATATTGCAAAACGCTTCAGCTACATACTATGCATAACGTGTCTCTTGTGTGAGCTGGGCACTTTTCAGTTGCAGGGTGAACATTCATCTCAGAGTATGGTCCCCAGTGTCACAGGTTGTATGCTGTTTGTATGGTGCCGTGTACTGCAGGGTTAGGGTTACTGTAGGTGTACAATGACATAACAGCATACATAGGGCGCTCTCAACACCAAAAACGTGGTAATTGATCGAGTTGTCCGATCCGCTGGCTCACAAGTCGGTGGTTCTTTCGCAGCTTCCACAGGTGAAAACTGCTTTTTTGTCCTTGGGCAAGACACCTCATCCCCCCTGCCCACAGTGTCTACATATGCTAGTGTGTGTGAATGGGGGAGTAGTTTGAGTGCCTTGCAGGAAACATTATAAATGTAACATTGTATGTAACCACCTCTTACATATCTACAGTTTTGTCCATAAAAATCATTGTGAAAACATTTAAATAACTTACTATGCTGTTGCATTCTACCCAACACATTCATCCATTTGCTCAAGCTAATTAACCATACAATCAGTTTGTTACAGAGCAGCATGGTGCTGCGAGAGCTCAAGTGTCCACTATCATTATTGTACTAATCGAGGGGTAATTAATTTAATCTCACACATCTGTTAAGACTGTGACTGCAATTAAGAGCTTGCTTAAAGCAAATGCATGAAAGAATGCTCTTAGCTTTATGCATTCTAGTCATACTGGTGAAGGGTCTGTGCTTTCATTTTGTATTACTCTTGAATAAGCTTAAATGTAAAAATCAGTTCATCATTTAATGCCATCATAGGACTAGTGGGGACATGACCCCTCGTAAGTGCAGCACTCAGCATTTAGGCCTAAGGTTTCATGTGGTGTGGGAGGAATGGCTATGGTTTAGATAGAAAAGGTGAGGTTGGAGCCAGTTCATCCACCAGTGACTTGAGCTGTGTGAATTAATTAAGATTTAAAGTGGTTTCATTCTGAGAGGTAACTTAGCTAATGACGTCTCGCTAATCCTAAGAGGAGCTCAGACCCTCATTTAAAGTCCGGTCCCGTGAGGGAATTTGCTGATATGAACTGCATTTATCATCTCGTATATGTTCTTTTACGCCCTGTTGCCTTCCTTTCAAGGTCTTATCGTTAAACCTACTCACATTCGCTCTTCTCTTTGTAATTCAGCAGCCCCAGGATTACCCAGGGTGCTCGTGTCTCGCAGCCTTATCAGTTGCAGGCAGGGAGAGCTGTGCAGTCAGGCTGTATGTATCCATCTATCCTCAACTTACTCCCAGCAGGCTGGCCCTCAGTGTATTCACCCATTCTAAACTAAAGACAGTAGTAAAGTAGTTTTGACCTCTGCTTTTTTTAGCTACGATCAAAGTTAAAATGGTATACCCAGTCAGGATGAATTCATTTTTATTCAAGCTAAAGAATAATATTTCTTAAATTATTGGGACTTACATTATTGGATAAACAACCTTTGGAAACCAGACTGACTTTAGCATTATCAAAATTTGCACTCAAATTGTGACTGTGGCTATCACACACTCGTTCAGTCACCCTAGTGCCCCAGACACTTCCCATTGATATATTAAACCAAAATTTTCCAAGTCATGCTAAACAGAGATGAAATATTGGCCTTGCAGTTCATATTTCACCCCAGAAGCACATTCCAGTTACAGTTATTAATGTGACTGTAAGAGGTGACAATTCATCAAGATACATATTTTTTTCTCTGTGAAAAGAAAGCAGCATTTATAGCTATTTATAGGTATTAGCCATTTGTTTTGACCATATACACATTTTTTTCAGAATGTTCTGATTTGTCTGTACTTTAATGCTCAAAGTTGTCTGGGGTTTTTTTTTTTTAAACTTTGATATTTTTCCAATATAACATTTCTTGTGATTTACCATTCTAAACATAGAATTTTGGATATAAAAGATAGATAGCTTTGAATAGAAACAAGTAAACCAGTTAAAATGACCATTGGAAATGAACCCTTTAATCAAAATTGATATAAACTTGGCTTTATTTTTGGAATTTTAATGTGATACCAGAGCAAAAAGTGATAGGGGTCCTTGGAAGATTTTTGAGCCGATAAGGGGTCTCTGGATTGAAAAAGTTTGAGTACCCCTGGTCTAAAACATGCTTGATAATTATCACAGTGGATCACATCAGACAACATTACATCTATAATTCTTATGTATATGACATTGCATGTGCTATCCTGATTGAAGAATGTTTATTAAAGATAAGTAACCAGGTCTATATCCCAACCATTACTCTTTGATTTGATTTTAGAAGTATTTATTCCTATTAGAAAAAAAAAAAAAATGACATTGAACCTTTAAACGTTCTTAAGGCTAATCAACCATGTAGTGAGTATTGAACATAAGACCTTCAATTTATATATATATACATATATAAATCAGCCTCTTAATTCACTAAACACAAGATTTACATGTGTTGTCAGATAGCGCACAGCTGGTTAGCTGCAACGTGCCTTTAACTTTTAATACAGTATTTTAATATTTGAAATCCAAAGAAAATTTATCAAGTAGCTAGAACATGAAGGCAACAGGTCCGTGGTGTGGTGATCGTGCACTGATGATGGCTACAACATATCCCTGGATTACATCCACATCTCAGCAGAAAATGAGTAAACAAAAGAATCAAAGAAGATAAAGCGGATGAGAAGAGGTGAAAATATATAAATCAGCCTTAAACTCGCAAACAAGATTTTACATGTGTTGTTCAATAGCCACAGCTGGTTAGCTTGCAACGTGTATTTAAACTTTTAATACAGTATTTGAAATATTTGAAATCCCAAAGAAAATTTATATCAGAACCTTTGATATCAGATGCTGCTCTGTACATAAACATAGTCATATGTTGTGCTTATTGTAATACTCAAAGCAATTTGCCTGTTTTACTGTATACTGTCCATATGCTGCACTGCTTTAATCTTAGTCTTATAGAATAATATAATATACACTTACCTACCTATTTCTTCTGACATATACAGCACAGTGCTCAGCCATAATAGCAGATTATTGTACATAAGAAGTTTTGTTTTTGTAATCCTATGCTTTTTGCTCCACCTTAGCGGTGTGTTTGGTTTGAACCTTTTTTTTTTATAAAGCTATTATTTTATTTCCCTTGCATGTTTTTATTCTTTCACTGTTCTTGAACTGTGCAGTACTTCCAACACTTGTATTTTCTCATTGTATTACAAAAAAGGCTAATTCTATAAACACATAATTTGTTCATAACAAAAGTTTATATTTTATATATCAAAATATTTTTTTTAATTAAAACAATGCATAGCCCTAGCTGGGAAACACTATTTGAGACTGCATAACAATTGGGATATGTATTTTTATATATTACCATTAAAATATATTTAATGTAACCACAGAGGTGAGTCCTTAAGCCAAACATTTAAAGATGGTTTCAACTGATAGTTTTAAACCTCGCTACTACATGCAGGCCTGATGACAGTGTATGTCTGAGCCCTTGATCTCTATCTGTGATAATCAAACCGCTCCGTTAACACGCAGCTCTATCAAACGCTCAGGTAAGTGTTACTGAGGCGTATCTGGCTTCCACTCTCAACCAGCTTATTTAATAATTCCCACACTATCACCTCACCAAAATCACCAAGTATCCATTTTTGATTTTAAGCTTATTAGCAGCCCTTGAACCTTTTTCTATCATCCACTAAAAGTATTTTTCATTTCTTTCTAGCTCTAGTGAAATCTTTGAATCCTTTTTGGTGCTCGAGCAAGGCTGTTTTATGCCTGCGATCTCATCTCCATGCAGACAGAGCGTCTTTCAGCCTGTTTGATGGGTTTAGCCCCAGACGAGATCGTGCCTGTGCATCCCAATGACCTTGTCCATAAATAATGAGTGTGTATGTGTGGGCGCATGCTGATCAGGTGGTTACAGCTCTGACCCCCATCAAGTTCCCCAAACACACGATAAGGATGAGGGAATTTGTCCTTCACTGAAGCTATACTCAAATGACAAATGTACTGTGTATGTGTCATACTATAAAAGATAAGTTCTATTAGTCTTTACAATTGGGCTTTTTGGAGAATAGGATTATGCTGAGGATTATTAGCTGACATGACTGTGAACTCGTCTCTGTTTGTGTTTCCAGTTTTGGAGCTTATGCGGTAATGCGCTCACACCCAAACGCGGCGTCTTTGGCAAAACGGGAGATCTCCAAACCATTTTGTGTCTGGCTTGTGCAAAGGATGAGATCACATACTCTGGTGCCTTGAATGGGGACATCTACGTGTGGAAAGGGATCAATCTAATGAGGACGGTACAGGGAGCACATGGGGTAAGTAGTGGGCTTGGCTATCATTGATTCCACAGACCTTTTCTCATAAACCCAGAGTAGATGTTACTCGGAGTCCCAAAATGTATCTGTGCCCACCCGGAGTTCAGACAGGCTTCATTTGATTCTGTTGTGCAGTAGAAAAGGATCAGCCTTTTGCAACACAGGATTAAATGATATCTATGAGATCAACAGCTGGGTGAAGGGCTGACATGGGGGAGGGGATAATATGGACAGTGCATTCTCATGACTGCTTTTTGTGCAAACATACTAAGAGAGGCACTTTATTTGCAAATTTTTATAGAATGTTTAGATCCCTATTGAAGAATGACTGGTAACAATATTATAATAATACAACATGATCACAAATGGCCATAGTTTAAAAGGCTTTGCCATTGTTTTAAGATTAGCGTTTTGAAATGTTGCACGCTTTGTTTATACACAATTCCTGAAGTTAAGATAATCTTTATTAGAAGCAGTGACCACTTTGCATCTAACAGGATACTGTGAGTTATGTAACAAAATATCATAATATTAGTAATAATGCATTGATATGTAGCTCTGTTCAAGACGCGGCCCAAAGACGCTTCACATTATGCATGGTATTCTTGATTACATTACATTACATTACAACCTAAAGCTGCATGTCAACCTAATTTAAATGACACTAGCTCTATTAAAATGTACTGGCTTTTTAAAAATGTTGAGTTAGTGTTTTGAAACTCAGAAATAAATAATACATACAATCTAACCTCATTTACTTTTACTATTGGACCATTGCCCACAGCAGCTATCTAAATGTTAGCCCAACGGCTGGCTGAGTAGCTGTACAAGTCATGTGTTTTGGAGCTCGAGCTGGTTATGTAGTTGCTGCTCATTTATAGCACAGATCTTTAGTGACAGTTTGTCATTTCCTCCAGTCAGGGATTTTCAGCATGAATGCCTGTGAAGAGGGCTTTGCCACCGGGGGCAGAGACGGATGTGTCCGGCTATGGGATCTCAACTTCAAACCAATTACTGTCATTGATCTCAGGGAAACAGACCAAGGGTATAAAGGTAATTTCAAAACAACCACTATTTCATTTTAGACAGCAACTAAAGCCAAGCTGTTTCTGCATCAAACACATTTTGCACATCCTGTATTATATGTATTTAATTTTCTTTTATAACTAACTTGTATCTGTTAAGAAAACATTTTTCTATCAAATTAATGCCTTTCATGTTTACGTTCTTAGGGTTGTCCGTGCGTAGTGTATGTTGGCGAGGGGACCACATTCTTGTTGGCACCCAGGACAGTGAGATTTTTGAAATAGTGGTCCATGATCGCAACAAGCCCTTCCTAATCATGCAGGGTCACTGTGAGGGCGAACTGTGGGCATTGGCCGTACACCCCACCAAACCCTTAGCAATGACAGGAAGTGACGATCGCTCTGTCAGGTAAGGCTTAAGTACAAGCAGACTACGTGATGTTGTCTGTTGGTTGTTTAAATAGTTTATATGGCTTGTGTATGCCACAACTATGCAGTGTACTTGCTGTTCTTGTTCGGGTCTCTCTTCCTAAAATTTCTATGAGATTTTCTTGGTTAAACAACGGTTGGATTAAAAATGTGTTGGCAACACTCAAAGCAATAGGACATTTACAAGACAAATACTGTTACTTGATTATTTAACATATATACTACTATGTCAGGTCAAGTTTCTTTCCGCTGACAGATCCTAAGATGCTTTGTTGCTTCAATCACTCTGTGTCAACAATGACGTGTGAGGCTTTTTTGATATTCATTGTGGGACAACATACCAAGACTTACCAAGACAATTAAACTAGCATTTAATTGCTGTTAATTTATTGCTGTTAAGTGTATGTTAATTGATTGCATTGCATTGGTTTAATACCTGGACACTTTAAACTACTTTAAGCTAGGGCTGGAACAATGTATCATTTCATATTGCATCGTAGCACATGCATCTCAATACTTCAATGTATGAATAAAAGGCAGTTAAAGAATATTTGAATGTACTTTTAGGTTCTGTTACATATACATATGTCACAGTCAAAGTTTCCATTCACATTAGATTGTGTCAACACCAAACCTTTCATAATCAATCAGCACCAAAGTGGATCTATAGAAATAGGAAGACATTTTGTAATACCAATAATCATTCATTTGATTGAAAATGTAAATACATGAACTAATTCTGCAGCACTGTAGTCCTAATAATATTGAACCATAAACCTACTGATTTTATAATAGATTTTTTCAAACGTTATTGTAAAAATATGCATCGTGACCTCTTGTATGATGATATCTTCCCAGCCATACTATAAGCATTTACAGAAAATAAAAATATAAACTTTAGTAAATCAGAGTAGAACTATGCTGCATTATGTTGATGTGGTGATTATTTATGTTGCAAAATCAAAAACTAAGCAGTATGTTGTGTGTGTGTGTGGTATTGGTCAAAACCTATTTTTACCTCTTTGTGCAACCAGAATATGGAGCCTGATTGACCACGCGCTAATAGCCCGCTGCAACATGGAGGAGCCCATCCGCTGTGCAGCTGTGAGCACTGACGGCATCCATTTGGCACTGGGAATGAAAGATGGCTCCTTCACCGTCCTCCGAGTCAGGTGGGTGTACAAAGGCCAAATTGAGAAATTTCTGACACCGTGTGAATGACAGACAATGACAAAGTGCCCAATTATTTTCTCAGCCCCACCACGAATGCTTTAAATTGAAGCCAAATCTGTCTTTTCCCCGCAGAGATATGACAGAAGTGGTCCACATCAAGGACAGGAAAGAAGCAATTCACGAGCTCAAATACTCCCCTGATGGGACACATTTGGCTGTAGGCTCGAATGATAACTCGGTGGACATCTATGGCGTAGTGCAACGATATAAGAAAGTGGGCGAGTGCATTGGTTCCAGCAGCTTTATAACGCATATGGACTGGTCAACGGACAGCAAGTACTTACAGACGAATGACGGCAGTGGGAGACGGCTTTTCTACAGGATGCCAAGTAAAAAACAAAACAAAAAGAAAAATATTTGAAATCGTTTGAGGATGTGAATTCTGAGTAAATGTGTTTTCTGTTGAGGTGGGAAGGAGGTGAGCAACAGAGAGGAGTTGAAGCTGGTGCAGTGGGCGTCGTGGACGTGTGTGCTGGGGCCTGAGGTCAATGGAATATGGCCGAAGTATTCAGATATTAATGACATAAACTCCGTAGATGCCAACTTCAACAATCAAATCTTAGTAACGGCAGATGATTATGGGCTGGTCAAACTTTTACGATATCCTTGTATCAAAAAAGGTACTTAGAGCTTTTTTTTCCTCGTGACTTAAAAATGTGAAATGTTACTAATATATGTTTTTCTTCAGGTGCAAAATGTAAAAAATATTTAGGTCATTCAGCGCACATAACCAATGCAAGATGGTCACACGATTATCAGTGGGTCATAACAATTGGTGGTGCGGATCATTCTGTGTTCCAGTGGAAGTTTATTCCTGAACGAAAAACAAAAGAAGCTCTGCATATAGCACCGCAAGGTATTTTTTAAAGCATTTCCATAATTCCCAATTTTTTTAAGCTTGTTTTGTGATTACTGCAGTAATTTACATACAAATAACAAAACATGAGAGACATTGGTTCCATATTCTTTCTTTCTTTCTTTCTTTCTTTCCTTTATACCATTCTGTACCATTTCTTTAAAAGACTGCAAAGGACCCGCCATTACTTTAATTAAACCAAAATCATATAAAAATGTATAAAGCTTTTGGAACCGTAATTGCATTGTCATCCTTAAGTCATATTTGTCACTAGGACAGAGTGCAGCTGTGCTTTCTGAAATGAAAGCCAGCTATAAATGCCTTTCCTTTTCATTTCTCTAATGGAGGTTGTGAGGAGTCACCCTTGGCTGCCAGCTCCACTCATTGCCTCTTCTTGGCAGAGTCTCCGTTTGCTGGTTCAGCATTTCTATACATTTGTTTTGAACAGTGTCACTGAAAACACAGCTGGTTGATAAATAGGAGGTGTCAGTTAGGAATCACATGACTGACCATGGTCATATCCCTATCTAACAAGAGACAAACAGATTATTCCTTGATTATTCCTCGTAGGTGTGCAGTGGTTATTGTGTGATTCAAAACAACAAGAAACTGTGGTACCAATAATGTATGATGTGCTCTTGCATTTGCAGAAACCTTGGCTGACTCCAATAGTGAGGAGTCTGATTCAGATCAGTCTGACGTTCCAGAGATGGACTCAGAAATCGAACAGGAAACCCAGCTCACATATCGGAGACAGGTTTGTAAAATACAGCAAGGTAATTTATATTTGACCTTGTTGATAAACCTACCAAATCGTTGCATTTCCTGAATCATATTCTCTTTTGATGTCCTTATTAGCAGAGCACAGCAATTAAGTGCAGAGAATACAGCAGTGAATGAATAGTATCACTTCAGTTAGGCCTGTAGAGAGAGGCCATAAAATTGAACTGAACATGAGACAAATGAGAATGAAATAAAAACTTAAATATTTGAAATGTAAAAATCATATTCTACTTTAACCCACAACCACTGTTAAAATGATAATAATCTCTTTGTGTCTTGGCTTTTCCTGCAACCACAAAAGCAAACAATGTGATGTACTCACAGGTTTATAAAGAAGATCTACCTCAGCTCAAAGAGCAATCCAAAGAGAAGCAACGCGCACTGCCAATGAAAAAACGAGAGAGGGCACCCGGCAGCGGAGTGAAGCTACACTTCATACATGGGTAGGCTGACTTTATGTAGTCCGACAAAGAAAACAGTTTGTAATGAGTTATTTGGTGAGCTTTAAAAGAAGTACTGAATCTTTCTGCATTTTGTGATGTGTTGAAGTTACAGAGGCTATGACTGTCGGAGTAACCTGTTCTATACCCAAACCGGAGAGATAGTTTACCACGTAGCTGCTGTCGGCGTGGTGTACAACCGTCAGCAGAACACCCAGCGTTTTTACATGGGCCACAATGATGACATCCTCTGCCTGGCTATCCACCCCCTGAAAGACTTTGTAGCCACAGGACAGGTAGAATTAGCTTTTAAGTTTGATTTGTGTTTTGTTTCTTTGCATATTAATAAATAAAATGTCATTATATGTCCTCAGGTTGGCAGAGATTCTTCAATTCACATTTGGGACACAGAAACATTGAAAGCTCTGTCGGTGCTAAAGGGGTTTCACCAAATTGGAGTCTGTGCCTTGGACTTTTCAGGTATACACCTTCATTTATTTTTTATTAATTTCATTTTTTGTCACCTAAGAAGGCATTTATATAAATGTGCATGACTGAGGAAACAGTATATCAACCAAAGACATTTTCCACACTTATATCAAACCTTTTCGCTCATAAAACAAGCAGAAACACTAGACATCCAATTTACCTGAAATCCCGCTGCCAGTTGCCTTACACTAGTCTGACAATATCATGTAGGAGCTCTTCTCTCTAATTGGTCTCAGACAGAGGAGAGTAAAAATCTGTCAGTGATTCACCTTTGTACATCAAAAACAATGGGTGGCTTTTGCGGTTTTGGAAAAAAAAGAGCCTAGTAGTAACACAGAAACTGATCTTTTTTTGTTTTTTATTTTCCCTAGCGGATGGCAAGAGGTTGGCTTCAGTGGGGCTGGATGACAATCACACTATTGTGCTGTGGGACTGGAGGAAGGGGGAAAAGCTCTCGGCCATGAGGTTAGTATATACATATGGAAAGGGTCAATGCTGCTAGATTTAGATGTAGGTGTGTATGCTTTTACTATGCTGCCTGCTGTTCAATTAATGTTACTGGAAAATCTCTTCACAGAGCTACTGTAAAGAGACAATAGAGGGCAATGAAATGAAATAAAAAATCCTTGTTGCTGTTATCATATTCATGGTCTATTCCTGCATAAATGAAATGTTCAGTTAAAATCAAGGGCACACAAGCTTAACTCACACAGCATGTTGTATATTTTATGCAATAGGATTGTATTACCCACATGGCACTATGAATTGCTGTTGTTGTTTTCAAAGTAAGGAGTATTTACTATCTGGGATAAGTAGGTCTCAAAATATCCTTTTAGTTACTTAGTAGTACTATGGATTACTGTTTTCTGTTATTCTTAAAGGGATAGTAGCTGACAGGCACACTGAAATCTTAAATGTTGTACTTCTAAAAATATATTTAAACACCTTATCTCCTTTAAGCGATCAACAAAGCAACTCTGCATCATTTCCAAGCTCAGCATCTTCAGGTTCTCAGTTTCTGATCCATTTCAGTAGATTAGAAATTTCTAGATGCTTCTCAAAAAGCAGGAAGTACGGTTGTTCAATCAATCAGCGAGCAGGAGCTGGTGTGTTGACCAGAACCAACCCAAGTTGAAATAGCAGACAGTATGACCTTGTGTCAAATATTAATTAATTACATGATAATGTACCTTTTAATTTGTATGTTCATCTCAGAGATACTGAAACGATCATTGACACATATGTTTATGCTCTACTTCCTGGACTACAAAACAACCAGAAAGCAGTGATTGGCTAAATAACATATTTCTATGAAGCGTACAAACCCCAATGATGTGATGTCAGATGGTTTCCACAAAGTGAAAGGAAATTGGCCGATGCATTAGGCTAAAATTTGCCAGTGTTTACCCAGCAATTTATTGGGTTGTTCTACGGCTGCTTTGTTTACTTTTTTATATGGAAGTTCTGCAAACTTGCCAACAAACATTGCCACTGTCGATTCCCAATATATCCCATATATTTGTGTAAAAATATATACTCAACATTTTCCTGTGTTTTCAGGGGAAGCAAGGATAAGATATTTGTCGTGAAAATAAATCCCTACCTGCCTGACAAACTCATCACTGCTGGAGTGAAGCATATAAAATTTTGGCATAAAGCCGGTAAGACTCAAATACATATTGTATTGTTTTGGAGTTGTTCTAACAAGCATATCCCAGGCTGTCTTTGACACATGCGGCCCGATCTGACTGTCTCTCTTTCAGGTGGAGGATTAATTGGACGCAAAGGGAACATGGGTAAGACAGAGACGATGATGTGTGCGGTGTATGGCTGGTCGGAGGAGATGGTTTTTTCGGGAACGTGCACTGGCGACATTTGCATTTGGAGAGACATGTTTCTGATGAAGACTGTCAAGGCTCACGATGGCCCCGTCTTCAGCATGCATGCTCTGGAGAAGGTACTACATTAATATTTGCACTATATTCTATCTGGCCTACTTCACATACAAGTATACTGTACTACTGTATATTCTCCTACTCTAAAGTCAACCAGGCTATCATTTTGTCACCGTGCTTTGTCTACAGGGATTTGTAACAGGTGGAAAAGATGGGATTGTTGCTTTATGGGATGACACTTTTGAAAGATGCCTAAAGACATATGCTATTAAGAGGGCCGTTCTAGCTCCAGGCTCTAAAGGTAAAGGAGGAGTATCTTCTATTCAATCTTTTTTTTTTATTAATGGTGCATGTATTCTAGCATGCTTTATTATTTGGGCCTTATTTGATGCCTGCTTAATGATCTTTCTACAGGGTTGCTTTTGGAAGATAACCCATCCATACGTGCCATATCCCTGGGCCACGGACACATCTTGGTGGGGACAAAGAATGGAGAGATTCTGGAGGTGGACAAGAGTGGCCCAATTACTCTGCTGGTTCAGGTATTATAAATAAACATGTCAAAAAGTATAATGATACACTTCTGCCTGCATTCAAATACTGTAAAATCAGCAAAATGTTTTGTATCACTGGCACAAATTATGCACACTGATTTTGCCAACAGATGTGATTATGTGACACCATGACTTTTTATTGTGTTGTCATGAATCAATCTGGGGGAGGCAATAAAGTGATGAATTACTGTGTCTAAATGAGATTGCTCATTTAGTTAAGTGGTTCTGCTGAGGCTACATCCCGTGAAATTAGGCAGACTGTGCGAACACAATCGAATGGCCTTTGCACTAAGCTTATCAAACTCATTGTAATGGATCAGATTGGTTTGGGCGACATGCAAAAGGTGTATTTTTTTAAGTGAATTTACTTTCTGTTGTCTAGATTAGTTATGATAGCTATATATTTTTCTACAGGGTCACATGGAAGGTGAAGTCTGGGGCCTGGCCACTCATCCCCATCTCCCGCTCTGTGCCACAGTCAGCGATGACAAAACCCTCCGCATATGGGATCTCTCCCCCAGCCACTGCATGCTGGCTGTACGCAAGCTCAGGAAAGGTGAGTCAGGAATACTATTAGATCTGTGGGTTTTAAAAACAAGCATGTTGCCTTCTACACAGGGGGCCGATGCTGCTGCTTCTCCCCTGACGGAAAAGCTCTGGCCGTGGGACTGAATGATGGCAGCTTCCTCATCGTGAATGCAGACACCCTGGAGGACCTGGTGTCCTTCCACCATCGCAAGGACATTATCACTGAAATCAGGTTCTCACCAGGTACTGTTTACACCTTTAAGATTACAAATGCAGCTAATTTATCCTGGGCTGGTGCAAGTATACAGTAGATACTGCCCTCCCATAGTGAATCAGTGTGGCTGTGCTGTAGGCCTGACCCACATTAATGGCTTGCTGTAATAAGGCCAGACTGAGTGAGCGTAAGAAATAAATGGCAAACTGTGGGGGAGGACCAAGTGAGAGCAAGAAACTAAACTCTTCTGGCTGCACATTTAACCTCAATCTACTGTGCACGGGATCTTGTTTCTCAACCTAACACTTCCAACGATTCCTCGATAAGTGATTGTGTGTTCATGTGAGCTTGCAGAATTAGATTAGGTATTCATGTTTCTGCAATCCTCATACATTTACATAAACACATCTTTGTTTATTGATTTAGGTATTGGGAAGTATCTCGCTGTTGCATCTGCAGACACATTTGTGGATATTTATAACGTGATGAGCAGCAAACGGGTTGGAGTTTGTAAAGGATGCCATAATTACATCACACATCTTGACTGGGATAAGAGAGGTAAATATGAGTCTCTGGTTCCACAAATAAACATTACATAACCATAAATGTTGTAAAAGATTAAATTAGAAAGATAAAGTTTGATTTTAGTGAGAACAAAAAAAACAACAATAAGTAAACTCAAAGCTTGTTACAACAGCATATATTGTTTATGGGGCGTCGCCAGAAAGAAAAGATTCCTGAGTCAGTAAAAGCACATCTGCATGTAGCCTCATGGCTGCACAACAATTTTGAACCCTTAACTTTGAATCAGATTTTTTTGAGTAAGTGTTACTGTACTTAAGTAGAGTAGAGTAAAATTATTAGGTTCTGAGCATCTCTGCTTTACCATGTTTTTACACAAATATAACCCTGTGCTTTTTCACTGACAGGAAAATTACTTCAAGTCAATACAAGTGCTAAGGAGCAATTCTTTTTTGAAGCACCTCGTGGCAAGAGACAGACCATTCCAACTACAGAAGTGAGTGTGGTTAATTCAGAGCAGCAGTTGTGGCATTGTGGTGGGACACATTATTCCTCCTGAAGATCAAGGAAGGCTCTGGGATGGGCGATAATGTGTCGGCATGAACCATGTTTCAGCACTATACTGTAGCTTTGAATTTGTCACTCGAAGTGGGAGTGCAATAGATAAAATGACATTAAGTCAAGGAGCACTATTCTTTTGAGTCCATGTGTCAAACACAAAGCCAGGGGGTCAGATGTGGGCCTCCACCTGATTTCACCATTTTATAAGATTTATCTTAATCTTATATTAGCTCTAGGAATAATGTGGGTGTCAAACAGATTTGTTTGAAAAGAGGAATTAATTGACCAGATTTATACTAATGCCTGCGCAGAATTTCAGACTTCAATAAATAGACATAATCTATGACAGAGACTAATATTTGTAACATATCAAAGAGTAAAAGGTTTATTACAGTCACAAGTGGCTCTTTGATGTCAATGTGGAAAAAATGAGTTTGACTGAATATATTTAGTAATAATCTATAACAAATGTAGATCAGTGTTTTGAATTTTGTTCACTGTAAAACATAAAAAATAACTTAACTGGCTTAGAAATAGAAACAGGTTCATTTTTTTCCTTCTATTTTTTAAGTAATTGCAAATAAATACGTGGGCGGGGATAGATGGTTAAAATAAACATTTCCTGAGTGAGCATCAGCATCAGCTGCAGCTCATACATGCATGAATCAATCAATCAATCCAAACACTACATGGAGTTTACATAGTTTACATAATAGGCCCCTTTTAAGGGTTAAGTTGTGATTTTTATGTTTTAATGAATCACCACAATTGTGTCTTGACTTTCTTTAATTACAACACTTTCATTCAGGTGGAGAAGGTTGACTGGAGCACATGGACGTGTGTTCTGGGGCCATCTGTTGAGGGCATCTGGCCTGTCATCAGTGAGGTCACTGAGGTGACCTCTGCCTGCCTTAGTAATGATCGAAAGGTGCTAGCAACAGGAGATGACTTAGGATATGTCAAGCTCTTCAGATATTCCATTAAGGCAAGATACTATGCAATATTTACAAGATTTAATAAATGCAAATCATATGTAAATTTTAAGCGAAGGTCAAAAGTGGTAATTTAATGTGATTCTTTTTCTTTAGGGCAAGTATGCAAAGTTCAAGCGCTATGTGGCCCACAGTACACATGTTACCAATGTGCGGTGGAGCCATGACGACAGCCTCCTGGTGACAGTGGGCGGGTCCGACACGTGCCTCATGATTTGGGCCCATGAGCCAGAGGGCCATCGGGAGATCCGACAATGCGACAGTGAAGAATCTGAAATAGACAGTGAAGATGACGGAGGTAGGTGCAGAGTGTCTCTATCTCTTAGAAAACATATATCTAATGCATCACCATGATAATGTGACACCATGTGTTTTCTTAGGCTATGACAGTGATGTGACAAGAGAAAATGAGATCACTTATACCATCAAGGCCTTATCCACTAATATGCGACCAATGACTGGTGTAAAACCGCACCTGCAGCTTAAAGAGCCCACAGTTGATGAAAGGTACTCCAAATAAAACCTAAAATAAAACAATAACATGATAACTTAATACCACTGCTTTTTAGATGAAGAAATACTGGCTCTAAATACAGCATAAACTTTTTTGGCTTTTCTCACCAAGAGAAGTTCTTTTCCTGTGTGTAAATCCTGGCTCTGCTCTCTTAAGTAACTCCGCCTTTTCTGCTCTCCTTATCTTCTATCATGGCTGTTCATCTGTCATTATCCTGCTCCGTTCTTTCATTCTACTTGAAGACAAGGTGTGGTCAGGTGAGTTCTTGACTTAGGGTTAGTTTATTTAGACTATGACATGCTCAATAAAAAAAAAAAAATTGCTTGTTAAAATAAATCAATTATATAAAAATACTTTTCGTTAATCTATTTTAAAAGCCACCAACATACTTGGATAAATTCACATTTTTGTTATTTGTTTAGTAATGCAAGTCGTCCAATATTCTGTTTCGTTGTCATAGAAATGGACCTTGGTTGTCATGGTTACTGATGCTGACTACTGTATTTTATATGTCCTCAGTGTCTGAGGTTGAGTGCATGATCAAACAGCCATCCGTGAACTTTAAGTAAGAAAACACTGTCTAACTTTTATGCTCTGTGTGTTTTTGCTGGCTTAAAGGGGATCAAGGTAAGCTGAGTGCTCATTTTTCACCTTACCCCACTGCTAATTTTGTAAACGCTAATAACTAAATAAGCAAGGTATGATTTTGATTTGTAAGTTCATTTACACATTCAAACTGTCTTTATTACTATTTAGTTTGCTATGTAGTATGTGTGCATATGTTACAGTCTAGCAATAGCATGATGAAGTGGCAATGTTTTTTTATCTTTGTTGTGGAAGAGATGTCACCTACTTGTTGTCATGAAGATGTATTTGCTTTTTGAAGAATGTTCCACAGTATGACAGTAAGCTAAATATGCTATATGCCTGAAAACATGCCTTACTGTAGGAGGGGTCCGCTTTTCACAAATTTGATCTGTAACTTTGACACGTGCTTGTATCCATGGAGATGGATATGTTTAATGCCATTTTGTGGAACATTATCAGTTGTCTATATGGAGGCAAGAAAGTGGCTGACTCTCTGTCAGGAAAGATACACAATGCAGCTTCATGTACACATATTGTCAAAGCTTAATGACAATTGACCCTGTGCATGTGAGCTGTTTATTTTCAGACAGTCAACCTTTCATTTATAAACACATTTTTGTCCTTTGATGAAGTATTCCCCTGATTTGTCTTTAGTCTTTAACATGTTTTCAGAGAAAATCAATCACAATTCACCGTTCACTGCCGGATCATATAGTAATTATTTTTTTAGACTGAAATAGTGAAAACATCAGAGAAATGAACTAAACAGGACAAAAACATGCCAGTAATATGTTAGCATTTTTGAAAATAAACTAGCTAACGTATATCAGGCAGTGAACAGTGAGTTGTGATTGGTTTTCTCTGACAACTTGTTAAAGACAAATCAGGAGAAAACTTAAGTTAAGACCAAAGTGACTTTTTAAAAGTATGTGTCTGTCAATGTTAATGCTAAAGCTTTACAATTTGAAAATAAAAAGCTCACATGCTCACAGTCAATAAGTGGGTTTCACATTCTAGAATTCCTGACAGTTATATTCTAGGTGGAGGGCAAGTGGCAATATTAGTGATTTTGGGGCAACTAGACCCATTACTCATTTGTATTACAAAAATAAACTGCATTTAAACAGTATTCTTTTTACCTGCCCCCCACTTGATTGAAATAACATTGCCCTGTAGAATGTTGGGATGTCACATGAAACCAACCTATTGGCTCTGTGCATGGAATGTTGGTTGGCTTGTTTTTATTCAAAATACCCAACTACTCTACTTTAGAGCATTTCCTGTTCATTTCATTAGAATGAGGTTTTCACTACATCTGTCCAAAATGAATAAATGCTCGAAAGATAAAACAGTGAACAGTGAGTTGTGGTGAATGTCTCAGAAGACATGTTAAAGATTTTACTTATCAGAAAAAATATTTCACCAAATTACACTGATGTGTTTATATATATAAAAGAACATGCTTGCGTCTAAATGCTGAAGCTAATAGGAAATACTCATAAGTAAAGGAGTTAGAGTTTGACTATAAACAAGCCAACTGACATTCCTTGCACAAAGCCAATTATTGCAATGAATGAACTAGAATGCTACAGTAGTTGGTATCTGTCTGTTTCTCAGCCCAAATGTCTTTCACAGGCCTCCTGTTAGCAGAGCACTTCCTCAGCCAGAGAAGCTACAGACAAACAATGTGGGCAAAAAGAAAAGGCCTATTGAGGTGTGCAGTGGAATCATTTTTGTTATGAAGAGATTAAGTCAATATTAGCCTTGTCTTTGTCTTGTTTATCTCGACTTGTTTGTTGTCTTACTTTAACCAGGACTTGGTGTTGGAGTTAGTATTTGGTTACCGTGGGAACGATTGCCGCAATAATGTGCATTACCTAAACGATGGGGCGGATATCATCTACCACACAGCATCCGTTGGCATTGTCCTCAATTTGACAACATGTGAGTTGCAAAAAGACATGCACTTATACTTGTGTCTTCATAAATGACAATTTACATGCTTGTCTCGTTTACTGCAGCTTGCCAAAGTTTTTATGTTGAACACAGTGATGATATTTTGTGCCTGACAATCAATCAACATCCCAAATTCCCCAACGTGGTGGCAACTGGCCAAGTAGGTATGTTTGTGAGAAGTGGACATTTTGTGTTCCAAACTTCTTTTTTGTGCACATCTTATCAAATCAATACTAACTCACTAACTTAATAACAATGTGTTTAATTAACTTAGTATATATATATTAAAAAACTAGTGTTCTTTATATCTACCATAACTAGAGAGTTCAATTCACCATAATTTTCCTTTTTCCAGGTGATACTGGTGACATGTCAGGTAAGTGATCATGATTTAAAAGGACAGCTTTTTAACTCTTAATACGTTGCTGCCATCTAGTGTTCAGTACTTTGTGAGCTTACATATTTGTAAAAAAAAAAAAAAAAGCTTCAAGTAAATTCATTGATACTAACCCAATGCAATTATTCCCCAGCCACATCTCCATCAATTCATGTGTGGGACGCCATGACCAAACAGACACTGTCAGTGCTGCGCTGTTACCATTCAGGAGGGGTTTGCTCTGTCAGTTTTAGTGCAACAGGAAAGCTTCTTTTATCTGTGGGTCTGGATCCTGAGCACACTGTGACCATCTGGAAGTGGCAAGAAGGTACAGCTACACCTAACATTCACTCACATATACAGTATTTGTAATGTTGCTGGCAAAATGCAAACCATAATCTTTGTCTTTCAGGTGCCAAAGTTGCCAGCCACATTGGTCATACCCAGAGAATTTTTGTGGCTGAGTTTCGCCCTGACTCTGACACACATTTTGTGTCTGTGGGCATTAAGCATGTGCGCTTCTGGACGTTGGCAGGTCGAGCTTTGCTTAGCAAAAAGGGTGTGCTGAGTTCAATAGAAGATGCACGAATGCAAACTATGCTTTCTGTGGCATTTGGAGCTGTAAGTGACCTTTTTTTTCCTAGAATAGGCTTTGATGTGTTTTAAATGTGTAACATAAATTGTCTGCTTTAAAATGCTGTGTATTGTTGCCTCGCTTGTGCTGCTACTGTATCTTAGGCCACTAGATTAGTGCCCTTTTTTCTTCTTTTTTCAGAACAACTTGACATTTACAGGTACCATAAGTGGAGATGTGTGTGTATGGAAAGAACACATTTTAGTCAGGATAGTGGCCAAAGCTCATACAGGCCCTGTGTTCACCATGTATACAACCCTTAGAGATGGCCTCATTGTCACCGGAGGCAAAGAAAGACCGTAAGTGATTCATGGTACCATTTTAATTGGCTGACTTACTGTATGATCAAGCAATTTATTTATAGTATAACCTTGTTGCTTTGTCTGTAAATAAGCATTAAATATTAATCATAGATGACAAATTGCTTTTGCAGGTCAAAAGAGGGAGGTGCACTGAAGTTGTGGGACCAAGAGCTAAAACGCTGCCGAGCCTTTCGTTTGGAGACAGGACAGATCATAGACTGTGTTCGATCTGTGTGCAGAGGAAAGGTACAATACACACTTGACCGTCTTTTTAACAAACACACAAACAAACTTATGTACGTTGTATATGATTCTGTATTATTGTTTATTTTGCTACGTCCATATAGGGTAAAATCCTTGTAGGAACAAGAAATGCAGAGATCATTGAAGTTGGTGAAAAGAATGCTGCTTGTAACATCTTAGTGAATGGTCACATGGACGGACCCATTTGGGGGCTAGGAACACATCCTTCACGAGATGTATTTCTGTCTGCTGCAGAAGATGGCACTGTCCGTCTGTGGGATATCCCAGAAAAGGTCTGCATATTGCTAAAAATATTGAATCCTTTACCGTTGAAAATTAAATTCTCATAGTTGTGTATGCCGTTGTTTAAAAACAGAAAATGCTGAATAAGGTCAACCTTGGCCATCCTGCCCAGACCATCAGCTATAGTCCTGAAGGAGATATGGTGGCCATTGGGATGAAGAATGGAGAGTTCATCATCTTGCTTGTAGCGTCACTTAAAATATGGGGCAAGAAAAGGGACAGACGTTCCCCAATACAAGATATAAGGTGAGTGTAAAGCTTAAAAAGTTGTCTTCTTAAAAGTTATAGGCTGAGCAAATACAATAATAAGTTTACTTTTTTAATAGGTTCAGTCCTAATTCCCGTTACTTGGCTGTTGGTTCTAATGAGAGTGCTGTAGATTTCTATGACTTGTCCCTTGGTCCACAATTGAACCGCATAAACAGCTGCAGGGACATCCCTAGTTTTGTCATGCAGATGGACTTCTCTGCTGACAGCTTGTACATTCAGGTATACTATTGTTCAAACAAGTTATTGCATTTTGTTAGTTACTACAATACATATTTATAAGAAAAAGTCTAACTTGTGGTTTCATGTGCCTCAAAGATATCAACTGGTGCATACAAACGACTGGTTTATGAAGTACCATCTGGAAAACAGATCACAGAACAGACACAAATTGACAGAATTACTTGGGCTACCTGGACAAGGTATTTTTCAATCCCCAAGAAGACAACACATTGATTTCAAACTTACATTGAAGCTTTTGTATAATTGTGTGTTGATGTTGTTTTTTGCTGTATGTAGCGTCCTTGGGGATGAGGTCATAGGCATCTGGTCCAGAAACACTGACAAAGCAGATGTAACATGTGCTTGTGTGTCACACTCAGGCCTTAACATTGTGACAGGTGATGACTTCGGAATGGTAAAACTGTTCGACTTCCCGTGCCCGGAGAAGTTTGTAAGTATCATTCATTGTTTTATGCATTTAATGGTATATTAATTTTTAGTTAAAAAAAAAAAAGGCATGTGAAAGCACTAAACTAGCAGATTTATTTCCTGTGACTTTAAAGGTGCACTGTGTTACTTTCTGGAGGTGAAAAGTCATCTACATAATTCAGTAAAATTAGAAAGTTAAAACTATACTTAGAGACTTTCTGAATAGAGATGAACACATGTGAAAAAAATCAGCTAAAGAATCGCTATTCTGTGGAAACAAACATGTTAGGGCCCTCCTCCAGGCCATATAATAGACTATTTAGTAGCCATGCAAGTCCTCTCAAAGCAAAAATGCAGATTTGTATGGATTATTTAGTGCAACAAAAGCATCTCAGTGACAAAAACATGCAATTATTCAAGTTTATTTTTGGCCAAAATGTTGCGCAGTGCAACTTTAAAATAAATCATTATTCTTATGTTTGTAATTTTCTTTGACGCAAAACAAACAAACAAACAAAAAACAGTTTTAACTCCTCTAATGTGTGTTTAGTGGATTTTAAGTTATCTAATGTGCAGTCGGCATTTCATCTCAGAGTTGCTGCAATCGACGGCAACCCCTTATA
Organism: Mugilogobius chulae; assembly: GCA_038363315.1. Classification (NCBI taxonomy): domain Eukaryota; kingdom Metazoa; phylum Chordata; class Actinopteri; order Gobiiformes; family Gobiidae; genus Mugilogobius; species Mugilogobius chulae. The sequence continues at coordinate 637,334 of CM076406.1, forward strand.
GTAAATAAATTCCTGTAAACTGTTGCACAATTAAGATGGACACTTCAATTTAACTTTGTGAACATGTAAAGCTGCATGATGTTGCATAAGAAGGGCACAATTTATAGTTGTTCTGTTATCTCATTTTATGCATTTTTGTTAGGCCAAACACAAACGTTTTTTAGGGCATTCTGCTCACTTGACAAACATACGCTTCACAAATGGGGATCATTTTGTCGTCAGTGCTGGAGGAGATGATAGAAGGTATTGGTAACTCACACCTACTATAATGCCTAAGTATGTGCTCTCTAACCAGCATCGTTCCTTTTTCTCTTTGTAGCCTTTTTGTGTGGAGATGTGTCCATACCCCGCATTGAAGCCACACCAAGGAACATTTTGCCTCACAGTCCACTAGACCTCTGCACACAAAGCTGTTATTACCAGAGGAGAGTACTGTACGTGTAAGAGTAAAAGGAACAGCGTGGCTGAATAATGAAAGTGGCATGACTTACTGCCTCAAATTACATGCATGTGTTTGTGCAAAGTTTATTTTTATTCTTTTATATTTTATTTTATTTTTTCAGCCCATTTAATAATCTAACACTATCACAAAACACCCCCAATGTTAAGCTGTATGTGAACCACTACAGAGTTCAAGTTTAGATTTGCATTAATAGTTACATGCCTATTTAGTTCTATTAACTGACATTGCCATTTTTACCATGTAGCAAATGCAACTAGCCTTAATTTATATGAGGTACATCTTTTTGTACTGATTGATTACATGTTTGTGTTTAAGTTCATTCTAAATCCTGTGGCCTTCCTCCTGAATGTAACATCCACTGTTATGTTCTGGATGTCAGCATGCCAAAGCATACTATGCACTGTACACCGGACCTGGTCACTGTGTTAGCCCTGTTGGTTTATTTTTCAGTTTTGTGTATGTGGTTGTGCTATTGACTGGTTGACCTCAAGCCTTCCTCTGCAGTGTCCCCTTGTTAACCTGTGTACATGTGGTTGAAGATGTAGGTGATAAATGAGTGTGCATGGCTTACTAAAAGACAATCTGTCCAAACCGTGATCCTCATAAAAAAGAAAAAAAACAAAGAACAGCTGCACAACTGGTGTAGTTTTGTCTCTTTCAGTGTGCTGCTATGATATATTGTTGCAATTTTATGATAAATTGTGTGATTATTTTCAATACTAATTGTTTTGTGTAATAAATTATATATAATATACATAAATGGAATGTTTTATCAAAGAAAATATAACAAGTGCAAAACATGTTACTTATTGTGAATACTAAAATGTTGCTGCATATTTTGATTTACATTACGTCGCTGTAAATATCATTTGTACATATTCTTTTTGGATATTTTTGTGAACCATTTCTTATATCCCATTTTATTAAAAATGTAATGAAAAACATTTGAAGATACGTGGATTATTGCAACATAACAGTATAATGTAAAACGTAGTTTTTAATGCAATTTATTATATTTGCATAGTTATTTTTACGTTTACATAGTTATTTATGCAAAGTGATTTACTCGACTTAATAAATTAACACAATTATATGTTAAGAGTGCGCTTGAATAGCTAAAATATCTTATTTACAAAAGATCTTGAAGAAAGTAATGAATGAACTTACACTTACAATGTAAAACTATAAACACAAGGTAATGATGTAGTAACTGACTCCATACTTATACAGAAGTTATTGTTCAGTATATTCATAGTTATAATTTGACAGAGAAAGAACTTCCACATGAGCAGCCATGATCAGCTTGAGGATTCTTAAGCACTTGGAAAGAAGAGCGGATCAATTCTTGACTGAAATCCAGTGTGGCTCCTTTGACGAAATCTAGACTTTCCTGGTCTACAATTACACCTACGCCTCCTTGCTCAAATAATCTGCCAAAATCAAATGCACATTTGTAAGGACAAAGCAGGGCAAAATCAAATCAGAAAACATGCCTTCCATACCTGTCATCCTCATTCTTATTACTGTCAACAGAAAACTTGTACTGGAAGCCAGAGCACCCTCCTCCCTCCACGTGTATTCTGAGGTATTCACCCTTCTCCATGATCTCCCCGAGTCGCTACAAAACGACAGTTCCATTAGCAAATTGAAGTAGCGCTACAGAGTAGCATTTGTTTTGTGCACAGACCTTTACGCAGGACTCTGTTAGATGTATTTTGTCTTTGTTTGGACCTGGCACAGCTGGCCTCTCCTGCGCTGAACACTGTTGAAACGCTCATGTCCCAAAATGCGACGCGACTGGGCACATAGTAAGGGCTGATGTGGTTGTTGGTGACTTATGAGAGACGATATTCTGCAGAAACAGAAATAACAGACAATACAAATGACAATATGCGTGTTATTACCAACGTAAACACAACTGGAGCAGGGGAGGCTAGCAATGTTAGCAGCAACAACAGACAAACTAATGCCCAGCGGGGTTAGCGCATTTGCTTATTCTTTCCTTCGTTGTTATGTTTTTTATATGAGTCAGATCATTTTATGATACATTTGTATAAGGAATATTTACCTTAGAAGGCTTAATACTTTTGACTTTGCCACAGCTGACATAATTCCTCTCGCCGACGACATCTCAGACAACTATGTGACTCCGCCCATAACATCGCGTGCACTGACAACACCCATGTTCATTGGCTGTTTGTCAAAGTTACACCCACTTTCTGCGTTATCATTGGTTTATCTGATGCAGCGCAAAGAAATGTTAAAAACACTAGGTCATTTTTAATTAAATTCATGAAATGCATGGATTTAATGAAATAAAAGTAAATGTGGTTAAGCGTCTTTGTAGCTCATATATATCGATAGAAAATACTAAAATCCTGATGGACAAAATTCTGGGGGCTGAACCAAAAGGAAGTCTCGTGATCGTGACACACAGCCAGCGGCACAAGGAACTGAAAGCTTCTGGGCGGCTGCCTGGCTTGTTTTTTCAAACTGGTTAAAGAACTGATCGCCACAGCTTCAGGTGAGTGTTGTTAGTTTTATTATATTTGATTACCATATATAGGCGGATGTTTAGTCTTTCATTTTAACAACTAAATGTGACGAAATGAAATGGTATTGTTGTGTGATACTCTTTGGGTGTTTAAAAACAGTCGCATGATTTTACCACTGTAGAAAGTGATCTGACCTGCTGTCTGTTTTCTTTGTTTTTAGTGTGACAATTAAAGAAGGTGATATGGATCCTTGGAAGAGTTTCTTCATTGTACTTTCTGTGATTGGATTCACCTGCGCCGAGACTGTCAAGTTCGTGGATTGTGGTAAGAATACCTAGCATACCTGAGCCATAGATCTAATAGACCTGAGCTCACACACTTTGTAAGCCTAAAATATAACTACGTCGGAATCAATCACAATCAATACCACTTCCTTGTGAGTTTCATGACATAACTAAAATGACACAAACTGTACTAATCACTGTCATTACTTGTCTTCACTCAGGTTCTGCTGTTGGGAAAGTTTCAACAGTGAACGTAACACCCTGTCCCACACAGCCATGCCAGCTTAAAAAAGGAGACAACTACAGCGTCAATGTGACTTTTGTTAGCAGTAAGTAGTTGCATATCTTGATTGCAGTGTGTTTTATTGAAAATGTCTCCTTACTTGGTGGGAGGAGAGCTTCTTCCTGTTTTTTTTTTTTAATGGAAATGTTTGTATATTTTGCACAGTGTGGCAAAAAACAAAACCATCTTCATTAATAAAATCCCAGAGTGTAGATTTATATGTGTATTATTGTGAAGTTATGGGTGTGACTTAACCTCCAGGAAGCTACACACTTAAATGTCACCTTTTTATTGGTCTTTGTAGCTGTGGAGACCCAGAAGAGCACAGCAGTGGTGCACGGTATAGTTGCTGGAGTGCCTATTCCATTCCCCATTCCGATCAGTGATGGCTGTGAGTCTGGAATTAAGTGTCCTATTCAGACGGAGCAGACCTATAACTATGTCGCCACTTTGCCTGTGAAGTCAGAATATCCGTGTGTAAGTACAGTGAAAAAACACACTTTTATTTTTGTTGACTTTGACAGTTTTCTGTACTAACTTCCTTTTTCTGCCCTGTTTAGCTGAAAGTTGTGGTTGAGTGGGAACTGAAAGACGACGGCAGTAAAGATTTGTTCTGCATCAAATTCCCTATTGAAATTGTGAGCTAAATCTTTTTCAAGTTAAACGAGTGAGCAGAACAAAAAAAAATCTTCTAAAGATTGCTTTTTATAATTATATTTTTAAAAACGTTTTCTACACTAAATCTGCCATCTTTAGTGACCAGAATTAAACACTGATCTTTTTGATTTTGTTTATATGCTAATTACATGATTCCAGACCTGTTGGCTGCTGTGTAGTCACGAAAAATAATGTTCTTTAGTCTCCTTGTTTTTTCTTACTGACACTGTACTATGTAAAACTAGATTAATCAATAAAGGGATTTAAATAAATTGTTGGATTTTTTTTGGAAAATTAAGTAACAGTTTAACTCTATACTGTAATAAAATGGCAAACTTTGCAAACTCAGGGTTTAACACTTTATTGGACAACTAAGCAAAGGTCGAAGAGGAATGACATCCAAAATGTCGAGTAATGGAAAAAAAAAATAGGGTTCACTGACATGATTTCATACCTATATGAAATCATGTATAATTCTATAGGTCTATTATTAGACAGGACAGCTAAAATCAGTATTGTCTAAATGCAGTTTTTGTTGTATTACAAGTAAATGGTTCTCATTACTAATAGAAATCATCAGATAAAAAAATTGTGAAAGTACCTTATACCGATTTTTGTCGCCAAAGTACAATGTTATGAAAAACTGGCTTACTGTCTGGTCGTGAACACAAGTAAAAAAAACCTTTATTTTAAATGTGTGCACAAGGATAATTGCAACAATGCGAGCCCATGCTCAATGAATATTGCAGCAATAAATTGGCTATGAACTAATTTTCTATTGGAATGGGTTGTGTTTATGACTTGTAATATAATTTAAAATCATACTCTCAGGACCTATGTAGCTACATATTAAAGCCTATATGACAGGATGACCTATTTTATTTTAATATTGTTTGGTGTGACAGTCGTGGTAAATGTGTGTCAGTTTCACATCTGTCCAGCTGCACTTTGTGAGGAAAACATTTAAGTCTGAAATGACAGGAAAAGCTCTTAAACAATAAAAAATTTCACCATTTAACAACAAATTTTTGAGATCATGTATTTCTATTTGTCTTACCATAAGTTAACTATCTTGATATCTTAAAATGGAATGTCAAAAGACAAGTGTTACCATTGAAATAAAGGGAAATCATCATTTATGCAGCAGGTTTGCTAAACTTTCATGGGAATACATAAGCAAAAAAAAAAAAAAAAAAAAAATTAAGAGTAAACAAAATAAAAAACAAACAAAACTATCCGATAACAGCTGAATCGCTTGTGGGTTATACAGCTATCACTGTAGTATCAGAATGGGTATAAATAAACACTTATTCAGTATTTAAAATTTCCTATGGTTTAACATTCTTCCAACTGAAAACTCTACAGATGAGCGATGTCACAATCCTTAGCTCTATTATGCTGTTTATGTGGATTTTTAGCCCTTGCTTACAATCTGGTTGCTAAGTAACAGTTGTAGAATTACCTCTCATATTTGCTGGCCAAAAATATTTATAAATATTTCACTGTTATTACAATTATGTGACTATTGACCACAATAAACTAGAAAATGTCTTAAAAAATAAGAATCTTTTTCAGTGGAGTCCTGGGAGAGGGGGGATAGAGGTTATGCAGGTGACATCACAACATTCTAGATGTTAGAACTGAGTGGCAAGAAGTTAGTCAATAGAGAGAAAGGACATTTTCTCCTCTAAGAGCGCAAAGTACAGCTAAAGAATATTGGGTATGTAACTGACATGTAAAAAATCAGATAGTAGCAAAGCAGATAAACAAGACATTAGCTTCTCTCACATTGATCACAGACACTGAGATCACACAGAGTAGAACTTAGATGTTTTTGAGTTTGTTTGTTGCAGTTAAGATGTCCTAAATAAACTGTTGCTAGCAAACAAGGTTGTCACAAACAAGCGGTTGCCACAACAACAAAGAAATGCATTATTTTACCTGTAGTTTTGGTACTCATTGCCATTTGCCACTCGTGTTGAGGAGAATAATAATAAAAAAAAAAGAATGTCCATGTCTAACCTACACATACAAGAGAAGAACATGCAAAGTCCACATAAAAAGCCCCTGTGCTGCTTGGGAATCCAACCAAGGACATTCATGCTACAATGCAAGCGCCTCATATCTTAAAGGACAAATATTATGCATTTTTTTGTGCTGTTCCTGTCCTTCAAATATGCTCCTAAAACATCTAGTTTGGAATCCCAGGCACCAGGATCAATAAAAATAGTGTAGTTAAGCACAAAGCACAAATGACATTATGTGTCTTCCACATCAGAAATTAAGTTATAGCTCAATCTACTGACTGCAAAGAAAAATTTACAGGCTAAACAAATCAATCTTGTCTGATGCGCTGCAGCTGCAGAAATGCTCCAAACCTGTCTGTATGATTTATGGACTTAAAAAATCTCCGAGAACTATCTATGGCATCATAGACGAGGGGGATTCAGAATGGTGTTTTATGAGCAACAAAAGAGATCTCACAGGCAAAACTTCAGCTGTGTTTTTGACTAGGAAGCAATTTTAATATAGGATGAATGAATGAACTCAAAAATGTTGATTTTGCATAATATGTGTTCTTTAAATGAAACAACGTTCACTATGTTTGATTAAAAAATAGCCTGTCACTTTAACCATGACAACCATAGCCAACAAATCTAACACCTTGAATTCTGACCAGCTCGTTTAAGCTATAAGATTTCTATAATATTGTGTTGTCACCATAGACCATATATTAATTCATATAGTCTATGGCTGTCACAAGAACACAAACCATTGCATCTAATATAACCATACAGTCTACAGTTACAACTGTAGCCTTGATAACTTGGTCCTCTTTATTGTCCATTTTGTTTCAAACTCTCCAGTCGCATAAGAAGAGCATTTCCAAAAGCTTCTCTGTAGCCTGGGCTCAATGAGTCCAAAAGAGAATAAACTGTCTCGTGATAGTGAGTGCTCATGTCCTCATTGACTTGGTCAAAGGCATAACCCACCACCTGTGAAATATAAACACACCAGTGAAACTCTTGTTCCCTAATTCAGCTAAGATTCAATTCTGAGAGCATACCCGCAGTCCTGCTTCAGTTAGCTCCAGGCAGTACTGGTTTCTCTCTCTTGTTTTAACATTAATGTAGGCTACATCTAATGCACTGTTGAGGCTATGTGAAACATGCATTTCTGATACTGCAAAAAGGACATCATTAATAATGGCTTCTGCTTCTAATCTCATGTCCTTGACTCCTCCAAGATCAACACAGTCTTCTTCACATGAAGGAACAAGGGTTTCTTCTGGTTGACGGTCTACCTCCATCTCAGGACCTGAAACAGAACATAGACAGAAATTGATACACAAATCCAACGACAAAGAAATAACAAAACACTTCTGTTTGTCAATATAAATTTGTTGTGGTTTCTAACTCTTCTAATTAAGCTCTAACCATCTAGGTGATTTGTGTCTTAAACTTAATAATTGCACAGGGTCATTTTTACCTTAACCTAGGCTTGATAGAAAGTTCCAGTTCACTCAGGGCTGTGTGTGCTTTGACCAGGGTATGAGGACTACATTGTAAAAATAAGACGATCTACCAAAACAATAGTCAAGCAGAAAAGTGGAAAGTAAAGTACGAATTACCTTGCGACAGAACAACCACTAGCTGTGTTTTATGACTGGTAATAACTGAATAATTCCCTAAAAACAAATAGAGACAAGGCGAATTCCTCTAAAACTACGACGCTACGCCATATTGTGACGTCATCGGCGACACCCACTACGTCGACCGATATGTGTGTCTAAACGGTGGTCTAAATTGAGTAAACGTACATATGGTAATAATCTAACGGGCTACTTTGCAGTTGACCAAATGCTAACATCTAAACGGCGGAAAACGTAATATTTTGTAGCTTTCGACTGAATCTTGCAACTAAGATTGTCAAATGCCGATTGCCGTAGAAACTATGACGCGACCCAACTATGCGCACGCGCAGAACATGGGGACGATGCGAATTAGGTAGCGACAGTGCGGAGTCATGAAAGTGTTTGTAAACAACTCACTCAGTAGGTAAAGCTGAATTAATTTGATAGCTGTTCGATATGTGACAAATGTGTTTCAGTTGGCACAGTTTAATGACAAACCTTGTATTATTATAATTTTCTAGTAGAGGTAGTAACTGGTAAAGCACTGTCTTTCGGCAACCCTGTGAGCTAACAACAAGCGTCTCCCGTTGTAACAACATTAGCTTTTCTTAGCTGGGATGGCAAAGCTTTTGCGGTCAGTCTAATAGCCATACAAATGCTAACTGGCTAGTAGGCTAAAGCATGTTGTCTTTGTTGAAACACCAGTGTCAGGATCTTAAGGATGTTAATCCTCTCGTGACAGCCCATGAACAACCATGCACATGCTGTGTACAAGTGATGTGATTTGTCTTGTCTTTGGCAACTGTATTAGAAATGTACAACTCATTTTAATTACAAAAAACAATTAAACTAGCTTATTGTTTTTTTGTTTGATTGTTTGTTTTTTTACGTGTAATTAAGCAAATTGTATTCTCTGTGATTCTTATTTTCCATAGGTGTTGCAAACTGGAGTCTGATCAAGCCTTTGATATACACCTGAGAAGCTCCTTTTTTATTTTGCATTACACTACATGGTTTGACGTTTTTAGAGCAACAGGATGACATAACTTAAGCAAATAGTAACAACCAATGGAATCCATTTATACTCTCTAAAATTTCAGAAAATTGAAAATACTACTTTTAAGATGCCTTGGCCATTTTCTGAGTCCATCAAAAAGCGGGCTTGCAGGTACCTCCTCCACCGGTACTTGGGCAATTTTCTGGAGGAGAAACTAAGTCTAGACCAGCTGAGCTTAGACCTATATCAGGGCACTGGAACACTTGCGCAAGTGCCATTGGATAAATGGGTATGTTTTTTCATGAATTTAACATAGATAAGAAGGAATAACACAATTAATATACTGTATATTTTTTTGTTTTCACTTAGTCACTGAATGAACTTCTGGAAACTGCTGATGCACCTTTTGAGGTGATTACAGGCTTCATTCAGACCATCTCCCTAACTGTTCCTTGGGCAGCTCTTCTTCAAGAAAACTGTGCACTTGAAGTGAAAGGTTTAGAGTTGGTTTTCAGACCTCGACCTAGAGTTGGTAAGAATAAATTGTTGAGAATCTTTAAGTTGTTATTTTTGTTGTTCATTTTGGTTCACACAAGTATGTCTTGTTCAGCTTCTGGCGTAGAGCCCATGAACTGGTCGAGTTTTATGACAAGTAGCATGCAACTTGCCAAAGAATGTTTGAGTCAGAAACTCACAGATGACATTGGAGAGAGTTTCCAACCATTTGAAGGTCTTGAGAAATTTGCTGAAACAATCGAGACAGGTAATTCTTTTGCAATTCTTGTCAGCATAATATTAAGTGTCATGTATGTAACATAAAGTTTGCAAATACTATGTATATCTAGTCATTTAAATATTTTTCATAATTCTACTTTCAGTTCTTAGAAGAGTAAAAATGACGTTTTTAGATACAATACTTAGACTTGAACACATTCCCGAAAATTCAAAAACTGGTATTGCACTTGAATTAAGGATCAACAAGTGAGTTAAAGTGAAGCAATATTGCCTTATAATTATAAAATTTCACCACATATCAGCTATGACAACTATGCACTCTGTTTGTGCTATGTTTATTTTAAAATGAAGGATTGTTTACTTTGATGAAAGTGATGAAGAGAGTTCAAATGTCAACGTACATCAACCAACTACATTTGCACACAAAAAGCTGCAGATGGAAGGCATCACAATATTTTGGGATGAATTTTCGGAATTGTCTCGGGGTGGCTGTAAATCTTCACCTACTCCTGCGGTCAGTGTGACAATACATTTTACAAAAAATGTAACTGAATTACAATTTTGAATGCAACATTATTTATTTTATATTTTGTTAGGAAACTGAGCCAAAGTTGTCCCCAAGTTGGAATCCTCGAATAATATGTGAGCCTCATCCCCAGTTTACAGAGCCCATATCCTCTGCAACAAATTTTGAACCAGTCCAAGTTGGCAGGCTTGGGGGCAAACTTGAGTTATCTCTCACATTGAAAAATAACCCTGCTATGCCAGGAGCAAAGGTATATAAGCTGGAAATTATTACAATCTTTTATTGATCTCTTTTTTGTAAAATGCATTTACTGTATGTTATTTTCACCTATACATTTCCAGCTGCATGTTGTTGGAGATATCAGCACACTTATTATGCTTTTGTCACCTCGACAAGTACATCTTCTTCTTGACATGTTTGGAACATTTTCTGGCCGGGGTAATTATTTTGTTACTAACACAAAACTTACATTTTTGTGGCTTGAGATTTCAACATACATTAAATTGAGCTTTCATTTTCTTTTCATTAATGGAAGTTTCACAAGATTGGGCTAAGGATAGAAAGAACAGACCCATTCAACAGGAGGATGAATACCGGCTTCATATGGAACTTAATCGCTGCTTAAAGAAAGACACCATTGCACCTGGATCAGATCATGAACTGTTTGAGAGCCAGACTGCCAAAACCGTTTCTAGTCGAGGTTTGTTTTTAACCAAATTAAATTATAATGACATCATAATGACATCAACTGTGAAATTCATTATTTTTTGTACAGATGATGTGTTCTTCTCCATGGCTGACATGGACATGTCTCACAGTTTATCATCCCTTCCTCCCTTGGGGGAACCACCTACGGTAGACTTAGACTTATCGCTCAATAGTAACTACTCTGCTTCTTCAAGAGAATCCCCTTCTGGAAATGCAACAGTATGTTAAACAATTATAATTCTGGTTTAATAAAAAAATGCAAGTGAGTAACAGCATTGACATTTCTAACATGGTTTTGTATTTGGCAAGGCTTCTTGGGATGACTACATGGATGTACCACGACAAAAAGAGAAGGCAGCCAATGCAACTCCTGTTCAATCACGAGACTCGCACATTTCTCAGAAGTTATCCAGACAGACCTGTAGGTTTCAAGACCTAATAAAATAAAATACAGATTTATTAACAAGATATTCAGTAAACAAATTTTCTCATTTGAATAATTAAGCTCATCCATCCAAAGCTTGTGGTGATGAATCAAGGCCTGAGGTGGTGCTGAAGCTAACTTTGAGCAGTCTGGCGATTGCCGTCCTCCACATTGACCCACTGCCATCACCAGATGCAGCTCCTTGTCCTCTTGGTCCAATAGCAGCACACTTTTTTTGTGCAATTGGACAAGGCCAGCCTGACCACGTATCTTTCTTTCAGTCCCGAACAGTGTTTGATAATGCTTGTCCACATGACCACCTCAGGTGAGCATAAAATATCTCCCTTACATTCCACTAAGCTGTGATGAATTTGATAGTATTTTGTGCTCATTTATGCAGGTTGGTGGGACATGGTCTGAAGATAAGTTATGAACATTATCAAGGAACTAATTTGCACACATATAGCACTGATGTTTCCCTCAGTCAAATGGAGCTTTTGGAATGTCTTTTCCCTTGTGAGGCTGGTTATAGTGGCTTGCAAAGATGTGCTCAATATACTGAGGTTAGTTTCATCAACAAGTTTGACAAATACAGTCTGTGTTTGTCAAACCCTGCATATTTACATACTGGGTGCAAGAAATTAAATAATGTTTTTTTTATTTGTCTGCCACACTTACAGCTCCTGACATTTGACACCAGAGCCAATGCTGAGGGACAGACTACCACCTGTCTTCACCTGCACTACAAACTGGCTGAGCGCCGAGGCCCACAAGTAAAAGCTGTCATACTGAACTACAAAAGTTGCTGAAATTAATTTTTTTTTTTTAATGCAGGGAAGCCAAGTGCGCCTTAGCACCATTCCTAGAAAAGCTGACATCCAGGTTGAGCTGGGTCGAGCTCATTCAGAACTTGACATAAGCATTGTCGATCGCCTCAACTCTTTACTGCAGCCTCAAAAATTGACCACTACTGAAGTGATGGCTTCACACATGTACACATCCTACAACAAGCATGTTAGCTTGGTAATGTCATAAAAATATTTTAGCATTACTACTTGTATTTTTGTTTATTTATTTACAGTTTGACAGAATGCTTTATTATCTGATCATTTTACAGCACAAAGCCTTTACAGAAGTTTTCCTCGATGACAGCCAGACACCTGCAAACTGTCATGTGTCACTGACTGTCACTGCCCCAGTGCTATATCTCGCCGTGCGGTTTCCTATTCCTGATTTACGCTCTGATCAAGAAAGGGGCCCATGGTTTAAAAAATCTTTGCAAAAAGAAATTCTTCATCTGGAAATAGAAGACTTTGAAATTAAAACTGAGTTTAAGGGGGCAGCTCATTGGACCAAACCAAGATGGAGCTTACCTTTAGGGAACTGCTAGGTATTACCTTAATATTAGAAAAAAATATCTAAATGACCATCTAATCTCCTGACACATAAAATGATAATGTCTATTCAGGTAAATTTCAGGAAGAGCAAGATGAACCAACTACTCATTTTCTGAGGGTTTCAAACACTATGGATAGTGACCTGACAACATCGACAAGTGTTAAATTTGATTGGCCCAGGTTTGCTTGTTTTTGAGTTTTGAAACAATTTGTCTCATAAGTGAGCTTTCTTATTACTTCTTTTACTTGAGCAGGATTGTGCTGAAGATGAACCCCACAGCAGTGCACTCTATTCTTGAAAGAGTCACCGTTGAGGATGATGAGGGAGCTGAAGACCATTCCCTTGAAGAGGAGGAGGAAGAAGGGGCAGCTCATTCCCTGAAAGATGTCTGTGACTTTGGAAAACCAGAACCATCCCCATTTTCTTCCCGCAGAGTTATGTATGAGAATGAAGAGGTAAACAGGGTGGATAACAAAGTTGTTATATTTACAATGCTTTAATTTTTAGTATCAAAGTTAACTCATGCAGTTAACTAAACTAAGTCAACACAATTATCATGATTTATGGCAAATTAATTACATGTTTTGACAAAACACATGGGTATTAATTCATATTTATAATTTCACTTGGAGGAGTACAGATCACTTAGTGGCTAGTTTATGAGCACAGAGCAGAAGAGAGAAGTACAGCCTGCAGCGAAGTAGAAACCAATCTTAAATAGCAAAAAATGTAGAACTTCTACCAAGGAATTCCCACTGAGACTCATAATCGTGATGTGAATTTCTTTGTTAAATAAAGGTTAAAGTATGTCTCTTTTACAAGAACCAAGGTTGATGTTGATAAAGTCAGTACAGTATAGTACAGACTCACAGAATACTAGTAGAGGCCACCCTTTCATCTGCAAACAAAGGGTTTTTATGGTAAACCTAAACTTGGTGAACAGTCATTTTGAATTATAATGTATAGTGTTCAAATATTGTCATTTACATATATATACTGTATATAGGTTTGTAAAATAATTAAACTAATATGATTGAAAATAGTTACTATGAGAAATCTATATCCTGTGTTGAAATGTCACATGCAAGATGATAAATTCAACTTAATTGCATAACAATGTTCTTTGTTATAAATTGACAGCATCAACTAACAATAAGCGATATTCAAAGTATGATGCCTTTGGATGGTGTAACATGCCTTTTGCAGGTGCAAACATTTGCATGCGTAGCTAAAGATGATCCTAGCTGATGGATTCAAATGTGTGTTTATGCAAAAGGCTGCTCACAAAGCTTTACATAGGTTAGCTAAGTTAAAATAATGATTTAGTCATTTTTGAAAAAAAGTGTTTTTGTTTTGCAGATGGTTATACCGGGTGATGTGGCTGAGATGACAGACTTTCAAGAAAAAACCATGAACAACTCCAAGTTCATTCTTGAACTATGCTTTCCTAATGTTCAGTTAGCTCTTCCTAGCAAGGCATTTTATGAAAAGCTGCACAACAGGTACAGAGCAATTTGAGTTACAATATATTTCACACATAAAGAATGTAAAGACTCATAGGAGATGATTGACAGTAGCTTATTGTTGTTCTAGAATTAACAATGATCTGCTGCTGTGGGAGCCAACAGCTCCTTCTCCAGTAGAAACAGTGGAGTCCATGCCTTACGGAGTTGGACTCTCTGTTGCCAGTCAGTTGATTAACACCTATTCAAAAGAAAGCTTTAGCCAGTTCCGCACTACAGGCATAGAAGGTAAGATTTCTCTGTAGTATTACAATTTGTAAAGTGGATCCAAAATATGCCCTTTCTTTTCTTTCCATCTTCCTGTCTGCAGATGAATCTAGTGCTTCAGATGACGACAACCTGCATTACTACTCCCCTGATTCAGATTTTGGCCTGAGGACTCGTAAAAAGAAAAAAAGCAAGGTCCCTACTAAGACTTCTCAGAGTTTGTTCTCTGTCATCCTGACTGTGAATCATGGCTTGGTTGCTCTTCACACTAATGCCAAGGTACTGTGATCAGATCCTAACTGTATATATTTACAAAAGATTGTAGATGTGAATGTTTATTTTTTATTTTTTCACAGAAAGACAAAACTGTATTGAAGCACAAGCATGGGGAATTCTGGTTGGAGATTAAAAATGCTGTGCTTTTTAGTGTCACACAGTATGAGAGCTTTAAAGACCATCATTACATTTGCTTTCACACAAGCAGCATTTGCATGTATCACCAAGGTAGATGTAAATTATACAAAAATAATAATCTTTGTTTAGTCATTAATGCTTACAATAATTGTTTTTAGGACTTGTAGATGGAGGAACAACTGGTTCAGACATTAAACTGCCTTGTAAAACACATCCTCATTGGTTAGAACCAGCTATTTACCAATCTGAGACTTCTCCTGAAAGAACCTCCACTCCCTCTGAGGGCATTGGGCTGGAGGCTCGCAGCATGCTCTCTATTGCTGTTAAAGTGTCCTCACAGAATGTAGATCGTAATGTCAAGGTACTCTACAATTTGCGCTTGGCGGAATACTTTCAGAATAATTGTTGGGTTTAATGTAATTATCAATAAACTGCATATCTATGGCACAGGAGTTTCTAGTTGCTGTTGGTGTAAGGGGTGCCACACTACAGCATAGAGTAGTTCCCAATGGTCTGGGCTGGTATGATCAGGTAAAATGCTAATATTTTTTTTAGTAGGTTGACATAAGTTAAAATTTTCTGTGAAACTGAACAGATTGTGGATTTCCTCAACATTTCGGACGAGCCTGTGTTGGGATATGCACCTCCTGCTTCTGCTACCACTTTGCATTTACACTTATGGAGCTGTTCTCTAGACTACAGGTTAAACCCACAACAACAAATAATTGATTAAATACCTTCAATTGAGTACATTTGTTGAATTGTTTAATATTGTCATTGATTTCTGAGCAGGCCGCTTTATTTGCCTTTGAGATCGTTGGTTTTTGTAGAAACCTTCAGCATATCCAGCAGTGTCTCACTAGATCATTCCTCATCGACTCTCAGGTACATTTATAATAGAAGAATGTTTTCTTCTTGCTGATTGTGTTAACTATATTATTTTATTTCTAGGATTTTATTGGATGAAACTTCTTTGTTCCTCTCAGATAAAAATAATGCGGTCTCGGTCAATCTTGCACGCGGTATGTGTGTCCTAAACCACTTTTATTTGTATATTGATATGAATTGTATTGATAAGATATATGATTGTGCCACTGTTACTGTTTATCATAGACTATGTACAAGTGGTAGACATGGGAACTTTAGAATTGAGAATCACAGCTATAAAACCAGAAGTGGATGGAAAAATGGTATGGCTGGTTACCGGTATATTATGTAAAGTATTGCTTAAAATTTACAAATAGTTTAACAATGTCTTGTATTTGTTTAGTCTGAGCCAAAATTTGAGCTGCGCTGTTCCAGTGACATCATTCACATTAGAACTTGTTCAGACTCCTGTGCTGCTCTCATGAATCTGATCCAGTATGTGGCAAGCTACGGAGACCTGGTCCCTCCTTCAGAACACGAGGCCAAGCAAAGCTCAAAACAAAGTACCTCTCTAAAGACAAAGGTTAGAAACTTACAAACAAAATTCTGAATTTTTAAAGTATCTCACAAAAAAAAAAATATATATATATATAGAATTTTTTATATATTTATAATGTATATATATATATATAATGTGTGTATATATATATATATATATATATATATATATATAATATATATATATATATATATATATATATATATATATATATATATATATAATGTGTATGTATTTAATAATATTTCAATTCCAGTAAATTATCCTTCAATACTTAAAGGTTGTATGGAGGATTTTCAAAAATTGTTTGTTGTCAGTCTTGGTCAAAAACAGTTGCATAGATTTGTAACAGCCTTGTACTTATGCTAAACAAAAAAGGAATTATAAAAATATATAAACGGTAGCCAAGTGGTTAGAGCTCTGGCTTCCCAATAAGGAGGTCATGGGTTCGACTCCCGGGTCGGATCATGTCAACATCTCACGATCTCTCTGGGTGGAGTTTGCATGTTCTCCCCGTGTCACCGTGGGTTTTCTCCGGGCACTCCGGTTTCCTCCCACCGCCAAAAACATGTATGTTTATGTTTAGGTTAATTGGGCATCACTGCAAATTTCCCTTAGTGAGTGAATGAGAGAGTGAATGGTTGTCTGTCTAACCCTGCGGCAAGTTGGCCACTGTCCAGGGTGTTCCCCGCCTAAGGCCCTAAGTCACTGGGATAGGCTCCAGTCACCCGCGACCCCTAACGGTATTAAGCGGTAGAAAAAAATGAATGAATAAACCGTGGAAATGATGAGGCCAGTAAAACGTTGACCAATAGATAACGAGGTACCTCGTTATCTATTGGCCTGTGAACCTGTCAAGCAAACCCTCAGTGTTTCTAAGTAACTCATTGGCCCAGTTACAGTGAAGGGTGTGGCCCTGGGAGGAGCAACACATGTGCATCGTTTTAAAAACAGCAAGCAGTTGTTGGATTTGAAAAATCCTCCATACAACCTTTAACATTGACATTTTACATAGGTTGAGGGTTCCACACGAAGCACAACTCCAATGCCTTTACTTGCCGACAATGAACAACAAATTCTGCAAGATCTAATGAGTGAAGCAATGGAAGAAACTGATACCCATCAGACACAAGTAGTTCAACAAAATGGTGAGGATTTACAAAATGTTCACGTTTTGTGAATGGGGGCTTGTTTGTTGTTGCGTGCTGTTTCTGATAATGCCTATGACTAGGACTCGACTTAAAAGCGCTGCAAATATCTTGTTACAATATTCACCTTGATTTTCTTAATTACTTTTTGTCAGGCACACCAGAGGAGAAAAACTGCCAACATGAAGCCCCCCAGTCAGACCTATTCCTATTCCCAGATGAGAGTGGATGTTCTAACCAGGATTCAAGTCCCACATATCCCATGCTACATTCACCTCTTATTACCCCTGTCCCAAATCTGGCACAGGAGACAGATGACTTTTGCATTCTGGACACTCCTGGTTCCAGAGCAGAGGTCCGTACTCTTATTGTTAGGGTCAAGTATCATTACATGCTAAAAATAGCATAAACTGTATTAAAGTCTAAGTGGTGTTGTAGGATCGTGATCAGGAACCAATAGTGAAGCAGCTTTCCTCCGAGCCTGTGGAAATCAAGGATGATCACTTCAGTCAGCCACTAGAAAGTAGTGGTAGTCGTGGAAGTTTGAATTTTCCCATACCAGAGGTGCGCTACCTGATTAGAGAGATCTCTGTTGTGTGGCATTTGTATGGTGGAAAAGACTTTGGAAATCCTGGTTTCACAGCATCACCTGTAAGAAGTCGTGGGTAAGCAAGCATATTTCTCTTAATAATATATCCTATAATAATACAATAACATGATAATACATGTATGATTTATAGTGCTTATTTTTGTTTCTTTGTAGCTCAACACCACATAGTTCCCCATCTCAAACTCCCGTAAGGCAGCCCAGGGGTCCAGGAAAGACGGGAGGTGGTAAAGGAAGGAATCCAGATGTCTTGATGGAAATTCAGCTTAGCAAGGTACATATTTGACTGATTTATGTCTGTAAATTATCCTATTTTACAATAATTCTTCATATGTATTCAAACACACACTAGGTCAGGTTTCAGCATGAAGTGTACCCACACTCTCAAGAAGCTTCTGGCACAGCATCAGACCAGCCAGTGTCTCGACAAGTATTTGCTGTTCAGGATTTGGAAATACGGGACAGACTGGCCACCTCACAAATGAACAAATTTTTGTATTTATATTCAAGCAAAGAAATGCCTAGGAAGGCTCATTCTAATATGGTAAAGAAACATTGATGTATTTTGAGTCTCTCTTGCTCGTTAGTTGCTCGCTTTAGCCTATTTTGTTTTCCAGTTGACTGTAAAGGCTCTTCACATGTGTCCCGAATCGGGCCAGGCCCCACAAGAATGCTGCCTTCGAGTTTCTTTAATGCCTCTACGTCTCAATATTGATCAGGTAATACCATGTGCATGACTTGTTATATAAATACAGAAAACTGATACTGTGGTGTTTTTTGTGTCAAGGATGCCCTGTTTTTCCTAAAAGACTTTTTCTCCAGTCTTGCTGCAGAAGTTGAATTTTTTTCTCCACCTGTTCAAGAAAGTAAGTTTTCATCTACATTACATGTTTAAGTAACAGACATTTGGCCAAAGTTTTAATAATATTTTATTTAAAGCTCCCAGTGTTTCTACAAAAGTGGTGGCACCAGAAATCTCATGCTCTTTCTTGAAGCATAGCACTCAGGATCCAGCACCAATCATCTCTGTCCCTGCTCAGAGACGCTTAAGCCACAATGGCTTCACCACAGATGAAGCCCATGACAGTGACATGTCCACACTTCACTTTACAGATCAGCCAATTTTCTTCAGGTATTGTTTTTTTTTTTTTACTCAAGATGACTATCTTTCTTAAACTTGTAAACCTTTTATCACAGAGAGTTTCGATTTACCTCTGAAGTTCCAATCCGTCTAGATTACCATGGGAAGCATGTTGCAATGGAACAGGTAGACGGTAAACAATCTTCAAAGATTGTCTGAATAATAGTCTAACTAGTATATTATATACCTTTCTGTCATTTCAGGGAACATTTGCAGGAATCATTATTGGACTCACCCAACTTAATTGCTCTGAATTAAAATTGAGACGCCTCTGCTATAGACAAGGGTATTTCATCTTATACTATTTGTCCACTTTTTACAACATGTTTATAGTCGATATAACTCATAAATCATTTTCAGGTTGTTGGGTGTGGATAAGCTTTTTTCTTATGCAATGAATGAGTGGCTGAATGACATAAAAAAGAATCAACTCCCCGGCCTGCTGGGCGGTGTAGGGCCGATTCACTCTTTGGTGCAGTTAGGTGAGTTTAACAAAGGACAACTACTGGTATGATTGTTTTTATATATGGTGACCATTCAAAAGTGCATTGTGAAACTTTTTTGACCAAAATAGACTTGCATAAAAGCAATTTTTCAAAGAGATGTATTTGATGCACTAAATCAGTGGTTCTCAACCTGGGGGTCGAGACCCCCATGGGGGTCGCGGAAGGATTTCTGGGGGTCCCCTAGTGATATGTGAAATGTAATATTGACATCCTAAACATGATTTGACACTCTTCGAATGCAGTGATCGACATAAATTCATATGTTTTGGTCTACAGAAGAAGGTACCCAGGCTTATGGCTTCAAAATAAAAAGAAACATAAGACATTACCACTTTGCAGGTCTCCTACATTTTGTGCTTGGGGGTCGCGAATGCTTACGGTTGTTTTTTTGGGGGTCGCGACTGAAAAAGGTTGAGAACCACTTCACTAAATAACTAATAATAATCTACACCTTCACTTTGAGCAGACTTCATGATCACAAATGAACTATAACTTGGCCAATTTCACATTATGGCATAATACAGCATTTTCCATATTCTAACAATTCCCTAACAATTCCAAAGTATGGTTTTAACTGGTTATTACTGCTAAATCATGGAGTTAACTTTTCACCTCCAGAACATTAAACAGTGCATCTTTAAGACACATTCATACTTAAAGTCCCCTTTATTTAATCAAGGCAGAAGTAAACCTCAATGCAGTGGTGCTCAACAGTGGAAGATTGCCCTAGTTATGGAAGTATAGTGCCTTAATATAAATTAAAATGTTAAGATTTTAAAGACGTGTTACGTGCTAGCCAGCTATGTGCTTTTTCAGTGTATAAACTATATCTAAACATTAAAATTTGGCAAGACTTCTTAATTACTTTGTAGTCGATAAAGCTGCAGAAATTGATTTTAATTAAAAATTTAGTTTTTTTTTATTCATGACTTACCACATTTTTTCTGAAATCCCTATGGAGATTTAGTGGAGTGGGCAGTCACTGTTGAGCTCCATACTACTGGACATATACACATTTCTGTGGTAGGGCTTCACTGCAGTAAATTAACAATTATCATTTATTTTAGTTCAGGGATTCAGAGATTTGGTGTGGCTTCCTATTGAACAGTACAGGAAGGATGGTCGAATTGTTCGTGGGTTCCAGCGAGGAACAGCCTCCTTTGGGACTTCCACTGCTATGGCAGCCCTGGAACTTACAAACAGGATGGTGCGAACAATTCAGGTAATGCAACATACCACCTCTTAGGGATGAAACAGCTTTGTATTTGTATTTGGCTTAGACACACACAAAACCCGGGATATATATATATATATATATATATATATATATATATATATATATATATATATATATATATATATATAAAAAAGTGCTGGTACAGTCATTTCCATGGTCTTTGTAATATCATGGGAAAATGTGCCGGTACTCAAATGGGGCATTTTTAGAAGTTAGCACCCCATACCTTATCTAGTGAAAATTGTGTCTCGTCTCACCCTTACTTATTTTACAAGAATGTCTTTGATACTTTATTGCTAATTTTCTGGATTGTACTTTAGGCAGCAGCCGAGACAGCTTATGACCTGGTGTCTCCGGTACCTGATGAACGAGACACAAAGAAAATCAAACGGTTTTCTCATTATGGATTGGCCCACCAGCCAGTGGATCTGAGAGAAGGAGTAGCTAAAGCCTACACTGTGGTAAAGGAGGTATGTTCACATAAACAAGTATGCATATAAATCAATGGAATTTTAAAGTTTGTTGTGTTCTTGTATAGGGCATCACAGACACAGCCCTGACCATCTTGGACACAGCTACTCGAGAACATGAGCAGCGTGGCATGACAGGGGCAGTCGGTGGAGTTTTGAGACAGCTGCCGCCAGCTGTAGTCAAGCCACTTATTATGGCTACTGAAGCCACTTCTAATGTTCTGGATGGAATGCGAAACCAAATTCACCCAGATGCCCGCCAGGAGGAATCACAAAAGTGGAGACAAGGGGAAGAGTAAATAGACATACCATTTTAGTTGATGCAGTCAATGGAGCACAATCAAGATAGATCTGTTGAACATTACATCTACGATTGTGTACATACATACAGTTCATCTTGTTGTACTTTTGTAGATTATAATATATTGCAATGCTTGTATCCGCTTAATTGTTCCATCACAGTGCCTTCATGTTATCAGAGTTGTTCAAGTGTAAAATAGAGATCATGAACTCTGCAAATATTTACATGCAGCTCAACAGCTTGAAACTGGAAAAATCTCCTTTTTTCCTAATTGTGTCACCGCAAGTCATTTTGTTTGCTTCTCTTTTGATCAACCTTGTGCATTTTTCATAGGGTTACCTCTTATACTGTATAGGTAGACTAACTGTAGGTTAGTTCAAAATAAGTATTTAAAATGTGTAATGTTTTGACCGTTTTCTGGTGAAACATTGAGAATATTTCTGTAACATTTCCAGCCATTAATTTAGGTTCTACCAGATTTCATAAATGCTGCTACTTCTTTTGTTTATGCCCATCGATGTTTATTTTAAGTCTTACATCCTAAACCATTGTGATTTGGTGTGTCACCTTAAATGAATTTATATGTACATACACTTTGTGTACAGTAAGTTATGACTTTGTATTGAAGGCATCAAAGGGAAATAAAACGTATTTAAATGCGAAGTTGGCACGTGCGGAAGTTGTCTAGGTTGCTATAGCAACGGAGTGAAGCTAACCACCTCTTTTACAACATTGCTTTTGGGATGTCTGACTTGACCCACAATCTGAAGAGTTTATCATTTGAGAAGGGGCTGTCTGAAAGCGAGATAGGACATATTCCCCTCCGTGCTCACTCTGCAGCGCTTACCGTTTGTGGATGTGCACACGCAATTTTTCTCCTTCAACTTCATCATTCAATTAGGTAATTAACGCTAGGCTAATCTAGCTAACGTTAACGTTAGCTGTGGTGAGGATTGTGTTTTTGTTTTTCACATCGCAGTTATGTCGTGACCCTGTTAGCAGACCTTTCTCAAATTCCTATTCTTCACCAAATTAACTTATCTTAGCCTTAGCCTAACCCTAACCATAACATTTTGGAGCTAAAGTTGAATATTTAAAATTCTAAACTTTTGCTAGCATAGCGACCAATGCAAAGTAATAGCAGTGCGGCATAGCTGGGTTGTGGGGAAAAAAACAGGCGTTAAAATTAGATAGATTACAGTTAGCTAACGGGAGCCTTGGAGTTAGTTTGCTTGTTAAATCAGTTGATCATTTCAGATGTTCAATCCAAAGTCACTGTGCACACAAAAGCCGCTTGTTATCAAGAGAGCTGCGTGTGGGAATAGTAGGGATGGGTCACCTGGGAAAGCAGTTGCTCCTCTCTATTCTGAACAAGACTCCAATCACAGAATCAGAAATTAAGGTCTCTACTAGAAGACCAGAGTATGCAGGTATTTACCTACAGCCATAACAAATGTTTAATTAAATTTGGATCCTGTCTACCTGTTAGTGATTTGTGTGTAATTTCAGAAGATGTAGCACCAGGAGTTGAGTGTTTCTTTGATAATGTGCGCCTGGCACAGTGGGCAGATGTCTTGTTCCTGTGCTGCCTGCCCTCTCACCTGCCCAGTGTGTGTGCTGACCTGAGCTCTCACCTATGCACACACACTATTGTGTATTGTTTCTCGTCTGCTGTTCCCATTTCTAGGTAATCACTATCTCTGATCTGCTATGTTGTTTCTCTATTTTTCTTTACATTTATATATTTTCTTGTTATTTTTCTAGATTAATACAGCTTCTTGGACACAACTTTGTCCTAAAGTCACAGTATGATACATCTGCCTGTGACAGTCCTAATATATGGATGACATGCACCCATTTATGCACAAGTAGAGTTTTAAATGAACCATTTTTCATAAAATCATCTTCACCTCTAAGTCCTAATAGAAGATATAGCCATTCACTGAGTTTAACCTGGGTGTGTGCAGTGCTCAATAGCCTGGTGAATATTTGCACTGCTGCACAACTGGGGTGTAAAGAAACTCTCTATGTGATAAATCATCTTTTTAAGGGAAAATTATGCTTGGATGCGCAAGATGTCTATTCTACTTCAAGCCTCTCTGCAAATCAGTAAGTTCTAAATGTTTTGTTGTAATCATAGACTGTATATATACAGTCTATGGTTGTAATAAACAAAATTGTGTTCTGTGTGTGCACCAATGAATAATTCTAAATACTTCCGAAGGTCTTTTCCTTGGATCCCTGCCAATGAAGCTAATATAAGGAAGACCCCACTTTACTCCATTTTATTGAACAGCAAATCCACTCAGGACTGCATCAGTGCACTGTTCACTGCTCTTTTGGAACCAACACCTCAGGCAGACTAAATTATTTATTACACTGGTGTGTGTCTTGTGTAGAGCTGTGCAATATATCGAATTTTAGAAAATATCGTGAATGTTGCTTTCAAGATATCAAAAAAATTCAATATCGAGTATATCGCGGATAGAAAACCGCTGCCAAAAAAAGCTAAGTAAAAATACAAATTTGAAAAAGTGATGCTGTAAACTTTCAACAATGGGCACAAATGTCATATTTTGCAGTTTTATTATTGATCTCACATTTGTATTGCAAAAAGTTGTGGTCATATGAAAACACATTATAAACTGTGGGCCAGGGGTGTCCAAAGTGTTTTTCACAGTTGGCCAAATTTGGAAACTTGAGGGCCTATAATACACAACTGTGAAGTGAATCATTCAAAATTTAGCATTTGATCTAAATTTAATGCACCAACACATTTTTATGCATTACACAATCATTTTAACCCTCTACTGCATGACTTTTTATTTTAGGAGGAAAAAAATATTTCAAGATACTTTTTGAGAGCTTGTGGGTCCCTGACATTAAATCAATTATAACATTTGACCCCCCACGCCCCCCACAAAAATCTGGGTTTGTTGCCTCAGGGCAACAGTGTGCGATGAGGGTACTAAAACACCAAGGTTTTCAATACTGAATGGAATAGGAGAAAATAATCTAAAAATGTATCAGAAAAGGTTTTATTCAACATAATACCCAATTTACCTAAAAAAGAGCCAATTTAGGAGAAACGATGTTCCTACTTGCACCTATATCTACCAGCTCAGGGAGTTGCACTATTCGCCCTGTGTAGATCTCAAAGTTATGTGTAATACCTCCAGAGCTGGCTAAAATTAGTATTTTGTATCCCCATTTCTTAGGTTTGGCTGGTAGATATTGCTTGTTCTTATTCTTTCCCTTGAGGGAACAATCTGTTCATCCACAGCCAGCTTCTCACTCATTGGGATGGATTGCAATTTTGAAATAAGATGGTCTACCAGTGGTCGGATTTTATAAAGTGGATCTGGACTTCCTGCAGGTATTGCCTCATTGTCATTGAAGTGGAGAGCTTTCTTGATGGCCTCCCATCTGTTCAGACTCATGGTATCAGCTACTTGATGCACCCGAGAGGCCTTGGACCAAAACATCCGAGTGGCTGGTAACCCAAACAGTGACATGTAGACCAGGGGTTCTTAACCTTTTTGACCCCGAGGCCCAAATATTCATGTAGAAAGTAACCTGGGGCCCAATCTCCTATTAAATGTATTGTACTTTACTGCTTTTGTGACCCTCAAAGAGGTGCTCGCGGCCCAACTTTGGGCCCCGGCCCTATGGTAAAGAATCACTGATGTAGACAAACTGTTCAAGTTCTTTAGTGCTGAGGTTTAAAGGCCTGCTTGGGTTGCACTGTATAGCATACAGGTTTGACTGCTCTGTGATCACTGACAGGATATTGTCTGAAAAAAAAAACATCTTGAAGTAATCTTCTGATCTCGGAAGGCTTCCTTGCCATTCAGGATAGTCGGGGAAGTTGGCATTATGGGGTGTTCTCCAGCCATTGTCTTCCTCTGGTTCAAACACCTCATCCTCATCCTCATTTTCATCCCAACACACACACACACCAACACACATCTTACAGAACCCTGACTGACCCCTGACCTACACTGAGTGTCAAAACTGATTCAGGGAGCCACTCTTCTCCACTATCACTCTCGTCCTCAAGCTCACTGTCTTCACTGTCGGATGGAACTTCCCTACCATGTTCATTCTTGAACCCATAAAATGTTTTTATGTCCATTTCCTACAAGCAATAATACTCATTATTCACTCCAACACATCTCTTCTTTAGCACTATTTTTCCCAACAAAAGTGCTACATCTGCATGATGTTGCCCTAGGGCAACACACCTAAAACACAGTATTAGCATAAACATACAAGTAAAAATTATATGTAAACAATCAAATGTGCATCTTGACATATTTCTGAACATTATAATATTTTTTTAATCAAATTATTCCAATTTAACCCAGAGAAAAGTGTTATTTATCTTACCGTTACCCAGCACTGTGTCACATGTGACTTTGCTTCCAGAAATGACTGCTTCAGACTCAGTCAAATGTGCACACCCACTTCAGCCTCTGATCTTTTTGGACAGAAACATGTCTGCTAACATTATAAAAAACAAAAATTAAAAAAAAACTTAAAGGGCCAGTGTCCAAGCCAAAAAAGTGGTTTGTTGCCGAAAAGCAACACTATGCGGTAGAGGGTTAAGTTATAATATCAAAATGTTTGTTATTTCGACCATTATAGAAGAGTTGCTTAAATTTGACATTAAATGCTGTACTTTTTGTAATTTGGGTCGATCTAGCAGGAAGTCTGAAGGATAAAAAATTGTGAAAGGGGCCACAGCTTGGACAGGCTGTAGGCCAATAATATTTCATAGAAATTAGGATCAAGTAGCTAAAATTATTTGTAATGCAAAAAGTGAATGAGTTATCAAATTCTACAAAGTGAACGCAGCCAATTTACATCAACTAAAAAGTTTGAGTACACGTTTTAATACATTTCTGTTGGACAGGGGAAATATCGTCCAAATATCGCCATCAAGAAATGCCTTAAAAATGTCGATATTTATTTTTGTCAATATCGCACAGCCCTAGTATTGTGTCTGATTAATATTAAGCAAATGCTTGTTTTTTTTTTTTGTTTTTGTTTTTTGCTATATATCTATATATACATACATATACAATTTATTAAATTATATACAATGATTGTATATAATTATTTTATACAATTATTGTAATTATATAAACCATCACTACGGGGTTATCAGCATGGATGTATTATATAATTACTTCCATGGTTATCAGATTCGTGAATTTCCGTCAACAATCGTCAAAAAACGGAAGTATCGAGAGGGGGGAAAAAAGCTATTTCCTGTGAAGCCCAAGACTGCGGGGTAACTGTCACGGGACTCCAGCGATGGTGTGTTTCTAGATGGTGTCTCTGGAAGTGGATATTTGGGGGCTAGGGCAACATCTGGCAGCGTGCTATGTGGTGGTAAGGCAACATATCTTCTTCAGCTAATCCATGCTAACCTGTTAGCCAGCTGCAGACAGGCCAAACTGAGGCCAGGTCGGTTTGGAGATGATGCCACACAGCTTCATGTGGGCTGAAAATGCGCTTAGATGCAGGCTCTGTTGCACACTAGCTTGGCTTACTACATTTGATGTTTCGGTGTGATTTTGCCGTTTGACTGAGTATATGAAAATGTAGTGTGTGTGCCTCCTCCCTATGCTCTTAGAGGCGGGGTTTGGGCTGTGGGAGCCACACATCTGAGGTGTTTGTCTTGTCCTCAGAGCCATGGAGAAAATAGACACTACATCGGAGCTGCAGTCACGGTTGACATCTCTCTCTTTCTCAGCCTTTTCCGGAATAACATCCAGGCAGTGTGAGAACCGGCCAGCTGACAGCAGGTAACCTGTTGCTTTAAAAGTGATATTTAGCAGTTTAACATAATACTTTATTTCTGTGTTAATTCTTGTGGTTTATTGCATTCTGTTCAGACTCCAAAACACAGACTTTTCACAGAGTTTGAGCCAAGACCAAGTAAATATGAATGAAACAAAGGAGAATACCACTAAGCTTTCAGAGGTAGTTAATATTTGTCAAATGTCAAATAGAGCATTATGCTTGTGCCACAGTAAACAAGGAAGTGTTATTTAAGATGCTGTAAAAGTAGACTTACTTTAGTGTACATTTGTTTGAGGATAATGATGAGACCCCTGAGGAGCCGGTCCAGAGGGAGGAGACAGACGGGAACATCACGGGGAGCAGTCAACTCTCTACAGAGATAAAAGGTAAGGTGCTTGTGCCACTGGAGCTCTATTTCTTCTGCAGACTGTTTTATATATTTAAATATACTGTCTTTCAAGTGAATAGCTTAAACTGAGTTTGTAGGGAAAACTCTGCCCGGCAGAAAGACAGTTTAAATGTTTTACCTATATATTTGCTTTTTTTATTGGCAGCCCAGATGCCACCCTTAAACCCCCCAACCACATGGACATCTGCTGCTCTGAAGGAGCTCAAGGCAAAGCTACGCACTGAGAAGGACAGTGTGGTGACAGTATATAGAGGAGACATCATGACAGTCCATGTGCCCACTGTGCCTGAGGCAAAAAAAGTCTGCTGGGAGTTTGCGACTGATGGATATGATATTGGTTTTGGAATATACTTTGATTGGACGCCTGTGACAACGCGATCTATTACTGTACACATTAGTGAGTCCAGTGATGATGAGGATGAAGAGGAGGAGCAAGAAGGTACACTGTTTGCTCTTGTCAGTATTCATATAAAACTATTATGATCGTATTTGTGATGTATTTTTTTTGTAGGGCCTGTGATGAATGGAGATGTAGAAAAAGGTTCCAAAACTCAGGCCAACTCAAATCTAGGTGAAATCTTGCCTGTATATCGCCAGGACTGCCATTTGTCTGTCCACGGAGGCAGTCATGACTTTCCAGGTGAAGGCACTTATCTCTTGAAGTTTGACAACTCTTACTCACTGTGGCGGAATAAAACCCTTTATTACAGAGTTTATTACAGTGCCTAGAATGTTATTGCTAATGAATGTATGAATAAAGCATTTTATTGAGAACACAGAAGCAAGATGAACTATTTTTGAGGATAAGGAAAACACAGTTCTATAAGAAAAAAAACAACAACATAAATGTCTATTTTGTCAAAATCAGGTTGTGTTGCCCCGTGGCCACTTTTTTTTTGTGAGTTTAAGGCAATGCAATTCTTCATTGTCTTGCTATATCTAAAGTAGCCTTGTTTTCATATGCACTGTGCTTACTGGTCAAGTGCCCATTTCAAATCAATATACTGGCACTATTTTTCAAAGGTAGCTGAAATCAGGGAACGCCTGCAGAATAGGTGTCTATTTTGCAGTGGTTGTCAGAATATGTTTTTTGTGTGCATATTTTTGCTGGTTGCTGTGTGTATTTGCTCTTATGACCTGTGCCATATTTATTTTCTTTTGACTGTGAATGAGAGAGAAGTATGTGTATAAATCTATATGTCCTCAGTAGAAATGTTGAATGTCCGAAGTAGTGAGTTCTGCACAGTCTGCTTGTCATAGCACAATTAAAAGCCATCCCTTATCACACAAAGCTTCTATTATGTAATGAGAATCAATATTTGCCTTTGCTTTTCTCCACTTGTTGCAGCCAAGAAGTTTGAATATATGACTGAATCTGTGTTTTGAGAACATAAAATCAGACATTTACAATTACTTTTGAATGTGTAAATGTTTTATACATGAATTTTTGTGTTTTTGTTTGTTTTTTGTTTTGCTTTCTTTGCGTTTTTTGGAATAACCATTGCAACTTCCATATTGCATGTTTCCAAAGATGTCACAAAACTGGCTGCTAACACATATACTTCAGAATGCATCTAATCTAAAGCTTATAATGTGTGCTATTCTGTATCCTTTATGTAACTTATAATTATATATTTTAAAATTTTATTGCAAAAATAAAAAGAATATCGTCTTATTTCAGTGATTATGATTATTTTTTATTATTATGCAGTATTAGAAAGTTCTATGTGAGATTCCCTTGTGACTTTATTAAACTAAACCATTTGGGATTTGATGTAATTGTTACAAAACTGGTGATGAAACGGGGTTTATTTTCAGCCCTCCTTGGAGGCTGGTGAGAATTCAAGTGTCAGTCACTTTCATTCTCTTCTACTGAAGTAGACTAGTCTCAAAATGACCCCTCGTTCTAAAAGAAATTTGCAGATTTTTATCTAAAATTTCAAGGTGTAGATATTCAATAACCTTAGGAATAATTAGCCAAGGCGCGTATCCAATTTGTGTGGAGAGACCATCAGAGTGCAATTAGTGCAGCAATGGCGGACACTGGTCCCAGGTGTGCGCCTTAAGCCAATCACCTTTCAGCTGTCAAACGGTCACCAACCTTGACAGTTTTTAGTTTAAAATCTCAAAAATGGGTGAAGTGAATTTTTACACGTGTTCTTTGGTCACTACGCGACGCCCCACGGCAGTTTATGAGGTAAGATTGAACTCTGCTGTCTCGAACTGCATAAGTTTGTGAACTGACTGAGTTCGGTAAGCATCATATTCACAGATTCGGACTTCCGAGGTCAATAGCTCCTAAACGAAAAACTCTTGAATGATAAAAACATCCACAAATACTCACTGTTACATGGCTAATCGACTACAACAACGATTTTTGAAATCAGATGTGTATTTTGACCGCAGCGAAACGATCAGCCGCCAATGCGCAACCAGCGCTTAGAAAAGAGGTTAGGGACCGTCAACAAAAAGCAAAGCAAATGGATAAAATCCTCAATAACTGCTTTGTAAAGTTGTCTACTGTCATCAAATTCACAACATAAGTCAACAATAATATTATCTACCTACAGTAACCAAAAGTTTACATTTTTAATCTTTATTTCAGTTTTTATGACAAAATATGATCATTTTATGGTTATTATTTTTCAATAACTTTTACAATAGGTGGTCTATTGTCACCAAATTCACAGCATAAGTCAATAATAATAATATCTACCTACTACAACCAAAAGTTTTACAATATGATTCTTTATTTCCATTTTTATGATAAAATATGATCATTTTATTATTTTTCAATAACTTTTACAATAAATGTTCTATTGTCACCAAATTCACAACATAAGTCATTAATATTATCTACCTACTACAACCAAAAGTTTCATTTTGAATCTTTATTTCAGTTTTTATGACAAAATAAGATGAAATATGATTATTTTTCAATAGCTTTTACATTAGGTGTTCTTGTCACCAAATTAACAACACAAGGTAATATCTAACTACTACAACCTCAAAAAATACAATGTAAAGCTTTATTGCTTTTTAGATGGCCAAATATGATGAAAGGGGGATTTTATTTTTCAAGCACTTTTGAAGTATGCGGTTTATTATCACCAAATTCATTATTACGGTAAAACTAACTCTTTTACAATAGGTGGTCTATTGTCACCAAAAGTCACAGCACAAATCAATAATGGTAATATCTACTACAATAAAAAATAACATTATAATTTTTTTTTCATTGTTTTTATGATACAATATTATGAATTATGAGTATTAATATCCAATAGCTTTTACAGTAGGTGTTCTATTTCCATAAAAATCACTACATGAACCAATACTGGTATCTACCCACAACGACAAAAGGTTTTACATCATGCAGCTTTCTTGCTGTTTGATAATGATAATTTTTAAGTTGGAATTTTCACAAGCCTTTACAAAGCAGGTGGTCTCTATGTAGCTTTATAGCCTATTTTATATATATATATATATATATATATATATATATATATATATATATATATATATATATATATATATATATATATATATATATATATATATATATATATATATATATATATATATATATATATATATATATATATATATATATATATATATAACTTTTATTTGTAGTTATTGTAGTTAGACCACACTAAGCTATTCATAATTCAAATTAGTAATTGTAATTGTTCACCCTATCTGTTTTTGGGAGAACTGTTACGGGGGAGAGGATTCCCAGTCTCGCCCCGTCCCTTTTAGTCGCCTTTTACGACACCCAGGGAATACGGTGGTAGTATTCTTTAGTCTGCCCCCTAACCACAGGGCATGTGCTGTGCTGTACAGCTGACCCCAGTGCAGTGCAGTGTGGAGAGTGAACCTTTCATCCAAGGAGGATTGGCACGAATGTGGAACAACACGTACACACACTTTCAGCCTTTTTATTATAGTCTGTTTTTGTCCCTCGTTTCTACCTCTGCGGGGAGATCTGTGTTTGTGCCTGTGTTTTTCCGTTTGTCTGTCTGTGTGGGGGAGGGCTTGGGAGGGTGTGGGAGGACCTTGGTGGGGTCATTGGGACCTTGTTGGGGGGTCTGGGGGTACGGCTTGCTTGGAGTCTGGGAGTGGTCTGGGCTACCTTGTCGCTCGGGTTGCTCCTTTTGGGTGTATCGCGGTGTCGGCTGTGGTGTTCCCCGGGGTCTGCTTTGACTTGGGTACCCTTCATGATTGTTATGTAACTGATTTGAAGCAGCTGATTCAGACCTGGAAGCTCCTAGATTGTTTTAGATTGTTTTAATGCACCACTTTCAGAATCAGGGAAAGTCAAACTCTCACTCAGGCTGGCAGGACAATGTCTGCCTTCTTTTTAATGCAACTTAGACACAACGTAGCGTCAAACACACAGCACACATAAGAACAGGATAAGTATAGGGACTGAAACAATTTCGGAGCGAAGGAAAAATAAATAAATATAATCAGAGGGGGGAGGGGTGCCTGAGGGGGGCCGGCCCTGGGGGGGACGTGCAGTTTTGCCCTGTGGTATAACTGGGAGGGAGTCCTGGGGTTGGATGGTGGTCCGGGTCGCTCTCTGGGTCTGGTCGGTCGTCCCTTGTGGCTCCTCAGACGTGTTCCTGGTGGCTATCGTTTGGGTTCGCCTTTTTGAGTTCTCTTGCTCATGGGCGGGCAGGTGGATAGATGCCGGGGCGAGCGTGGTCTCCTTAGCCGAGATGGCAAAACAAAAACTTAAAAGGATTCTGGAACAGTGACATAATAAAAAGGCTGTACAACACAAACATACACATAACACACAAGTCACACACACAAACACGCACTCAGAACATGGGACCAAAGGGAGGAAGGGGGGAAAGAGAAAGGTGCCCTGTCTAGGCTACCCCATGTACATGGGACACAGCCTTGGTATATAGATAGAATTGTTCACAAATCTGCATCATTCATTTGAACAGGCCTGTCCCGCAAAATGGACTGCTATTTGCCTGGAGGAGCCTGAACATCTTTGTCTTTATTCAGAAGGTGCTAAAGAATGTTTTTTACTATCTAATTCTAGTAAAATGCATAGTTGACTTTTTACCTTCAGAAAGTTACACAGTGCACCTTTAACTAAATAGATAAAAACAACAACTGATCTGCTATATTTTTTGTGCTCAAAAGGTAGATTAAAAATAGTCTTGGTATTGACCTTGACAGAAAAATACAGACAATTTCAGATGAAAAACACCAGAAAGTAACAGGTTTTTACAATTTTCAGAATTTTATTTAGTTTGGTAGAATAATACCTGTTGTAATTATAAATGATAGTTTTAAGTTAATCAATAACAAGTTTGTCAAGGAAAAGTAGAACAGAGTTCTAAACTGATGACATCACACAACTTGGGAGACAAGGATATTTTCAATTTTCATGGCCCTCTAAACAAACATTTAAAACGAACCCAGGGTACAATCACATGCTTACCCTAAAACACTTATAATATCATCACTTATATAAATTCAGGGCAAAAACCTTGAAAGTATTTGTAGTTTTATCAAAATCATGTTTCAAAGAAATTACAAAGCTGCCATTTTGGCCTGGCCGTGACGTCACATGGTTGTCTTTCTGCCCTCTGGTGGTTGTCAAGATAACAGACGTTAGCAGGTAACTAAGCAACATGAATTTCTCAGTTAAATCTTTTCAGTTTGAGCCAGAGTTTGGTCAAATACAGAACGATTATGTGGAATCTAGTGACACTGAAGATAATCAAGAGGAAGAGGCAAGAACTGGACACTGTCAGAGTTGTTTTCGTTTCATCTGTTCACTGATCGCACCGCAGGAGTAACCATGGCAACAATCAAAAGCAACCATTTGATGTAACAAAAAAGTAACAAAAAATAATACTAAAAATAATTTGAGAAACAAACCAAAACACCAAATATAAATATCAACAAAAAATATGTAATTTAATTAGGTTTCACCACCCTTCTTTTGTTGCTCCTTGTAACGGACCAAATTCAAAGGTCAGGACAACAGGGAAAAAAATTAAGTAATTTAATAAAGATGTCAAAATTTGACAAAGGCTCAAAATGCAAACAATAACAAAAATGTGGGCCCAAAACAAACGTCAACTAAAAATAACAATAATTGACTAAAAACCTGCCTGCAACAAAAAGAACCCAAGGACTTAATTATCTGACAAAACCAAATTTAACACAAAGGGGTAGGAGGCTTAAGACAAACAAAATACTAATTTACCAAAAAAATAAATAAACTTGTGGGAAAACAAACAAAAAAAATTCTGGGGGAAATATAATACTATTAACTAAGCAAACTAAAGCTCTTAACTCAACTAAACAAACTAAATAATAAAATATTGTCCCCCCTCAGTCTTTGTCCAGTTGGCTCCTCCAGTTGCCTCCAACCCCCTTGTGTGGTCTTTGGGGTGGTGTCACAGGCATCCACCACGCTCCTCCTTCCTTTTTTCTTCTTCTCTCGCCCTTCTCCCCCCGTCCCTATTTCCAGTTAGGTGCAGCCACCGCTTAATCCACATTTCCACCTCAGCATTTGAGACATTGCTGGTGAGTCTGTTTTTTCGAACTGTCCAAATGATCTGTTTTGTACGGAAGGTTGGCAGTACTGAGCTTCCGTAGTTTTGCCAATGGTCAGACAGCATCTTTAGCATCGACCCCGCCAATCATTCCCAGTGATGAAATCTGCAGAAGGAAAAAAAAAAAATCTATATTACAAAATTGTATATATTTTTTGTCTGCTCAAAGGTCCTACATTTAGCAAATTTGCACATGTGAACTTTTAACAACAATGGGTTTCAAATTATTATACATTGTTGTAAAAAGCTCACATGCTTCAAATTTGCAAAAAGTAGGATTTTTGAGCAGACAAAAAGGTATATAAATTCATCCATCCTATAAAATATATAAAATACAATAACAAATCAAAAAGTCTTAAGATACAGTATATTCATAAATCATTTTTTCCTTACACAAACATGCCCAAAATTTTGAAAAAACAATTAAAAAAAAAAACACAACTCCAGAACTAAAGCTGAGCTGTGAAGACAAATGAATAACATAATAACAAAAAAGAAAGAATCTCTCTCTATAATATATATATAAAAAAAAAAAAAAAGATTAAAAAAAAGAAGGGGTGACGGGGGTTATATACAATTATAATAGTAATAGTTATAAAAACAATAATAATAAAAATAAAACTAAACCAAAACCCAGTTTTACAAGCAAGTTAAGTTGCAAAAACTGAAGAGGCTAATTCATTTGACAGAGATTCGCTAAGTGAAGATCTTAATGAGGGTTCGGAGTTAGTAGCGCTGTGGATCTGAGTTTGCACACAACTGGTTAGCCCGCGATGTGTCTTTGAACTCCTAATATTTAAATTTTTTTGAAAAGCCTATGGCACTTTACAATGGGACAAAAATACTTCCGGAACCAGGGCAATCTTCTACTGTTGAGCTCCATTTAAGTACTTACCAATTATTACTTCCTTCAGACGTAAATTTTTGAATCCATTTTTCCCATTTATGCCCCTCCAGTTTATTTGTTTTGCCATTGTGGTTGTGAAACAATGAGCCATTATGCGATAGACAGCATCTCTTGCGTCATCCCCACCAATCATCCCCAGTGATGAAATCTGCAGAAAGAAAAAAAAATCTATATTACAAAATTGTATATATTTTTTGTCTGCTCAAAGGTCCTACATTTAGCAATTATTACTTCCTTTAGGCCCAAATTTTGAAAGCCAGTTTTCCCATTGATGCCCCTCAATTGATCCGTTTTGCCACTCCGTTGGTTAGACAATGTTTCAGGCTGCGCCAGACAGTATCTTTAACATCGACCCCGCCAATCATTCCCAGTGATGAAATCTGCAGTGTGTTAAAGCGGTACGGACATCCTACATCAAGTTTTTTTTTTCTTTTTAGAGTAAGTAGTCTAACATAATCTACATAAATAATAGCTTTCAAATGATACACCAACAAAGCATAGGCAATACAATTTTGCTTTTGAATAGGCCTATGTACAATTATAAGTGATTAAAAATTAAAATGTGTCGAATAACTAGAAATTGTTACGCGTAAACCCCTAATCTGTAGGCCTATGCTTTTTTTTTTTACATGTCAGAGTGGTTTGTTCCACATTTCATTGTATGACAATGTATGTGACTATAGAGCTGTGCAATATATCGAATTTTAGATAATATCGTGAATGTTGCTTTCAAGATATCAAAAAATTCAATATCGAGTATATCGCGGATAAAAAACCGCTGCCAAAAAAAGCTAAGTAAAAATACAAATTTGAAAAAGTGATGCTGTAAACTTTCAACAATGGGCACAAATGTCATATTTTGCAGTTTTATTATTGATCTCACATTTGTATTGCAAAAAGTTGTGGTCATATGAAAACACATTATAAACTGTGGGCCAGGGGTGTCCAAAGTGTTTTTCACAGTTGGCCAAATTTGGAAACTTGAGGGCCTATAATACACAACTGTGAAGTGAATCATTCAAAATTTAGCATTTGATCTAAATTTAATGCACCAACACATTTTTAGGCATTACACAATCATTTTAAGTTATAATATCAAAATGTTTGTTATTTCGACCATTATAGAAGAGTTGCTTAAATTTGACATTAAATGCTGTACTTTTTGTAATTTGGGTCGATCTAGCAGGAAGTCTGAAGGATAAAAAATTGTGAAAGGGGCCACAGCTTGGACAGGCTGTAGGCCAATAATATTTCATAGAAATTAGGATCAAGTAGCTAAAATTATTTGTAATACAAAAAGTGAATGAGTTATCAAATTCTACAAAGTGAACGCAGCCAATTTACATCAACTCAAAAGTTTGAGTACACGTTTTAATACATTTCTGTTGGACAGGGGAAATATCGTCCAAATATCGCCATCAAGAAATGCCCTAAAAATGTCGATATTTATTTTTGTCAATATCGCACAGCCCTATGTGACTACATAAGGACCAGGGTGTTAGGGGTTATGTGGTCAAATCAGGGATGAGTTGAGAAATAATAAATGATAATGATAAAAAATATTAGGAGAAAGGGTTATAATTGGTGCAATATTCAAGACTCACATTAGGTGGAAGGACCATCTTCAGAGCGGCTGGTTTTTCCCTTTGCAAATGCCTGAGTCATCTGCTAAAACAATCGTTTGAGTTCAGAATAGTAGAATCCAAAAACAGCACACCTTTGTTGAGAGGACAGTGTCCCTATATTCTGTGATTGGGCGT
Source organism: Mugilogobius chulae (assembly GCA_038363315.1). NCBI lineage: Eukaryota > Metazoa > Chordata > Actinopteri > Gobiiformes > Gobiidae > Mugilogobius > Mugilogobius chulae. The sequence goes on from CM076406.1 coordinate 674,398, forward strand.
CACTGACCAGGACATCCACTGATAAAGTTTGCTCGCTGTTTTCCCACTCTCCAAGACCAAAGATGACCAGCTGCTTGGACAGAGGCAGCAAAAAAAAAAAAAAAAAAAAAAAAAACAAGATTCAGTTCATACTAGATCTGACAGACCACGCGCAGACCAGTAAAGAGCGCTCCTATGAACCACACAAACATGTATTCTGAAATTTGCCTCTATGATCACGCAATTAATGACCTGAACCACAGGCGCCGATTTATGTTTTTTTGTGTGGGTGCCCAAAATAATACGCGCGTGCACGTCATTTATTGTGTGTTCTTTCGCGCGTTCATTTTGTTTCTTTTCTACTTGCAACTAAGACTTCTGGCTCGCAATGGCGCGTTCTTTTCAGAGAATCTATGCAGTCAATATGTAGCATGGCGAGGGTTTAGCTTCAGTTGGTAAGTTTTGTTAAAATTAAAACTAAAATTGACCGGGGAACGCCCGGAAAAAAAGAACCCAATTAAATAATTAAGGCGCACATGTAAGCTCATAAGTGAATGACAGGCAATGTTCCCAGTTTACATATTGCTTTATTAACAATGTTAGGTAAATCAGTTCTTTTTAGGATTTTAATAGCTCTTTGTTAACAGTCCACTATTAAGAGTTGTGTCAATTAATTGTCCATTAAGTTATCCTTGTAGTCACAATGTTGTTTCACATAAACCAACCAGTACCAGGGCAGACAGGTGGATTGAGACCGGCAGGTGACACGATCTCGACAATTAGGGACTTGACATCAGTTCCCAAAAAGGCAGGGCAGCAGCTATTTAATGTAATGAGGCTTAAACATCCTGATCTACGCGATCGGTGCTGCAGACACCGTGGGCAACGTTCTATGGCAAAAATAAGCCAATTAGCTAAGTAGCAACAAGCGCTTACAGCTGCAGGATACAAGACAGCCCTTACCTCAAAGCCAAACAACGGAGGCACAGAGGAGAACAACATTCAGCGCATCGAGAGGCGCGGAGTGTGCGAAGTCAGAGGGCGCATGACATGTAAAGGGCGATTTATACTTACCCGTTACTTTACGTCCTCGCACAGGCTGCCATTGGTTCCTCTGTCTATTGTTTTTTTTCCCCAGGGGCACTGGTAGCCAATCAGAAAGCTTGCAACCAAAGCAGCACCGTGTTCGTGCTGCTCTCGTGCTCCTACGCACAAAAGTCACATAGCGTCAAAATGCACAGCTGATCGGTGATCTAGATCTGATTGTTTTAACTGACGAGACACACCTGGAAACTGATTAGCTCTGAAAAGAAGCTCCAATGGCAAACTCTGCGAGCGAGTACCTGAGCATGTGACTGACTTGACGGAGATCTACGGGGAAGGATAAATCGCCCTTTACGTGCTCCTTTTATACGCAACGGCTACGCATCTATTTAATAAAAACATTACAAAATTGCATTTAAGTGCTGCCTGCAGCTTATCATGCTACAAATACATAAAGCCTCGCAGAGCCCGGGTCTGCCCTTCAGCGCAGCTCTCACGGCACCGGGCCCTACAAACAGGAGCAGTGCAGTTCGTCACTTCATAAATCAACTCAAAATTGGTGATAATCATCTTGAGGAGTGTGGGATCAAAAGTTATCCATAATTTTTTCACAAGTTGTATGGTCTCTGTGCGGCGAAGCCGCAAATATTGTCCAAGATTTGTAAAATTTATCAACAATTTTAAATGGAAATTTAAAATTTAGTTTTTCCAAAACATTAGAAATTTGCACAAAATTCCTTTGTGGTGTTCTGTTCCGGAGGCTGCATTCTCAGGCCTGCAGTCACACGCATCTTTGGTGTTTTCACTCATATTTTCACCCTTTTCTCTTTGGGCGTTAGCCCGAATAAGCTGAAATTTGCACTCTGTTCGGCGAAGCCGCAGATTTTGTAAAAAAGTAAGAAATTTATAGCAAAACATTATTGCTTAAAGAGACAAGAAGAAAGCGCGAAGCGCCATTCATTTGGTAGTAGGTGTATAATAAAGAAGGTAAAAGGGGCGCAAAGCGCCCCCTCTTGCGTTGCGGGGCGGCGGCGGCGTAGCGCGGCCCGCGAGGGCCGTTCAATGCTTGATTTTCTTTGCAGATTCGTGAAAAAGTCATATGGAAACTCTTATTATTGTAACTCATGAACTTACTGAGGAGCTGTATCTTTACTTGTTGGTAAAAGGTTGATAAATAAATGATTTCTGACATTACCTGTAAAGGTGCATTAATGTAAACTCATTTAGTCTGCATTAAGGTTTTAAATGTGTTTGACTGGTGAAGCAGAACTCTCAGTGTGATATAAAACTAAATCCCTGTCATTTTGAGTCGGTGCCCTGCTCCAATCTTATGCGGTCCTGCCGTGGGTTCTCTTGTCATTTGACGCAAACTAGGGAACTCGGCCGCCAACATTTCCGGGCGAGTTTCCGTGCCGAGCAGCGTTCAAACACGTTTTTCCCAGTCGGAGCTCGAAACTTCAGAGTTTCCGAGAGAACATCAATGTAGCATAACAGTGGACTCACACCAGAAGCGATAAACATGCCCACTTGAGCCCTGGTCGCTGTCGCGCTGTCTCCAGCCCTCTAGGCGTAGTTTTCAGAGGGTGGGAGTATTTGGGAGCGCATTGAGTGTCTGGACCAATGCCTCGTTTGTGTCTGTGAAAAGGAGTTCACTGAGTGGTTGTTGCCTCGGCGATGTCGCTCTGAATTTGCATAAAGTTAACTTCATCTCAACTTTGCCGCGCTCAGGTCGCCAATTACCGCTGCCCTCGTCTCGTCACTTCCTCATGTCGCCTCTCTGCGCTCGCTTGCAGAGGAAATGAATGGGAGCTGCTCTCTCGCTCCAGTCGCTTTTGGTGTGAGTCCACTGTAAATCAGCCTTCACATCTGTGTTTTCTATTCAGAGCTCCTAATTGGGCCAAGCTCCTGCTCCGCCCGCTCAAAAGGAGCGGAAGTCATCTCTCTCTCTCCTCCCAGCCACGCCATGCCACGCCCCTTTTTTGTTTCTTTTTTCGCACCACACTCGCACCCTACATCACCTACACCATACACAAACGTTTTCATATACTGATCTTACTCTCATTACACGCACCCACGCAAATTACATTTATACTGACAACACACTGACCTTTATTATGTTTATAATTTAATAGCCTAAATATTTAAAACTGCCACTGTCTTAACTCTTCCTTTTTTGTTGTGGCCTCAGAGCCGGGTCGCAACAAGTGGGGGCTCGTCCGGTCCTTTGGTCTTTTCTTTTTCCCTAGTCATTTACTAGAACTTTGTTTTTCCCAATGGCGTTTTTTTCCGTCCTCCCTGCTCCGATTTTTGTGAATGGGCACTGCGGTGACGTCAGCTTTGTCACGCTTTTGAAAGTCACGCTGGATTACACAGGAGAGTAGAACTTTTCTGGTGCATTGCAAATCAGTGTCTGAGTTTACCTTTGCCCCTGTCAGGCTTTAGAGGCTTCGCCGCTTCACGCGTTGCCTGTTTGTTTTTTTCAATAGTGTCAGGGGAACGCGGTTAGTGTTCGCTGTGTCAGCAGCGTTCTCGGCAGCACGTCCGTGGGACCTTGCGTGGTCGTCTATTGTAGATTGCCTCACAAACCCACTGGTTTTCTGTGCATAACACGCCGCCGCCGAACCTTGTGAAGAGACAGGCACAGTTAAGCAGGCAAGTGCCCAGTTAGGTAGGCAAAGACCAGTGGGGTTTAGGTTGCTCCTCTTGCTTGCACTAGTCATTTAATTATTTCCTCAGTGTGTATTTCCAGATATTTTTTTCGTGACGTTTTGCTGCGTAGTTTTGAGCTGGCTGACTGGCTGCCTGTGGCTTGGTTTTTGTCCTTTTTTGTGCGTAACAGTACGTGCGCATTTGATTTTTGTTAAGATGGACTTTGACTTAGAGACATTTTTGGCTCAACCGAGTCTGGAACAATTTGATCAATGTAGAAAAGCTAACCCTAACCCTGCCCATTTAAAATGATCCGTTTCTAAACAAGATAAAAAAGACATACAATTTAAAGTTCATTCGGCACTTGCTGAGGAAAAGATTCTTCCTCCTGTAAATTTGGATCCTCTTCATGTTGATTTGTCTGATAAAGACTTCCGCAAATTGGAGTTGGAAAAGCAGAAACTAGAGCTTGAAACCCAATTGGAAATGCGGCGCTTAGATTTGAGAGAGAGAGAGTGTTATAAATTGAGCTTTGTCGATTAGAAGTGGAGGGATCTGACAGACGTGGTTTAGTGCGTCTTAGTGCCGGGCAGCCTGGCAATCCTGTTGAATCAGAATTTTATGTAAATAAATGCATCCGCCTTATTCCGTGTTTTTCAGAAAAATGCGTTGACAAATATTTAGTTTTATTTGAGCGTGTTGCGCAAACGCTTAAGTGGCCGAAAGAGATTTGGCCTCTTCTCTTGCAGTGCGTTTTCTTTGGCAAGGCCTACGCATCGCTTTCTGCACAGGACAGTTTGGATTATGATAAGGTAAAGGCCGCGGTCTTGCGCTCATATGAGTTGGTGCCTGAGGTTTATAGGCAAAAATTTTGCAAATATAAGCAAGCCGAAGGACAGAGCTTTACTGATTTTTTGGAGAGAGAAAATAGCTCTTTTTGACCACTGGTGTTCAGCACAAGAAGTTAAAACTGATGGATAAAACTGATAGTGCTGATGGAGGAGTTTAAACGTTGCATTCCTGACAAAATTGCTGAATATTTAACTGAGCAAAAGGCAACTACTGTGATCATGCTGCTACTTTAGCTGATGAATATGTGTTTACTCACAAGGAGAGCTTTGAGAAGGCCTCTTTTCGTTCTCCGCGTAGCCCTGTTGCGCACGCGAGTTATGTGGAGCAGTCTGGTCCAAAAGACGGTTAAAATTCGGCCCATTTTTGTTCTTATTGCAAAAAGCGTGGTCATCAGGTTAGTAATTGCTTTCTTTTAAATAAGAAGAAACCCAGACCTGTGGCCCTGGTAGACACACGCTTCTCACCCAAGTCGTGTAAGGCCAAGCAGAAGGACTTGGACATTTATTCCATTATTTTGTCAGGTGGCGGGTAAGTCAACCCCACCCATCTTACCCTACCCGCTGTACCCTATTCCGGCCGTGGATGCGCCCTTTGACCGTGCTATTGTGGATTGTGTTGGTCCATTGCCGCGCACTAAATCTGGCAACCAGTATCTGCTGACTATTAAGTGTGCTTCGACTCGCTTTCCAGAGGCTATTCCAATGCGTAAGATTACTGCGCCCGTTGTTGTGAAAGCGTTTGTCAACTTCCGAAAGTTGTCCAAACAGATCAGGGGACTAATTTTATGTCACGTGTGTTTGAACAAGTTGCCAAAGACCTAAACATCACTCACTGTTTCTCTTCTGCTTATCATCCAGAAAGTCAAGGTGCCCTTGAGCGTTTTCATCAGACGTTGAAGTCCATGCTCCGCGCCTACTGTCTTGAGTTTGAGAAGGAGTGGGATGACGGCATTCACCTTCTGCTCTTTGCTGCATGGTGCAGGACTCAACAGGCTTTAGTCCTGTAGATCTTGTATTTGCCCATAGTGTGCGCGACCCATTGCAGCTACTACAGGAAAAATGGCTAAGCGACCCAGAACCACAAAATGTGCTTGATTATGTTAGCTCCTTTCACTCCAGATTACATCGAGCTTGTGAGCTGGCTAACCGCTGCTCGGTCAGACATGAAGTGTTGGTTCGATGATAAAAAAAAGCTAAAGCCCGTCACTTTAATCCTGGCGATAAAGTGCTCGTGTTTCTTCCACTTCCTGGTTCTAGTCTGCAGGCACGCTATAGCGGTCCATATGTCATTCAAAAGAAAATCAGTGATCGTGACTATGTTGTGACAACTCCTGATCGTGGCCGTCGGAGTCGTCTTTGTCGCGTTAACATGCTTGAACCTTATTATGATCGTGAGCAGTTGGACAAACCCAGCCCTGATCAAGGTGCCGTCCTGGCCTTGTCCATTGCTCCGGCTACTGACTCACCTTTGCCTCTGTCCAATTCTCTGCAGGTGTCTGACTCAGTGTCGCTGTCCGGTGCTGAAGATGGCCCTTGTGCCCAGGTGAAGCTGTCCGGTCCTGAAGTTGACTGTGACATTGCTTCAGTTCAAGGCCGGTTAAACAATTCCCAAATGCTTGCTAACATTGACAACTGTTTTCTGCATTTATCTTTCACACAGCGCACTGATGTTGTAGAGTAAATTAAGTCTCACCTCCCACTGTTCTCTGATGTGCTTTCCCGAACCCTCGTGCTTCAACATGACATCGATGTTGGCGATAATGCGCCTATCAAACAGCATCCATATCGTGTGAATCCAGAAAAGCGCCAACACCTCCAGTCTCAGGTCGATTACATGCTGTCCCATGGTATCGCTGAGCCCAGTCTAAGCCCCTGGAGCTCACCATGCCTCCTTGCGATTAAAAGCGATGGGTCTGATCGCTTCTGTACTGATTTTCGTAAGGTTAACGGCGTCACTAAGCCCGATTCATATCCTCTTCCACGCATGGAGGATTGTGTTGATCGTGTGGGTTCGGCTGTCTTAGTTTCCAATTTGGACCTTCTGAAGGGATATTGGCAGGTGCCCTTAACTCCATGTGCTAAAGAAATCTGCGCGTTTGCGCTCCTCTAACCAGTCTGCTAAGCCCAAAAGTTGCGTTTAAGTGGTCTCCAGAGTGCCAACACTTGTTTGAGTCAATCAGAACCTTACTAATGCGTGCGCCTGTTCTAGCTGCCCCGCTGTACGAGCGTCCTTTCCAGCTCGTAGTTGACGCAAGTGATGCGGGGGCAGGCGCTGTGCTTTTACAAGTGGTTACCGATAATATCGAACACCCTGTATGCTACTTCTCGAAAAAGTTTTTAAAGCATCAGCTATCTTACTCTACCGTTGAAAAGGAGTCTTTAGGCCCTTAAAAACTTCGAGGTGTATCTTTGCTCCTCTACCTATCCTGTGACCATCTACACCGACTATAATCCGCTTGTTTTTATTAAACAAATGAGAAACTCCAATCAGCGCTTAATGAGGTGGGCCTTCCTCCAAGACTTCAATTTGACCATAAAACACGTATCAGGAAAAAGTAATGTGCTCGCTGATGCACTTTCACGCGTCTCCTGCTGACCAGTGCGACTTATTGTTGGCCACCCCTGGTCACCTTTTGGGGGTGGGGGTGTTACGTCCCCGGACGTACGCCTCCTCCCCTCTTATAATCACTAACATCTGTGTTTTTTACTCAGAGCTCCTGATTGGGCCAAGCTCCTGCTCCGCCCGCTCAAAAGGAGCAGAAGTCATCTCTCTCCTCCCAGCCACGCTCCTTTTCTTTTGTTTCTTTTTTCGCACCACACTCGCACCCTACAACACCAACACCATACACAAACGTTTTCATATACTGATCGTACTCTCATTACACGCACCCACGCAAATTACATTTATACTGACAACACACTGACCTTTATTATGTTAATAATTTAATAAATATTTAAAACTGCCACTGTCTGAAACTTCCTCCGGGTCGCAACACTGCAGCTCCTCCCCTCCTCAGTTTGCCTCCGAAAGTGATCACGAGTCTAATGAGGAAAAATACTGTATGAGCGCTTATATTCACGCATATAGATGAAGGAAAGCCAGAGAAGAGTGTGAAGACTCATGACCGAATAAATGCATGCACTCAGACATTTAGAGAAGCCTCTTAATGAAAGTAGGAAAAATTGGCCTGGGTGCAGACATTACAGTGGATGCTTGCACCCATGTGATGGCGCCTATGGTCTGGTCCACCGCGTGGAGGAACTTCCTCATGGAGGTCTACGAGGCAGGGTCCTCCTCATGGAGGTCTGCAGCCAGACCCTCATGCAATTCAAGGCAGGTGACATAAATTCTGCTAGATGCCATGGCAGCTGCCAATGCCACAAACAGAGCCTGCTGTCACTCTTAATTTGGCAACTACATCAGATTTTTCTCTGAATAAAGGACAAGACACCCAGATGAAATATAATCAGTAAAGAGGTCTCCTGATATGGACCTCTGAGGACACAGTCAGCACTGCTGTGGACATAACGCATGCATCGACTCCAAAGAAAAGGATTTTATCACAGATGAATAATCATGAAGAAATGGCTGAGCAGATGAAGAACGGAGAAGGTAAGGAACATTAGGCACTTTTGTTTAAATTTTCTAGTCTTATAATAATCAGAATAAAATTGTGATTAGGTTCTGTGTGTCCATCGAAGCGCTGGAACCATGCAATGTGTCTGATTGACCCAGACACTGCTGTTCTCATTGGTGGAGAAACATCAGGTCAAAATTACAGCAAAGACCCTTTTTGGAAACTGGAGTTAGGTATGCACCTTCTGAATATTACTAATGCACTGTATTTTTGCATTGTCCTTTGCAAACCACAAATCTTTGTCATTTTAGACAATTTAGTTGTGTTTATTCTTCCTCAGACAGTGACTTCTGGTTTCCTATGGACTCCTTTTCCTCTGAACATGTGCCTCTATGTTCTCGGGGCCACACTGCAACCTATGATCCAGACTCAAAATTAGTTCGTCTATGGTGGCCTGAGGGAGGGCCTTTCTTACAATGAACTGTACATTTTAAATACTCTGACCTGGAAGTGGACTCTTGTCAAAGTAAGTTTCTATTACCAATCAAACTTCTTCAGATAAAATGACCAGATTAATCCGTTTATCTGTTAGACTAAGGGAAGTGTTCCAACTTTGGCATATCATTCTGCGTGTATTTACAAGAAGGAACTTTTTGTTTTTGGTGGCATTAAACCAAGCACTCTTTCTGGAGAAAACTTTGCAGTAATGCCCTGCACATATTCAACCCAGAGTTTGGATTGTGGTAAGCCCATTGTGGAGGGAGAAAAGCCTATGCCTCGATTTTGGGTTTGTCTCATTACTAATGGCTATAAACTAGTACCACGAATAATGGTCAAATTTTCGTACATTCAACAGGCATTCAGCCTCTTTGCTTTCCCAGAAATTGGTCATTTTTGGTGGCAGACAGACTGCAACATACCTTAATGATCTTCATATTCTTGATATAGGTAGGTAACAGTTTTGATCATTTTTAGTCTATGCATTTATACAAAAAAGACAATTACTTTTTGAAGGCCTGATGGAATACGCAGCTGTGAAGTGTGAAAACATCCCTCCATTGCCTCGAGGGTAAGAACAGAAATAGTTCATCTGAAAATGCTACTGGGTCAAAGCTTAGAAATGTCAACGGTACATTTCACTGGACAGGTTTCATGCAGCAGTGTCACTGTCAGACAACAGAATTTTACTAAGTGGTGGTTGCAGTGCCATTGGAGTCTTTCAGGATGTTCATATCTTTGATCTAGGTGAGGACATTATTCTTAAGTTTCAGAAATTTGCATTTAAATGTTCTTATCTTATTTTCTCAGATACGAGGACGTGGACATCATTTTCTTCAGTCTCTTTCTTCCAGACCACGAGCTGGGCACAGTATAATCAGTCTGGGCTCTACTACTTTAAACACAGATAAACATGAGGAAACATGTGAACCAATCACCACTCACTACAAACTTCTAGTGTTTGGTGGGTTGGATGGGGCTGATACCTTTTATAATGATACAGTTAAATGCATGGTGGAGATTTAATACTGAAGAAAGAGTGGACACTGAATGAATTGAACATTTTTAATAACATTTTATAATAAAAAGTGCTTTTTTTTAGGATATATTTGTGATTGTTTATTCAAAGCCATTACCCAAACATGTTGGCATTTCATGTTCACTAAGAGGGACTTAATGAGAAAATAAACTGTTGTTAAGGCTTTCTATGTTTTGATTTCTACATGCCTGATTGTTAAAACCATTTATTTTCAATCTCTGGCCATTGTACTGTATTTATTCTTGACTCCTTGAAATCAAACTCTAGAATTTAAAACTGTCTTGAAGTTTTAGTGACGGGGTTGAGCTTACCAGTTCAGTAATTTCAACAGGAAATCGATATACCGTACTTGTTTCTGTAACTGGGTTGTTTACAGTGGACAAAATGGAAATTCTACACGTTTTAGTTAAATACTAAATGCTGTAATTGAATCAAATGTAATTTTCAAGCAAATAATTTTGAAATCTAAGGTTGACGCAAATCTTCAGGAGTATCCAGCTGACACGATGGGTGACTAATTCTGAACGCATCAATTTCCACTAAGGTTGCGTTCAGTCTTTTGATTGTTGGGAACTGTTCAATGTCCACTTTGAACCTAGAAGCAAAACACCCATCAGAAACTGAGAAATGCTCTATTAATGTCTTAAAGACATAATAGTCATGAATTAGATGTTCTTTTTTTTCATACCTCTCTGCATTGTAGACCTGAGGAACAAGACAGATGTCTGCCATTGATATCTGAAATGTAAACAACCACAGTGAGTCCTTTATTGTTCCTTTTATATTGCCAGTGTGTTTGACAACACTTACCTCATTTCCGACACAATATTTTCCTGCAGTTTCTCGCAGAATAGGTTCAAGAGCTAAAGGAGAAAGTAAATGGTCTAATAATCTTTTAAATGCCTAAGCAGAGTCAGGATTTTTCTCTGAATAAAGGACAAGACACCCAAACAAAATATCAGTAAAAGAGGTCTCCTGATATGGACCTCTGAGGACACAGTCAGCACTGCTGTGGACATAACGCATGCATTGACTCCAAAGAAATTTTTTTATCACAGATGAATAATCCTGCCTTTTTTTGCCTATTTTGCAAAAGCATCTAAAATGCACCAGAATTTTCTAAATCACACTTTTCAAAATTTTTTGGGACAACAAGTTTAATACACTGCTTTTCAAGCAGATTAGAACTTTTAATTTATTCTTCTTATTATTCACAATAATATTACACAATTTGTGTGTTTCTTCTACTATTTGGTTTTATGCAATAGATGGAGTGCTGAATTGCGTTCTTTTGCTTTAAGCTTTTTTTTGTTTTATTCGGTTATAGCAAAATATGGAATTATATCTTCAAGAAGAACTCTGGGAAAGAAGCAGCATTGTGAAATACTGTAGGTAACGGCCCGCAAGAAGGTCTTAAATTTTGTGTTTGGTGGTCTTTAAAAGTCTTAAATTTGACCTCTCCATCCCTGCAGAAACCCTGATAATACAAATCTGCATCATTACTTTGAACAGGCCTGTATGACCGCGAAATGGACTGTTATTTGCCTGGAGGAGCCCGAACATCTTTCTTTATTCAAAAGGTGCTAAAGAATGGTTTTTACTATCTAAATCTAGTGAAATGCATAGCTGACTTTTTACCTTCAGAAAGTTACACAGTGCACCTTTAACTAAATAGATAAAAACAACAACTGATCTGCTATATTTTTTGTGCTCAAAAGGTAGATTAAAAATAGTCTTGGTATTGACCTTGTGCATAGAAGCTGTTTCTTTCAAATTGTCAGACTTTTGCATTAGCATGACAGAAAAATACAGACAATTTCAGATGAAAAACACCAGAAAGTAACAGGTTTTTACAATTTTCAGAATTTTATTTAGTTTGGTAGAATAATACCTGTTGTATATATAAATGATAGTTTTAAGTTAATCAAGAACAAGTTTGTCAAGGAAAAGTAGAACAGAGTTCTAAACTGATGACATCACACAACTTGGGAGACAAGGATATTTTCAATTTTCATGGCCCTCTAAACAAACATTTAAAACGAACCCTGGGTACAATCACATGCTTACCCTAAAACACTTATATCATCACTTATATAAATTCAGGGCAAAAACCTTGAAAGTAGGCTATTTGTAGTTTTATCAAAATCATGTTTCAAAGAAATTACAAAGCTGCCATTTTGGCCTGGCCGTGACGTCACATGGTTGTCTTTCTGCCCTCTGGTGGTTGTCAAGGTAACAGGCGTCAGCAGGTAGCTAAGCAACATGAATTTCTCAGTTAAATCTTTTCAGTTTGAGCCAGAGTTTGGTCAAATAAAGAACGATTATGTGGAATCTAGTGACACTGAAGATAATCAAGAGGAAGAGGCAAGAACTGGACACTGTCAGAGTTGTTTTTGTTTCATCTGTTCACTGATCGCATCGCAGGAGTAACCATGGCAACAATCAAAAGCAACCATTTGATGTAACAAAAAAGTAACAAAAAATAATACTAAAAATAATTTGAGAAACAAACCAAACACCAAATATAAATATCAACAAAAAATATGTAATTTAATTAGGTTTCACCACCTTCTTTTGTTGCTCCTTGTAACGGACCAAATTCAAAGGTCAGGACAACAGGGAAAAAATTAAGTAATTTAATAAAGATGTCAAAATATGACAAAGGCTCAAAATGCAAACAATAACAAAATGTGGGCCCAAAACAAACGTCAACTAAAATAACAATAATTGACTAAAAACCTGCCTGCAACAAAAAGAACCCAAGGACTTAATTATCTGACAAAACCAAATTTAACACAAAGGGGTAGGAGGCTTAAGACAAACAAAATACTAATTTACCAAAAAAATAAATAAACTTGTGGGAAAACAAACAAAAACAATTCTGGGGGAAATATAATACTAACTAAGCAAACTAAAGCTCTTAACTCAACTAAACAAACTAAATAATAAAATATTGTCCACCCTCAGTCCAGTTGGCTCCTCCAGTTGCCTCCAACCCCCTTGTGTGGTCTTTGGGGTGGTGTCACAGGCATCCACCACACTCCTCCTTCCTTTTTTCCTTCTCCCCCCGTCCCTATCTCCAGTTAGGTGCAGCCACCGCTTAATCCACATTTCCACCTCAGCGTTTGTGACATTGCTGGCGAGTCTGTTTTTTTCGAACTGTCCAAATGATCTGTTTTGTACGGAAGGTTGGCAGTACTGAGCTTCTGTAGTTTTGCCACTCCATTGGTCAGACAGCATCTTTAGCATCGACCCCGCCAATCATTCCCAGTGATGAAATCTGCAGAAGAAAAAAAAAAATCTATATTACAAAATTGTATATATTTTTGTCTGCTCAAAGGTCCTACATTTAGCAAATTTGCACATGTGAGCTTTTAACAACAATGGGTTTCAAATTATTATACATTGTTGTAAAAGCTCACATGCTTCAAATTTGCAAAAATAGGATTTTTGAGCAGACAAAAAGGTATATAAATTCGACCATCCTATAAAATATATAAAATACAATAACAAATCAAAAAGTGTTAAGATACAGTATATTCATAAATCATTTATTCCTTACACAAACATGCTCAAAATTTTGAAAAAAAAAACACAAAACAAAAACACAACTCATATATATAAAAACTATATATTATAATTATAATAATTATTATAATAATAATAATAATTATTATAATAATTATTATTATAATAATAATAATAATAATTATAATTATAATAATAATAATTATAAATATAATAATAATTATTATTATTATTATTATTATTATTATTATTATTATTATTATTATTATTATTATTATTATTATTATTATTATTAATATAAATAAAAAATAAATTAATTAATAATTAATAGTAATAGTAATAGTAATAGTAATAAAAATAAGATCAAATGTTCTAGTTCTTTTCCCTTGGCATTCCTTTCTGGATTTTTACTTATTTATTCATTTATCTACCCATCCATTTATTCATTCATCTTTTTTTTCTTCCCTTTTTCCCCTTTTCTTTTTCCTCCTTTTCCTTCCATCTCCTTTATTGATTGGAAATAATGTTCTTAATAGATTTGTCCAATTGTTTTAATCCAGCTGAGGATACTGAACAGTTATAGAGGCAACCCTCTGGCCCGATAGGGAGTTGGTCTGCCTCAACTGTTCGAGAGATTCAGCAGGACTAACTTATTTATGAGAATTATGACTTTAGTGGCCAAATATAATTCAAATAAGATATAAGAAGAAGAAGAGAATGCAAGTTTAAAGGGAGTCAGAACAACTTTAAAAGATTATTTTCGGGGTAACTGAAATTTAAAAAAAAAAGAAAGAACGAAAAAAATATAACAATAAATAATAATAATGACAAAATAATAATAATAATATAATAATAATAATAATAATAATAATAATAATAATAATAATAATATTATAATGATAATTATAATAACTAATAATAACAAATATTTAAATAAATATTATTTATTACAGCTAAAACAGGAAAAATACACTAGTTTGATAACAAATTCAACCCACAACAAGTCTACTGAGCCTTGGGTTTGTAACTGACATGTAAAAAGAGAAAATCAAGTCAAAAAAATTACTAAACCAAAACCAGTTTTACAAGCAAGTTAAATTACAGTATAAAAATAAATAAATGATTACCATCTTTTCCTTGAGGTTTATGTCCTCCTTCATTTTGTTTTCAATTAAAAACAGGGCATTCAGGTCCTGAATCGGCAGGGACAGCCCTAAGTCCTGATTTTCTGGAGTCTGGCTGTTTTGGATCTTGCTCCATTATCACCTCCGTATTTTTTAGCAGTCTGTGCATGAGACCTAAAACAAATACACTTAAATTACAATAAAATTACAAAGTAACTTTTTAGAAAAAGTTCTTTGTTGTCGTTTTTTAGTGTTCCTCAACATATCACAATTGCTATGGCAAAGCCTCTGGGGGTCCTTATCTTGAGCTAGCCTTGGTCTGAACTGGCACTTTAATAATATTAATATTAATATTAATATATAATATTATTATTAATAACAATAATAATAAAGAAATAGTAATAGTAATAACAATAATAACAATAATAGTTAACAAAATGAAAAAAGTGGACTATAATGAAAAAAATAACAAAAGAGAAAAAAACAACAACAACATAATTTTATGTGGATAGAATGGTGAGGGACCAGAGAAATGTGACCGGTAAAAAGTTAGTGATAAGGATGAAGTTTGAAGAAGATAAAGAGACTTTCCGCGCGATCTTGCCCCCGCCGGTCTAATACTTTAGCGGAAAGCGCAAAGAGTTCTCTGTTGGCCGCTATGAGCTCCAGAGAGCAGCTCCAGCTCGTGGCACGGCTGCTCTGCCTAGTCTGATGCCAGTTCAATCAGTGAACCTGCACAACATAACCGTGGAGCACTGCAAGAAGTTCACTGGAAATAAGAAATAATAATAATCATATTTTGCCATCAATTCTAATTTGTCAGTTGTGTAGTTAGAAAAAGCCACGTTAAATGCAGTTATTGAATTAGGCAATATATTTGTAAAATAAAATGGATTCACTTTTTAGTCAGACTTGGCTTCAATAAGTTTGTTCTATATGTTTTTTCCTTAACAATACAATGTTGTGTCGACCTAAACTTATAATAAAATGATCCGATGCTCGTGGTAAGACCTACCTGAGAATCGTGATCCGTGCGTGAAAAGTTTATGAAAAGCAGCGGCGTGGCCTGGTTATAATCCTTTTGAATGAGACAACTGCCGGTAAGCAGGCTCCCGGTCCCGGTGTGATGCGAGCGGAGGGTCTTTCGTGTGTGACCGCGTCTGCAGCCCCTGTACAGACGAGCGCAGGGTTGTGTCCACCTCACCTCGGGTCGGTTCTCTGGATGCGCGCCGTGGTCCAGGTAAAGCACAGCGCGGGGCTCTGGTCCAGACTGTGCCAAACGGTTCCGCGCTCTTCCTCGTGCCACTCAGTGGTCACCGGCCGTAAATTGACAGCCTCTGGTCAGAAACGTCCAGCGGCCTGGTGCGCGTGGCCACGACCTCACGCAGCACCGTGCTCTCCTGGCTTTATCTCTCTGCTCTGTTGTGGGCAGAGCTGCATTCACACTTAACACTGTCTCATGTTCACTCTATAGGCTAATCTAATTCTTTTTTATATTAAGTCAACAGGCTTTATGAAAAAGAAATACATTTTTTTAGACAAAGTTGTTAAAGTTTGTCATTTGAATAGACTTTTACCAAATACATTTCTATTATTACACTTTTTCCCAAACTGAAGCTCTTGTAGTAACTTTGCTGTGATATTAATGCACTGCTTACGTGTCACAGACATGACACGTCTAGGCCGTTCACTGAATGAAATTGTACCCACACATCTGGCGGGCACCACACCTGCTGCACTCACGGCGTAGCTCTTGGAGAGAGCGCACTAGAGGCCAACAGAGGAATAACTGTCTTAACCGGAAGTCTTATAGGGGCAAGATCGCGCGGTTTGTGTGCATGTATAGATGGATTGGGGGTCGTGATTGCAAAAACTGAAGAGGCTAATTCATTTGACAGAGATTCGCTAAGTGAAGATCTTAATGAGGTTCGGAGTTAGTAGCGCTGTGGATCTGAGTTTGCACACAACTGGTTAGCCTGCGATGTGTCTTTGAACTCCTAATATTTAAATTTTTTTGAAAAGCCTATGGCACTTTACAATGGGAGAAAAATACTTCCGGAACCAGGGCAATCTTCTACTGTTGAGCTCCATTTAAGTACTTACCAATTATTACTTCCTTCAGACGTAAATTCTTAAACCCAGTTTTCCCATTGATGCCCTCCAGTTGATTTGTTTTGCCATTGTGTTTGTAAAACAATGCGTCATTATGCGCCAGACAGCATCTCTGATGTCATCACCACCAATCATTCCCAGTGATAAAATCTGCAGAAAAAAAAAAAATCTATATTACAAAATTGTATATATTTTTTTGTCTGCTCAAAGGTCCTACATTTAGCAAATTTGCACATGTGAACTTTTTAACAACAATGGGTTTCAAATTATTATACATTGTTGTAAAAAGCTCACATGCTTCAAATTTGCAAAAAGTAGGATTTTTGAGCAGACAAAAAGGTATATGAATTCATCCATCCTATAAAATATATAAAATACAATAACAAATCAAAAAGTCTTAAGATACAGTATATTCATAAATCATTTTTTCCTTACACAAACATGCTCAAAATTTTGAAAAAAACAATTAAAAAAAAAAACACAACTCCAGAACTAAAGCTGAGCTGTGAAGACAAATGAATAACATAATAATAACAAAAAGAATCTCTATGTATATAAAAAAAATAATAATAATGATTAAAAAAAAGAAGGGGTGGCGGGGGTTATATACAATTATAATAGTAATAGTAATAGTTATAAAAACAATAATAATAAAAATAAAACTAAACCAAACCCAGTTTTACAAGCAAGTTAAGTTGCAAAAACTGAAGAGGCTAATTCATTTGACAGAGATTCGCTAAGTGAAGATCTTAATGATGGTTCGGAGTTAGTAGCGCTGTGGATCTGAGTTTGCACACAACTGGTTAGCCCGCGATGTGTCTTTGAACTCCTAATATTTAAATTTTTTGAAAAGCCTATGGCACTTTACAATGGGACAAAAATACTTCCGGAACCAGGGCAATCTTCTACTGTTGAGCTCCATTTAAGTACTTACCAATTATTACTTCCTTTAGGCCCAAATTTTGAAAGCCAGTTTTCCCATTGATGCCCCTCAATTGATCCGTTTTGCCACTCCGTTGGTTAGACAATGTTTCAGGCTGCGCCAGACAGTATCTTTAACATCGACCCCGCCAATCATTCCCAGTGATGAAATCTGCAGAAAGAAAAAATCTATATTACAAAATTGTATATATTTTTTTGTCTGCTCAAGGTCCTACATTAGCAAATTTGCACATGTGAACTTTTAACAACGATGGGTTTCAAATTATTATACATTGTTGTAAAAAGCTCACATGCTTCAAATTTGCAAAAAGTAGGATTTTTGAGCAGACAAAAAGGTATATGAATTCATCCATCCTATAAAATATATAAAATACAATACAAATCAAAAAGTCTTAAGATACAGTATATTCATAAATCATTTTTTCTTACACAAACATGCTCAAATTTTGAAAAAAACAATTAAAAAAAAACACAACTCCAGAACTAAAGCTGAGCTGTGAAGACAAATGAATAACATAATAATAACAAAAAAGAATCTATGTATATAAAAAAAATAATAATAATGAAAAAAAAGGGGTGGCGGGGTTATATACAATTATAATAGTAATAGTTATAAAAACAATAATAATTAAAACCGCGCGCGGTGATATAGGCCCTCGCCCCCCCTTGCGACCGCGGGGTATGAGCGACCGCGATGAGCCCGCCCATCGTCCTTGTGCCTTTTCTGCCTATGTCATTCCCCCCCTCAAAAGGGGCATCTTTATACTACTCCAATCAATATCATGAGAATTGGTGACTCTGTCACAGTCGCATGGTCCGAGATAGAGGTACGCCTTCATTGGCTTTTTGTTTAGTATCATGTGGACAATACGTGTCACAGTCGCATGGTCCGAGATAGAGGTACGCCTTCATTGGCTTTTTTGTTTAGTATCATGTGGACAATACGTGTGCAGAATTTCAACTCCTTATGACAACTAATTTTTTCCTTCTCTTCAAAATTTGTATGTATTTCAATGGTAAAGACTGTGCGCTACCACTACAACACGCTTGCAGATAGAGGTATGCTTCCATTGACTTTTTTGTTCAGTATTGGATGGAGAATGTGTGTGCCAAATTTCAGCTTCCTAAGACAAAGTAAAGATTTCCACCCTACACTCACTCTGGCCAATCCTGTCTGTTCTCCATTGATAACATGGGTTTTGCTTTTTTCCTTTGCCATGGCCAAACGCTTGCAGATAAACATATAGTCCCATTGGGTTTTTGTTCAGTGTGATGAGGAGAGTTAGTGTGGTGAATTTGAGGCATTTGGGTGAAACTAACATTTTATCCCATTCAAAGTAAGGGGGCGCTGTGGTAAAATGGTCAAAGATAGAGGCGTGTCATAATTGACTTTTTTGGTCAGAATGTGAAGCATAATGTGTCTACCAATTTCAGCTGTCTAGACCAAAAAAATATTTCTACAAGTTTGGTGTCTCCATTGGATAACATGGTTTTTGTCATTTTTACGTTGCCATGGCAACACGCTTGCAGATAAAGTTATGCTCCCATTGGGTTTTTCGTTCAGATAGCTGAGAGGGATTTTGGGCCAAATTTCACGTGTTTACGACAAACTAATTTTTTGGGTTCAATGCAATTTTCAAGGGGGCGCTGTGGAGCAGTTCGAGGACGTAGAATTTTAAAGTATAATCGTTAGATGCGGCTTGCGATTTTGAACAAAACGTATATAATGCCGGAGAATAGAACTTTGCATGTCAGAAATACGCCTATTTGAACACATTGGAAAATGTCACTTTTGATTTGTGGCGTGGCCACACCCACATGTTGTAAGATATCAGAAATCTATCGAAATACCCAAAGGCACAAGGGTCTGTTGATGACAGTTCCAAATTTTCATCCCATTTAACATAAAAACAAAAATGGAAAAAAATAATACGTGAGATGAAAAATTTCCAAAAAATCAGGTTCTGCCCACAATAGCCGACGCCCTGTAGGGTTTAGGGCGGGGTCATAATGTAATTTTTTACTTGTCTTGACACGAGCTATGTTTCTGCCAAATTTCAGTGGTCTGCGATAAAAAAGGTCTGTCATTGCCGTAATGTTTTTTGATTTTTGAGGGGGCGCTAGCGAGTCATTTTGGCACATTAATTTTTTTGCTGTTTAAAAAACAAATTTTTCGCCGACCTTGAATTTTGGGTAAAATAAAAAGACTTTTCGTTAACGTTCAGGGGGTCAAAATTGAGTTATTTCGACAGAATAATAATAATAATAGAAGGAAATTTTTTTCTCCTATTATTTTCTCCTAAACTACAAATGCTAGATTCATGGAAGTTTCTGACATTGTGCCCCATCACAAATGAGCCCTCTGTGAATTTTTCACAAGTCTACGTCAAACGGTGTGCTTTGTACGAATTTTTGAAAATAAGATTTAAAGGGGGCGCTATTGGGCCAAATTGTGAGATAGTGTCTTGATATGCATATCGTTGCGTTCAGTTCAGAATGTGCACAAACGCTGTATTTCGAGTTTCCCATAAAAAAATTTAGAAAAAAGAAAGATTTTTTACAAATTTCAAAATTTAACAATTTTGTAAAAAATCACCGTGGCCACACCAAACATGATATTCAAATTTCAAACCATTGATTCATTCCACATGGGTTTACTGTGTTTCAGCAAGTTTGACGTGTTTTCGACCAAAATTGTGGACGTGCTGGCCCAAAGTATGAGTAATGCGCTTTCCGAGAGACGCGTTTGATCAGAGATGGCCGACTTCCTGTTCACTTGAGGGCGGGGCCACAATATGATTTTTTCATGTTCGGACATGCACTATTTTTCGGGCTGGGTTTCATATTTTTACTGCGACTTTTTTCGTCGTCGGGCTCCCATTGGCCCAATGTTATTTGATTTCGAGGGGGGCGCTAACGAGTCGTCTTTTATTATTTTTCACGCGGTCTTCACTCACAATTAGAGCTCACTGAGTTCTAATTTTCGACACCACTCCCGGGCACGTGCGTTGTCGTTTACTATTTCGTTTTCGCGAAAAACCACCCCCCGTACAATTTTAATAAGTCCCTCGCCGGACTTCGTCCTCCGGCTCGGGCCTAATAAATAAAACTAAACCAAAACCCAGTTTTACAAGCAAGTTAAGTTGCAAAACTGAAGAGGCTAATTCATTTGACAGAGATCGCTAAGTGAAGATCTTAATGATGGTTCGGAGTTAGTAGCGCTGTGGATCTGAGTTTGCACACAACTGGTTAGCCCACGATGTGTCTTTGAACTCCTAATATTAAATTTTTGAAAAGCCTATGGCACTTTACAATGGGAGAAAAATACTTCCGGAACCAGAGCAATCTTCTACTGTGAGCTCCATTTAAAGTACTTACCAATTATTACTTCCTTCAGACGTAAATCTTAAAACCCCAGTTTC